>CM076095.1:12176769-12542000 GCA_038088585.1 Chrysina gloriosa
AAATTGTGTGGGATCCAACGCGAACAAATTTTTTTGACAGTCAAATGTTTATGCAATATTGAATGTATGCTGATGCCACTAATGCCTAAGGTTGTCTCAATCTCACGATAGGTCACATGACGATCTTGCAATATCAGTTCGCGCACAGCATCAATGGTTTTCGGAACAACTGATTTTGGATGACCTTCACGAAATTCGTCTTGGAGTGAACTACGACCACGATTGAATTCACCATACCATCCATAAACACTGGCCCTTGATGGAGCTTCATCGCCAAAAATTTCAGTTCATCCATGCACTGTTGCTGAGTTAATCCACGTCGAAGTTGTAAAAAATAATCGCACGAAAATGTTCACGATTTAATTCCATTTTTGGGCCGAGATGAATCTTTTAAGTTACTGTAAACAACACAAATAGCGCTCGTATGTCAAAACGTTCTGAGTACGTATAACCTCAAAAATGTCCAACTTTACGATAGAGCTGTCAGTTGCCAGATTGCAACACTAGGGTTGCCAAATCCCGAAACATAAAAGGCAACCCTCGTAACACTTGATTGCAACTTTTAGCCTTTTTGGTTCTGCTTCATTCAATACGATACTACTCAACTCCGAATCATTCGCAAACTAAACTAAATTAACCCCCATTTTTGGTTTTAAATTTATTATCGCACAAATGCCGGACAACTCCGTATTTGCAACGGCGACAAAAATTATTATAAATAATAAATTATTGAATGCTTGTCCACTTTAAAGAAATGCAATACTTTCTGTATTCAGTTACATTTATATGAAAAAAGCCAAACGTATTGGATAATGTGAATGAAAATGTAGTAAATACTTTTAGCTTTTACTTATTTTGTTTTGCCGCCCGTAGTAGGTTGACGTCCGGGTGCTGCGCACTCCTCCCACCCCCGGAATGTTTGGCCTCTGACCAAGAGACACAAATATGTAAGGTGCTGATGTTCTATGAAACTACTGGATGTAATATACTGTGCTACAACACTCCGACGCCACCCGCGGACGTAAGAAGACACGGAAAAAGATCTTAAAACCAATATTTTTAATCCTTTCGTTTGAAAAAGTGTGAATTAGCTTTCAATAAGTTTTGTTTGGTACTTCTTAACGTCAATTATTGACAAAGAAAACTCTGCAGTCATTATAAATATTAAATATTGACGTTTCGCTTATAAACAATACATCATGCAATAAGGCTTCAATCGATAAACTTAAATGGGTAGTGCCTATTTACATACCTTGGATTGTGTGGAGTTGACAATGACTGAAGGAAATCAAGTAGATGAAAACCTATTCTGTGATCTGCGTACATATTTCAAATTTGAACGATGTATGGGCTTCATGTTTTACGAAATCAAAAATGGGGACAAACTAACTTTTACTGGCAAAGCTAAGCTCATGTTGATGATCTACTCAGCTGTATACATGATTCTAGCGGTAGAAATATTACGGTTATACGCAACATCTATTGTGACATTCGTGGAGCTATTGTCGATAATGGAAAAGCTGGTGTCTGTACTGTATGTAGCATTTGACCTTTCATTTATCTTTGCGGAGTGGATCTTGAATAAAGTATACAACAAAAGACTTTGGATATGTTAAATAAGTTTTGTAGAATTGAGAAGGATCTTAAGAAAATTGGTATTAGCGTCAGATATGTCTTAAAAGATCGTTGGATATGGATCCTAAGTCTTTATCTGGCAGTTTCAATGATGCATTCTATGGCAATTGTTATCGTTGATTATCTTTCCGTTGGAAACATTCTATCTAGCCTGTATAGGGCGTTCTTATTTTCTTTCTTCAATTTGACGCATATTTCTTTCACCAGCAAATTCACGAACACACTTTGTATAACCAAGGATATTCTAAAAGCTATAAATAGAAAATTTCTTGAAAAAGTTTCCTAATGTACTCGTCGATGATGAAATGATATTAGAGGAAGAACTGAAGAATTTGAAGATGCTTTCGAAAATTTATCAAGATGTTTTCGGTTTATTGCGTGATTTTAACGAGATGGTTTCGATTAGAATGTTGCTTTTATTTGCAATGTTTTTCTGTTGGATTACTGTCCATATATTTAATTTCGTGATGGTAATCGCCGCGTCAGGATTCGCCTATGAATATAGTCATATAACAATATTTTCTTTGAGCTCTATGTTATATGCAACGACATTTTTGGAAGCTTTGTTATGACATGCGAAGCACATTATAAAGAGGTAACTATTCTTTAGAAATTAGTATATTCTTTCTTTGGTTTTCTTGGTTGTATTTTTTAATTTCCTTTCGAGTTCATAACTTACAAGCATTTTCGTCCTTTTATTATCATTTCCTGTATTTCAATCATTTCGTATCCATTTCTCGTGACTATTACTCCAAGGTAGTTGAAGCTATCTACCTTTTTAAAGATGTATATTCCTCTTGAGTCACTTGTTATTTCTAGATATTAATATTTTTGTTGTCCTTCTTCTTTGTCACTTCGATGTACTTCGGCTTTTGCTTGTTTATTACCAGGTTTTTCCTTTTCTTCGTTCTTGAAATCACCGCTGTATCGTTTGCATCAGCTGGACCTTCACAAGTTTAGTGATATATACGGATTATCTTATCCAGCACAAAGCTAAATTAATATGTTCATAGTGGACCCCCTTGTTGTCTTAACTTCCAACTTCTCCGTTAAACGCCTTCAACCAATACTGTGTTCTCTGTATCATCTAAGGTCACTCCCACTTACATTACATTACATTACATTACATTATCTTACTTTCAATTCCCACTGCTTCCATTAATTTGTATAGTTCCTTTCTTTTTACTCTGTCATACGCTTGCTTGAAGTTCAAGAATCTTTGCTATTATCCTGGATTTGCTTCAGCGAGCAAATCTGATCGATTGTCGGTCATTCCTCCGGAATCCACATTGACATTCCCCTAGCATTGGCTCGGCCTTCTCCTCGAGTCTGTTATTAATAGTTATATCTTTAATGTTGTAAAGTGTTGTTTAAACTGATTTATTTCTACTAGCACAAAGTCTGTTACATGTGACAAAAGTAAAAGGTGGTCAAACTTCTGGGGATCGCAGCCAAGGATGAGTTCAAATAAAACACTGAACGCACCCTTGCCTGCGATCCCCAGAAGTTTGCCCATCTTTTACTTTTGTCCTAATGTTGTACAGCCAGTACTTCCTTAAAGTCTGTTACATGTGTTCTTTTTTTACATTCTGTCAACTATCCCTTTTTGCCAACTTAATCTACCATTTCTAATTACTACCGACTTAACTTGTTTAACATGTTACGTGCACAAATTTCACTTATTAGTTCAGTTCCGTATTTCATTTAACTTGTTAGAAATATAGGTTCAAATTTTACTCCTTTCGGACAATAGTTATTTCCTAATATCGCTTAACGATATTCCCGTTGAACCCATCATATCGCCGGGTGTTAGTTGCCCCTGAGTTTTTCGAATTCGTCCAATCACGAGACCGCGAAGCGAATCTTGGCTTCATAAAAGAAAAAGAGGGAATAGGCATTTGGTAGCGAGTGGTAAAAGACCGGTGACGAGATCGGAAGAGGTTATGGCTGAGAAAATTTAAGTGTGTGTATCGTTTATCGAATTATCATCAAGAAAGTATTTACCCTGTAGTGGCGAATTCGCCAGCAAATCCTGTAGTGTATTGTTCAAGTACATCTCCCGTTCGCGGAGGAAAAGAAACCCGAGATCGAACCCTCCTATACCTGGTCGTGCCTAATAGAACATCATTGTCTTTATACCTCCCCATCAAGGTATTGAACGAAGGAAAATCGATCGTCTAATCCATCGGACAAATCGGAAAGACCATTTCCAACATCCGAGGCAGACAAAGGGTAGAACCTTATGCGATGACATCACCCGGAAGCCATGACAGCTAAGCATTCATTCTATATGTCTTAAACCTTTTCTCTTTGTTTCAAATATTTCGTATATCGTATCAATAATTTCAACTAAATTCAACGTTAATATTCACTAGCTTGTAAAATCATTATTATATAAATGGATGTATCTTCTTATTAAATTCATTGATATCCATATATATATTAAAATTCCTACTAGACCTGTATCGTATTTTGCATAACTCACAGTAACAATTAACATCACGCATTTTGTAGTTTATATTGCGAAAGTTTAGATAAAACGTTTTAATGTTGACTTACAGTTACCGCACTGTTCGCATTATTTAGCTAATTTTATCTCAAATTTTATGTAGATTTTCAATGTTTTTAATGAATTTTAACTAAAGGCTAAATACACAAGTTCTTGAATAACCAGGTGTAGTTTTTCAAGTAGAGTTTTCGTAACAGAATCTAAGCATATAGAATCAACGTGCATTTTCCAGCTGATCTTGGTCGCTCCTGACGTCAGACAGTTCTTCGATCGATATAAAGGTACCGATTATTTGACCATGAAAATAAATCTGGTAAGTTCTTATGACCTTTGATCCAAATTTCATGGTTGGCGCCCATACTATCTTTTTCCCTGACAAGACCTGTTGTATTCAATGACCGTTATTTAGAGCTTGAAAAAGAACCGACACGACCTCCCACTGAGCTGAGCACGGCATTGGCTAGCCTGTTGCGACAAGCGTATGTACCGCTGCTTGTTTTGTTCTTGTCGTCTTGTGCACTCTAGCCAATTGTTCCCCTCAGTTATTGCTATCTCGGAGAGAGTAGTAACGCAGTTTTAGGGGTAACAAACAACAGTACATTTTCCCCCTCAACTTAAATACCGAACTGTAACAGTGAACCTATCAGAAACAAATATGTTACAATACTAACTAATACCGATATAAATACATAAATTTTAGTCTCCGATTTAGTCGTTTTCTTCTTCCGGTACAATATAATCTTGTAAATATGCTGGAGATCTCTTTGCTCTTTGTGGTCTTCTAGGTGGTTCTAGTATATCTTCCGTGGGTTGCTCTGATTGTTCAATTACTGCATCACCAATTTCATTTTCCACATCGGCTATATGTAACTCATTGATTTCGTTGTTCGAGGTCTCATGGAGTTGGGTATTGGAGCTTTTTGGTCGATTCATCATGGGTGCACAAGAACTTTTTGAAAAAGAAGAAATTTCAGGAAATGTTTTTATTATCTCTCATTGTTCTTATTTCAAGGCCAAATATGTTATTCGATGACTTCAGGCCAAATAGAAGTGTGAAATTATTTGATTTTGGTTGTTTGCAAAGAACTAAATCTCTAATTTTAAATTCGTGATTTTGTACCTGTTTTCTCTTATCTGCATAACTTTTTTGTTTAGCCTTCTGTGATCTATCTCTTCCTCCTTTTATCCTTTTTGCTTTTTGTTAGTATATTGGGTGGTAACCCGTTTACTTTTCTGTTAATGATTATTCTAAATGGAGATTTCCCTATAGTAGAGGAGTGGGGTATTTCTATAATGTACAAGAAAGTTGTTTATTTGTGTTATATATTTTTAACGACATTGGTTGATTAACTTTTACAGGTATCGGCACTGAAACTCATCTTATTTAACGCCGTCAGTCAAGTACAAGTGCAACAATTAAGAAAAGAAGTAATATGCTTAGACCTCTTTTGTAATTTTTTGATGAATATCTGTTTTTAGATCAATATTATTAGCTTGCAGTTATCACATGAGGATTACGAGATCAAAACTGCAGGATTATTTGTCATCAACATGAAGCTAGTGGCGTCAGTGAGTATTAAAATTGCGGTTTAGTGATATGTAAAAATTAATTTCATCAAAGCTATTCTTTTATTAAAGTTATTTAATTTCGATTTACAAGTACTTGAAATCATTTCATATTTATTCGAAATGGATTCTATAACCACATGAAACGGCAAGAAACGTAATGTGGTAATATATTCAACCACTTTGTTCATTTGATGAAGATGGACCATAATTCATTTTAACTAGAGATGGGACATTCGAATCCGCGAATCCTCGAATCCATCGAATCCTGAAAAGATTCGAGATTCGAAAACTCGAATCTTCGCACGATTTTCGTAATTCGAATCTTTCGAATCCAAAAAAAAAAAAAATAATAATAATGATGACTCATGTAATCACGACACATATGAATCACTGACTAGAAAGATCTCGACGATTCTCTTCGGTTCTCGTTCTTTCAGCCACAAAGTATTTATAAGCTGGCATGCTTTCCTAATGTTTGTGGTATTTTAATAAATAAATATCTTTATTCCTGAGACCAGAAAAGGTATGGAACATGTCAAATACAGACAGCAAATAATATAACTAATCTAATTACAAAAATTATGAAAACTTATTAACTTATGTACATTTAGTTCTAATAACTAGCTAAGACTATATCATGTTAAGTCAGTTCAGTCAAGTTTTATATTTTAAACACCATATATGCTACACTAATACCATCTATCGCTCTTTATGTGATTCTAATTAACATCCTGCGCTCTCTCGTAAATTAATCATCAAGATTTTAACATAATTTATCTTTTAATATTGTGTAATTTGTTTTTTTTTAATTTCATTTGTAATATAAATATGTTCAAAAAAATCTTTTTAATAAATATTTTTAAAAACTGTATCGTTTTTAATTAAAGTAGCTTTAAAATTTTCCTGTAAAATTGTTTTTCCTCTCTGTCCTTTCTTATTATTGTAATTATATGATGGATTCGAGAGATTCGAGATTCGAAGGATTCGAGAGATTCGAGAATCCTTTAGGATTCGGATTCGGATTCGGATTCGAGAAAATTTGGATTCGTCCCATCTCTAATTTTAACCCAACGCATTTCAGGAGGTTACGTTTTTATAAAGGCGTCTTGAGAGAAACATAATTCGTGTTTAATGCAGACAATTAGATTATTTATTAAAGCTAGTAAGAGAATATTATTATTACGAGTACATTGAATCTTTTGTGGTAATTCATTTCACTGCAGGAATGAATTACTTAAATTAAATTATCCAAACTATACACCAGCTATATACTTTATTATTTTCCACAGAGAAGAGTAAAACATATGAACACATGATACACATACATGATACACATGACACTTAATATTGACTGTAGACGCATGCTAATTTTGAAAAGGAATAGTTTTGAAAATAACAAAGATAATTGGTCGTTCCTACACTCCATACTTCATCCTGAGCAGCACATGAAGAAACACCAAGTCGAATACAGAAATATTAATGAGCACCAGAAATTTTGCTTTTGATGGAGCGCATGAACTGGTAAACTTTATCTATAGGTGACATCAAAATGATCTAGAACAGCAATTCCCAACTGCTGGAGCTTTATAAAAGGATTTCGTGAACGGTTACGGTTAGGATTTTAAATCCTAACCGTAAAAAATATAATAAAATGTTAAATATAGACAAATATATTCACAGCACCATTATTATTATTATTATTATTATTATTATAATTTATTTCTCCAACGTTTAACATTTATAGGACAAAGGTAAGGTACATACATATATTTACAAAAACAAAAAATAATAAAAAAGACACTGTTAACAGCAATACAAAGGAAGTTAGCAAAACGATACATTCTAAAGAGGGGTGATCCATGGAGTAGGTTTGTTCTAGAAAAAGGCATTAGGAATGTGGAACAGGAGCGAGAGGATAACCTTGGAGTAATAAAATGAAGGGACGAAAGAAGACAGGGGCAGTCAATCAGTCCATTGGTAAGCTTACAAATCGAGCAGCATGTACATCACGCCGGTATCTTAGTGACTAGAGGCGATGAATTTCCAATAATGATGTGTAGTCAACGCCACGTTGAGAATAAGTTCCTGTAATCCTGAAGGAGAGGTACTTCAAAAATCGCCGCTGAACTTTTTCAATTGAGAGCTGTAGGTATGTATGTTTTGGAGACCAAACTTGTGACGCATACTCTAACTTACTGACGACGAGGCTGAAATATAGTCTTCAAAAGTAAAGGGTTACTGAAGAACTTGTAGCAACGCATAACGGAACCCAAGGTGCTCGAGGCCGCAGAGCAAATGAAGTAAATGTGATTAGAGAAACTCCATCTGCAATCGAAAAGCACTCCAAGATCGCGAAAGTTCTCAACCCTCATTAAGGGAACATTATTTACATAATAAATAGAATTAAGATAGTTAAGTTTCCGCGTGAAAGGCATATAACAACACTTCTTAATATTTAACTTTAAATTATAGTTAGAACACCATTGAGATAAGATATTTAAGTTCTGTTGAAGAAAGAATACATCATTCCAGGAATTTATTGGATTATAGATTTTAAGATCATCGGCGTATGTCAAAATAGGACTCGTCAAGGAACCAAGTAGGTCGTTAAGAAATAAAATGAAAGCAATGGTCCTAACTTGGAACCTTGCGGAACCCCAGAAGAGGATAAAATTCACGAGATCTAAAACCATTGTAAAACACATAATTGCATCCATGAGTCATATAAGAATGTAACAGCTGGAGTAAAGATGGGCTGAATCCGAAAGTAGAAAGCTTTCTAAGCAGGATACCATGATCGATCGTATCAAAGGTGCGACTAAATTCAGTATAAACAACGTCCAATTGGTCTTGGTTATCCAATTCTTCCGAAATTGATTGTGTTGTAGATAGCAAATTAGTGACGGTTGATTGGCCACACATGAAACCATGTTGATATGGAGATATAAAGGATTTAGTATTAAAATATATTGATGAACATATTACATTTTCGTAAACTTTAGCACAGTTACAGAGTATAGATATTGGCCGATAATTTTCAACACACCCTTCATCACCCTTCTTAAAAATTGGGCTAATTCTTGTGCGGCGCCATCGACCAGGAAAATATGCAGTTTTCAATGAGAGATCTATAATGAATGCTAGTGGTTCGGCTAAAGCAAACCTTGCGTCACGAACAAGTATGCTTGGAATTAAGTCATCTCTCGCAGTAAAATCTTCTAGAAAAGTTGACAAAATAATAAGCTCGCTCTCACTGAGACTCGATAAAGTGAAGGGTACATGAGACAATTCAGAATTAATACTATAAACAGAAGAGCTAGGTTGGTATATTGATGAAAATAATCAGCAAAATGCATTTACAATGTCGTGCGGTGACTTAATTTGCGTGTGGCGGTAAGATAAAATACTAGGAATACGGATTGTACCACGTTTATTTCGTATAAATTGAAAGACTTCTTTAGGATTGTTAATAATTGAGGATTCAATTTTATTTATATAGAATTTATACGCGTCAGATATTAGTAATTTGCTCAGATTCCTGATTCTCTTAAATTCGTGGCTAGCCAACGTCGTCTGTAATAATACTTTAATTTCAAGTAATGTTTAATATCGGTAGTAAACCCTACAAGACAGCGAGATTTACCAAGAGCCACCATTTTCGGCACAGTTGAATCAAGAACTTGATACAATACGTTTTAAAAGCTGTCAACAGCGTTATTTACATTTTTAAATCTCTTCAAAAAAGACCAGTCTGTATGTAATAAATTAGAATAGAAACTTTGTAAGTTGGCTTTACGGAAGTTATATCTTAGATTATAATTAGAAACGAAGTTTGAAGGACTAGAAGGGCCAAGTGGAAAATAAAGTAAAACACACAATGGGGGATGGTAAGGATCCACCGGTACAAATAGAGAACCGTCATGATCAACACCAATATTGTAATCAACATTGGAGAGAACCAAACCAAGTAGACGATTATCAACATTCATTATATTGTTACGTTGATTTAGTTGAAGAGAATTACATAACAAATTAAAAGTAGCACTGTTCGAGTTAGCAGGATTATGGTCAATAAAATGTGCTAAATTAAAGTCACCAAGTACAATGGATCACTTATCATGAAGGAAAACTTCTAGTGATTCACAAAATAATCCAAAATCATGTTGACATATATTTGGGGGTATATAAACTGCAATGATGTAGACCAGGCATGGGCAACCTTTTTTGTAGAAGTTTTATGCTGCGAGTAATCTTGAAAAATATACATTTTTGTAGTATCCTTATGATTCATTAGGAATTAAGTTAGGCGGGCCGTGCTAATATGCAACGAAAGAATTCAGTAGCGGGCCGGGCAAATCTTACTCGAGGGCCGCATGTGGCCCGCGGGCCGCAGGTTGCCCATACCTGATGTAGACAATATTAGCAAGAAAATGCACTTGCAAGCAACAATATCAATTAAAGGGACAAGAGCAGAAATCACACTTGTGCAATTGATTATGTACTTATAGATATAAGTACATAATCAATTGCGTCAGGGAATGCAATAAATACTCCACCACCCACAGTACGATTGACTAAAGAAAATTTTCTGTTAGATCGTACAATGCTAAATGATGATGGAAGTAATTCTGAGCTAAAAACAGAGTCGTCCAACCAGCTCTAGAGAAAAAAGCATGTGTTTTAGATCGACGTCTACGAGTGTTTTGATAATAAATGCTAAATGCATTAGAAAACATTGGACATATCTAGGACTTAGCTTAGAAATTATAATAGGTATTCCTCGATTATATTTAATTTTTAAATTCATTTCACCATTATTCAAGCGGTTGTTCAATTATGTTTTGGAATCTTTGTGAATCTGAAATTGCATAGGTCTTCTATCACGAAAAATGGACAGTGTAGAAAATTTCTGGGTAGACTTAAGTTTAAAGGTACTATGCATAACTTTATTAACAAAAGAGTCAGAAGGAAAGGAAACCCTGATGTTGCAGTTGAATCAAATTTTCCTAATCTAGATAATTTAATATCTCGAATATTAACTTGAAGATTACTGCAAATTTCATTGACAAAGGTATGATCCAAAGCAATTTGTTCAGCATTGTTTTTGCATTTAACCTCTTCACAGCCAAAGATAACTATGTTGTTTTTACGGCGATCGCGATCAGCAATTTTTTGTATCAGTATCCAGAAGAAACGGAGTCGAGGCAGCAGTAGATTGTAACACAGAATCCTTCAACACTTTAATATCATCCTGAAGAGAAGTAATTATTGACTTCAAACTGTTAAGATCGTCGCCCAATGCAACGCAATTATTACAGGTCCAGGTAAATCCAGTTTTTAAATGAAATTTTCTAGCCTCAAAAACCGAAATTTTAACACAATCAATTCGAAATGTTTTCTCACAAATGCAATAATTAACAATTTTATGAAATTCGTCAGCACTATTAATAATACAATAATAGAAATCGGACAACAAATCAAGTAAATGTTAAATTTATGAATAAGTATTCTGCCACTTATGCGTTGCGACGGGAATTTCCGTAAAATTGTCGAATCACAACAGACAACAAGTCAGTACATTCTAATACGATCCGGAAATTTTGCGTTCAAAAGAACAAAAACATCGTCAGCCTATATAAAAACGCCGATTACATGACGCGATTAAGAACCACGGAAATAATAAATAAATAAGAAAAATACTAGTGCATACTCTACGTAAATAAATTATTCTAAAGACTTTCTAAGACGTGCGCATACGTTACAGAATTGCAAGATCTGGGAAGCACATATAACGGCAGACTCCTTGATTAGATCGTGTGCGAAAGACATAAATCGTATGCTTGCTGAAACGACTCGTGGCATCCGCTTGCTTGAATTGAAGTCTGAAGTTCAAGCAGTTTTTCTACCATCAACTTTATTTGTCCTCTTGTATATTCGATATTCTTGGGCTGCGCAAAACTTGCATACTTGACTGAGTTTTCTAAATTAAATCTTTTAAAGGTCTGTACAGTCCAGAGATGTCACCATTTTCTGTGTATTTGATAAAATTGTTATATTTATGCTACATGTTATCTGTTCGACTTCTTTATTAAGACTCCCTATACAATACAATACAATACATAATAGTTTCTACCTAACATAGGCAACCAGTAATGCTTATAAGGTAATTACATGTATACACAACAGAAATAATAGCCATGCTAAGGAAGTTGAACTTTTAAGGATTCAATGTTTGGAGATGAATGAGTATGAATGTTTTGGTTCTACGAATATTTATAAGAATAGAGAGAGAATTATGAATGCAGATGGGGGCCTATCCCAAATTCCAAATTGTACGAGCTATTGAATTAAATTTTGGATTCTTTCAACCGTTTCGACACGCTCCATAGACTATGAAATTTAGGTATTAATACACCTTCCCCTTTATGGGAGTTCAGTGCCAACAGTGTTTTGGTATGTTTCGCACGTTCCTTGTGTGATGTTCATTGTGCAGTGTTTTGGTGTTGTACAGTGTTCGTTGTGTGATGTTCGCCTTGAGCATTAGCCGGATTCACTAGTGATACTGAATTCCCCAGTTTTCCACTGAGGATGGCAACTTAGTTGCCGAAATACGTATCTGGATTTTTCAGAAAGGTGTGGTAAGGGTAATTTTACTTTTTATATATTGTTCCCGGATATCTATAGCTTTTGACTTGTTCTAGTAATTGCCCATTAATTTTTATTTTATATTATTTAAACTCATTCGCCATTATCATCGTTTCACTTTTGCTTATATTTAGTTCCATGTTTTAGCTCTTTTTGATATTCGTTCACATTAGGTTGCAACTTTTCTTCGGTTCCAACCACGATTACCATATCGTCTGCGAATAGCATATCTTGTAACTGTATTGCTTTCATCTTCCAGAATCCTAGGAATATACTCTTGCATTTTCCTTTACATTTCCTCAGGGCATCGTCTAACACGGTCGAAGACAGTAGTGGGCTGAGTACACAACCTTGTTTCAGGGCCACTTTTGTAATGAATTCTTCCGATTCGTCATTGTGTGATCTTAGGTTGCTTTTAACATGTCTTCTTCTACTCCTCTTCTCCTTAGGCTTTCCCAAACCAAAGGCCTTCTGCAGGTCAACCAAATATATATATGTATTTCTTTGTTTTTAGTCAATAGTTTTTCGCCTAATTGTCTCATTGTAAATAGTAGGTCTTGTGTGCTTCTACTTTTTCTGACACCATGTTGTGTATCTCCTATAGTACTTTCTAATCTTCCCCTTTCCCTGCTATGCTAGTTGAGGTAATTCTTTTGTAATTGAAATATTTTTGGCATCTCCTTTTTTAGACAGTGGTAATATAATACCAATATTCCCGTCGTTTGGTATCGCTTTTGATTCTATAATACAGTTTATTAGGCCTCTGAACGCCTGCCTTACTTCTTCTCGCGAGTATTTTATAATTTCTGCTGTGATGTCGTCTTGTCCGGGTGCCTTCCCTAGCTACAATTTTCTGATTGCTGTCATCAATTCTTCGTCTGATATCGGATGAATGGTGTTTCCTTCAGTTCTTCTCGGCTGCACTTCATCCCAGTTCGTTTCATTTAGTATATTTTCTGTTAGGTACAACAGTCTACAAAGGACTGGCGCCAACGCTCCGTGATCTTCGCTTCTTCTGTTAGTATGTTTCCCTCTCTATCCTTTATGCTTAGTAGCCTTGTTGTCGTTTTTTTTTGTTTTAACCGTTTAGATAGAATATAATTGTTTCTTTGCTTCCTTGACTAGATGCTGGTCTCATTTCTGGTCATTTGATATACCTCAAGATCTTCCTCTACTTTTGTTTGCAAGAAATGTTTCCATTTTTGCTTCTTTTCTTTCACCTGCTCTTGTATTACCGATGTCCACCACTTGCTTTCCATTCTTCTAAGATTGCTTACTTTTGCTATACCACAACTTTCTTTGGCTGCCATTAGTATATTTACTTTAAAATAATTCCACTTGTTTTCTATTCCCACTATTCTATTAATTTCTTCTGTTCTTAGATTGGTTAGTTTTTCCTGAAATTTTGAATTTATATCTTTTTATTTTAGCTTGTAATTTCTGATTTTTTCTTTTGTTATTTCTTTTCTTTTGACTAGAGAGGGTTAATAGAGTGTGTACATACATAGTTGTAGTTTAAAGTATGTGTGTACAATATAGCGTTGTAACTAAATATGTATGATGGAAAATGTGTGTTAAATGAGAATTTTTATAAATTGTAATAGTTATTAGCGATTATAGAAATATTTTGCATATTTGCATCAATTCTTGCACATTTAAACAACGCTTTCTATATTTGCCGAATTTCTCTGCTTATATACATATACGCATCTTTCTATGTAAAAGTTTATTTGTATATAAATCCGAATAAATCTGAATAAATCCGAATGAATCCGAATAAATCCGAATACATCCGAAACAAACAAAACCCAAACAAAAATCACGTAAAGCTCAATAAGCTGATGATAGATACAACTTCAACTTCGTACAATACATTTCCAAATTTTTCAATAACGTTTGCGTTTCAAAAACACATCTCTTTAACTTGATGTAGTGGCGATAGGGCAGCCATACTCATTTTATAAATAATGCCACTCTTTCGGTTCGTACAAGTGTATGAATTTGGTTTAGGGAACAACATATGAATATTCCTTGTAGGTCACCACTTTCTGTCGATCCAAATACAGCAGACGCTCGATAACGTGAACTAATTCAAACCAAGGGTGTTTCACATTATCGAAATGTTTACATTAGCGCAGGTGATTATTAACAAGCAAGTTATTAAAATAAACCTTTAATACCCCAAAATAAAATACGAAAAATATTGGAACAACCTTTTGTAAACACTAAGGATAACAATAAATGAAAATAGCGTTTAATAAATTCTAATTGTCTATTAAAGAACGAACCCTCAGCCAACAAAGTTGTTATTAAGACTACTTTATATGTATGTATACGCAACTAAGAGCGCCTGTGTTTGCTATAGCAATGAGTTATCCCGGGAATTACATAATTAAGTTCAAATATGGATATATGCTTCATAAATCCCCTACATAATTGGATAACTCGGGGATTGATCAAACTCCAAGTTATTCGTAGACGATCGGAAATTGCGTGCTGTTTACGTTATCGAGTTATCGAACTTACAATACCTTTACGTTATCGAGCGTTCCGTATAATCCTACAGTACGAATTTTGTGTTCACATTAGCGCAATGTTTCCAATATCGGGTATTTACTTTATCGAGCGTTAGCTCTATGATTGAAAAGGGGTGGATGTATTCTGGTCTTTTTTATGTTGACTGTTCTCTTTTCGCTGAGCCTAGTAAAGTAATAGACAACATATTGAAAAAACAAATTTATTTATTATTTTCCAAAGTATTTCGTGTACAGTTAATGCTTTTTGCATCCATGAAAATCAATTTCCAAAACAATTCACCAATCTTCCCACGTAAGGTTATTTATTTGATTTTAAATGAGTCCATCGTTTCTCCGGTTGATGTGAAACGTAAACCCCGTAACTTATCCTTTCCACGCTGAAATGAAAAGAAATGATTAGTTGCCAGGTCTGCAGTATAATGCGAATGACACGTTATTTCAATGTTTTGGGCATTCAAATTTTCAATCATTTGAGTAGCAGTGTGGGCCTGAGGGTTACCGAATACAAGATGACAATAACTCTAGCGCGTTTTTCGCAAATATTTGGAGAATTTGAAGCAAACAAACTACAGTGGACCATTTAGCATTAACAGTATGGCCATGCTACAGTGGAAACATTTTGCCGGTTGCTTCTTATGCAAATAGAGAGCTACATTCACCATCCGTATATGCGTTTCGGGGTTATACCTATCTTCAGTACGGCTTTGTGATATGGAGCTCTCATTTCGAGCACTATATATGCAAAGGTGCTTGATGTTTGTACATATGAGATTATCAAATTAAAAATTCTCCTATTATTGGGTCAAATTGTAGTGAATCCAACGAAAACAAAGCTACGTGCCTGTAAAATTGTGCTAATTGCTTTCACATCAATCCTTAGAGTTGCTTGAGTATTCCTTACAGTACTTGTCGGGATTCTTCACTTATGTTCCAAGTAAGACCAATATTTTCTTCGATAATGGTCATGTTTGGCTGATGGGCTTACAAAAAGTTGATCACGTTGACATTCACTATGCCACCGCTTTATGGTAGGAAAGGTCCATCTGGCTTGTCTTCAAACACTGGACTGATTTCTTCAAAACATTATTTTGACTAAACATTAATTTAATTGTAATAAATCATGCCTTGATAATGTTCTCTGTGTAATTCCAAGATATCTTACGAAGGCAATCACTTAAAACTTTACACTTTAAACTTATGTATTACACATATATTTCTAAACTATCACCATATATCATTAAATATGTACTATTGCGGCAACAAAAATCGGGACAAGTCTTATACGCTATTTTGACTGTTTATTAGCTGTATAAACCAGTCGTTTGTCAATATCACGTCAATCATATCTTATCTAATGTCAAAAACAATTTACCCACGAACGTAAGAAAATTCTGTTACATTCATTTATTTGAAATGAAAATCTTGTAAACAATAAATTAATCTAGTTTTCTTAGTTATGTTTCGAGCGTTTACCGCTGATTATTTCTTAAAAACTGAATTAAATGTATGTATATATATATTTCGTGACCTTTTTATACTTATCTTATATGATAGATCTCTACCACTAATAGGTCAATAAAACAAGGCTGGTTTGAACGATAGTTATATTTTCAGAACGTTTACAAACTTTTTCGGAACACCTTCGTCAGTGAAAATATAACTAGATAAATATATAAACAAACTTTTGTTTTTTATTTGGGAACTATCAACAAAATAACTAATGACTAGGATTTCTTGATATAGAGGATGTGTAACCAACTTTTATATGTATATAAATTATAAAAACTAAATTAATGTGTAAACATACATGCAAATTAAGTAAAACCTTATATCAAAAAATCTTTGTCGAAACCTTAACAATTCTGTTCAAGGGCTAGGGAAAACCCAAATTTAAAAACCTAGCCAAAGGTTTCCTTCTTAAGAAATGCAAATGTCATTTTAACAAATTGCTATATACATTACTTAAATTTTGAATATCGGTCCTGAAATTAATAGTTTTAGTGTCTTTCTGTATATTTATCATTTCATATATTAGTCTTTTTTATAATTATTCTCTGTTTTTAATATAATTGTGTTTTCAAAATCAAAGTAATGCCCAAGATCTTTGTAATGTTTTGTTACAGCGGTCATTGCACCAAAATCATTATTTAAAGAATACTTATGGCTATACAACCTTTTCTTTAAATATTGTTTCGTCTGACCGATGTAACAACCATCTCACAGTCTCTACAGTTTATTTTATAAACTACATTACTCTGATTTTGTTTAATTATTTTAGATTTAGTATTAGTAAAAAGAGATCTGTTAGTATAATTTGGAATGAAAGTTATGTTTATGTTGTTTTTATTAAATTCTTTTTTTATTTTTCGCTTAAACCTTTTTTATAAGGAATAGCGTTATAACATTTATTGTTATTATTTTTAATTCCTTTATTATATAATTTGTTAATTCTATTTTTTATTATTTTTTCATAAAAAGTATTTGGATAATTATTTTTATCTAAGATTTATTTAACTTTGTTTAAATTCCTTTCCCTAAATTCAAGATTAGCTAATCTAACGCCTTGATCAACTAAACCGGTAACTACATTAATTTTATGTAATTTTGATGTTTCTGAAAAATAATTTAAATGTCTTCCTGTATTGGTAGACTTTATATGCCAATTTGTTTTCACAATGCCGTTATTATGCATGACTGTCACGTTCAGGAAATTCAATGAGTTATTAGATTCTCTCTCATATGTAAATTTTAATCTATTATGATAACTATTAAATGAATCTAATATCTCATCAATACTATCCTTTCTTACGGAACAAATAAAAAAGCAATATTAATAAATTTAACCACTTAATAAAAAATGCAGGGATTGGTTACCCAATTTTACAAGAAGATTGGATAATCAACCTAACTGATAAAGAGATTTGTCAAAATGTTAGATTAATTTTAAGTCTAGGTCCTAAGTTTTCTATAGATTTTAATGTCATACCGATAGATGATTTTATTTGTAATATAGAAAATATCGTTCAAATTTATAAGGAAAACTTAGAACCTAACTTACGACATAGGTTGGTTTGACAAATTACAAAAATAAAGAAAACAATAAAAATAATAATAGTAACAATAATATCTTACAAAAAGCTTTTAATGAAACAAAAAAAAAATTGAAATCTAATAAAGATATTATAATAACTAAATCAGATAAAGGAGAAAAAACCATAATTATGAATAAGATTGATTACGAAGCCAAAATGAATTCCTTATTGGAAGATAATCAAACTTATTCGGTATTATTATCAGACCCAACAAATAAATTACAAAATGAAATAAATAAACTAATAAATAGTTGGTTTTAAAAAAAATATATTTCTAAAGATTTAAGTAACCATTTAAAAATTCTAAATTCTATATCTCCAAGAATATACGGTATTCCTAAAATACATAAAGATAATATTCCTTTACGTCCAATCGTAAATTGCATTAATTCCCCCACTTACAATCTTTCCAAATTTTTATCTAAAATTTTAAGCAATATTGTAGGTAAAACTACATATAATGTGAAAAATTCATGGGAATTTGTAGATTCGGTTAGAAATCAAACAATTCCTAATAATTACGAATTAATCAGTTTAGATGTTATTTCTTTATTTACTAATATTCCTGTGGATTTAGCACTAAAAATTTTAGATAAAAAATGGAATTCCATAAAAGATTTTACAGATCTTCCAAAGGAGGAATTCATTGCAGCTTCGAAACTTTGTTTAAATTCTACTTATTTTACATATCAAAATAAAATTTATAAACAAATTTTCGGTACTGCAATGTGTTCTCCATTATCAGCAGTTATCGCAAACCTGGTAATGGCAAAACTAAATTCTAGTGTAAGTTTTTACAGACGTTATGTGGATGACTGTTTTTGTTCCGTAAGAAAGGATAGTATTGATGAGATATTAGATTCATTTAATAGTTATCATAATAGATTAAAATTTACATATGAGAGAGAATCTAATAACTCATTGAATTTCCTGAACGTGACAGTCATGCATAATAACGGCATTGTGAAAACAAATTGGCATATAAAGTCTACCAATACAGGAAGACATTTAAATTATTTTTCCGAAACATCAAAATTACATAAAATTAATGTAGTTACCGGTTTAGTTGATCAAGCGGTTAGATTAGCTAATCCTGAATTTAGGGAAAGGAATTTAAACAAAGTTAAAGAAATCTTAGATAAAAATAATTATCCAAATAGTTTTTATGAAAAAATAATAAAAAATAGAATTAACAAATTATATAATAAAGGAATTAAAAATAATTTACTAACTAATAACTATTTGGATAATTATTTTTATCTAAGATTTCTTTAACTTTGTTTAAATTCCTTTCCCTAAATTCAGGATTAGCTAATCTAACCGCTTGATCAACTAAACCGGTAACTACATTAATTTTATATAATTTTGATGTTTTGGAAAAATAATTTAAATGTCTACCTGTATTGGTAGACTTTATATGCCAATTTGTTTCATTCCAAATTATAGTAACAGATCTCTTTTTACTAATACTAAATCTAAAATAATTAAACAGAATCAGAGTAATGTAGTTTATAAAATAAACTGTAAAGACTGTGATGGTTGTTACATCGGTCAGACGAAACAATATTTAAAGAAAAGGTTGTATAGCCATAAGTATTCTTTAAATAATGATTTTGGTGTAATGATCGCTGGAACAAAGCATTACAAAGATCTTGGGCATTACTTTGATTTTGAAAACACAATTATATTAAAAACAGAGAATAATTATAAAAAAAGACTAACATATGAAATGATAAATATACAGAAAGACACTAAAACTATTAATTTCAGGACCGATATTCAAAATTTAAGTAATGTATATAGCAATTTGTTAAAATGACATTTGCATTTCTTAAGAAGGAAACCTTTGGCTAGGTTTTTAAATTTGGGTTTTCCCTAGTCCTTGAACAGAATTGTTAAGGTTTCGACAAAGATTTTTTGATATAAGGTTTTACTTAATTTGCATGTATGTTTACACATTAATTTAGTTTTTATAATTTATATATATATATATAAAAGTTGGTTACACATCCTCTATATCAAGAAATCCTAGTCATTAGTTATTTTGTTGATAGTTCCCAAATAAAAAACAAATGTTTGTTTATATATTTATCTAGTTATATTTTCACTGACGAAGGTGTTCCGAAAACGTTTGTAAACGTTCTGAAAATATAACTATCGTTCAAACCAGCCTTGTTTTATTGACCCATTAGTGGTAGAGATCTATCATATAAGTTAAAAACTGAATAAGATCTTCGTCTTCTATAGAATTCGATACCAATTTATGACCAGAACCACTTTGCCTTTCTACAGTTCCCGGATGTTGTGAGTAGTGCTTTTAGGTACTCCAAGTCTATTACCTAGTCTTCTTACCGACCATCCTTCCCCAAATAGTGTAATTATTTGCATTTTTTCGGTAGCACTTAAATGCGGTATAATGACATATGTCAATAATGATTTCAAAATGATATAACATTTGACAAGGTAAAAGCCAGATTTAAACTACATTATTTTAAGTGTTCCATTTTTTGTTGCCGCAATAGTACATAACTAACTTAAAAATGTCTAACAAAATCTGTTCAAAATATAATTGCCTGCTAGACAGGCTCAGTGAAAAGTAGCTCGTATAGAGTTCTAGATGTGTAAATAATTTAGATTTTCTTTTTCCAGATAGTATCCGCGATCACCACGTACACGATTGTTTTAATGCAGTATAACCCCAACGCTGGAGTTTTCCAGGAATACATGCACGACCATCTACTATAAATTGAGTAGATATAGTCGTAAGCAAGAGTCAAATAGCCCACTAGTTCTTATATTCTAACTGAACGCACTACGTTGAATTGACTTTCCAGCTACTCACCTACATTTATACAGATTATATGTAAGAAATATTTTGGGATTTAATGTGAATAGAGGGGTAATTTCTGGAAAAATACAATATAAGATGACCTTAAATTGTTCTTTAGAGCGAAGCTCTTTTAGCGAGGTTGTGCGGTGAAAGTTAACTGGGAAAAAGTGAGACATTGCCCTCTGCTTTGTAAAATGTCTCTAGTGAAATTTGGTGCGCTGTCTTTTCTTCTGGCGTTGCATTAATAACAACTGGACCGGGATTCACTAACCTGCGTTCAACAATATCGAGTGCTCCGGAGATCCCTCGCAAACAAACACTAATCTTGTATCTCCATGTGTCCCAGTTCGATTTTCCTTCCAAAAGGGCGACATTAAGTGTAATTTTTATGTTGATGACCTGCTCACAAGAGCAGACAACATTGGGAAGCGGCACTAATAACAAAAGTAG
Source organism: Chrysina gloriosa (assembly GCA_038088585.1). Taxonomy (NCBI): domain Eukaryota; kingdom Metazoa; phylum Arthropoda; class Insecta; order Coleoptera; family Scarabaeidae; genus Chrysina; species Chrysina gloriosa. The sequence continues at coordinate 12,198,037 of CM076095.1, forward strand.
TGTCAGACATTTTGAAACAATGACAATTGGAGTTACGAAAATGTTATTCCAACAATATTCAAACACTGAAATATGTAACCGAAGCAAATTCCCCAACCGAGATCGTAATAATCATGGGAAATTTCCTGTTGAAAACTTCTCAGAATAACTCAAGTTAAACGGGTTGTAGCCTGGATTATTAGATTTAAAGAAAATTGTTTGCAGACATCGAAGTAAAGGTATTCAAAATGCTTCTCAGCAAGTGAAATAGGTGATGCCTTCAAAACACTCATAAAACTATCGCAAAATGAATACTTTGATCAGGAAATTAACTTCATCAAATGTTGCAATCACCTTAGAAATAGAAGCAGGATTTTCGGCCTTGACCTTGGATGAAACTGACGTGCTGAGAGTTAGGAGCCGTTTAAAAAATTCACAATTATCAAGAGACACGAAACATCCTGTATTGTTGCATTCGAAACATCATCTTGCACGTTTAATATTTGAGGAAGACCATGTGAGATTGTTGCATAGTGGTCCACAGAAATTATTGGCATCGGTGCGGGAACGATTCTGGATTGTAGGTGGGTGGGGTCTCTCTCTCTCGAGTCAGTTGTAAGACGCTGCAAAATATGTTTTAAACATAAACCACGAATGTTTCAACCGATCATGGGCCAGTTACCTGAGCAGCGACTTGCACCAAGCCCACCGTTTAGTATCACTGGTATAGACTGCGCAGGATTAGTATTTATTAAACATAGGAAAGGACGAGGATCGAAAACTAGCAAGTGTTACGTAGGTATCTTTTTATGCTTTTCTACGAAGGCTATCCATTTGGAGTTAGTATCAGATCTGACTAAAGAAGCCTTTCTTATGTCATTAAAACGATTTATGGCGAGGCGAAGAAAGCCCTGTACAACAATATATTCTGACAATGGTAAAAGCTTTGTAGCAGCACATAAGGAATTAAAACAACTATACGAATTCATAAAGAATCATGATACCGAATTTACTGATTACTCTTCGAATGAAAACATAACCTGGAAATTTACGCCTCCCTCCATACACGCCCCACTTTGGCGGATTGTGGGAGGCAGGTGTAAAGTCTTGCAAATTTCATTTAAGACGAGTTTTGGGTAATGCTTATTTAACATTCGGGGAATTAAATACTATCCTTCCCGTTATCCTCTGATCCTCAAGAACTAACTCCTCTTACTCGGGGCTCACTTCCTCGTGGGAAGACCTTTAATGACTATTCCAGAGCTAGACTGTCAACAAGTTTGGATGAACAGGTTAACAAGGTATCAACACCTGCAACACTGCAAACAACATTTTTGGAGTCGCTGGTATAAAGAGTACTTGGCAGAGCTACTATGTAACTGTTACGTTTTAAAGTAAACCCCTTGCCAGATGTGCATTCAAGAGCTCCGGTATAGTATTCCCGTTTTGCTATTAACTTCTTCCGCCGTAAATCTGTCAGTCCCGAGAACTTTCTCCATTCATATATTTTCCCAAAGACAGAAATTATGACCACTTATCGGTCTTTCAGATTTAGACAGGCACCCTCGTTGTCAGAAATGTTACACGTAACACTTCTTTTCATTCCGTTTCTTTTTTTGTTAGCGAGACCGTTTAAAAGGAATTATCACCCATAAATTTAAAATCCCTTCCCTATTGTACACCAGTCCTCTGTATCCCTTTTGTCCTTGTAACGAAATTTTTCGTGCAGCAAATTTTAAGAGGTACTATCGTTTGGTCGTTCTTCCCGTCCGGTGTGTTCGCTAGGAATTCGGTAAACTCGTGTTGTTTTGTGTAATTGTTTCGGTAGTGCGTGGCTTCTAAAAATTAATACTCCTTGTAGAAAGGGATTTATACCGATTCGGCGATTTCGCGTTCCACTGAAGAACGCTTCGGATTTGTTTCCGGTTTTGGAGACACACCTCACTGGTGAACGTTCCACATCTTCCCCGTCACCAACTAAGGTAATAGTACATACTTCACGTGTCGTTTCTTTTACCCAAATTAGGGGAAGCTCCGACCGCTTATAAACTCCAGTGCACCTTAGCTCCGGTCCGAACCGTAATTTAAGAATATCTGTTTATTACGGGTAGATAATCCTACACCGCAACTCCGGTCCGCCCGAACGCGGTCACCTACCTAACAGTGATCGGCAATGCATCGCTTTTTCGCTATTCATACTGACTCATGAAATTTTAAATATAAGTGAGTAGGCATCATTTAAACTCAACTACTCTGATTTACTCATACTCCCGATAACGTTGATTCATAAGTACAGGTTGCAATAAATATGAATGCGACGGCGACATCATACACATACTATACTCACACTCATAAATCACCTCAGTTTGATTTCTAATGTCAGGAAAATACTTACACTACTTACATTGATTCAGCTCACTCGACTCATCCATGTATATTTAAAAGTTTAGTCATTAAACAGTTTGCAACCAGTATAAAGTGTATAAAAATATACAAAAGCATAAAATTGTAAGTTTATATAGTGTAGAAACATTTCGGGAAAATTAATTTTTTTATTATTTATCATTTTTATGAGCAGGTAGTGAAAAATGGATAGCAACAGTGAGATTGAGGAAAAAATAAATAGCGGAATTTTTCAATTAGTGCAAAAACGTAAAGGTAAAAGCGCAATATAATATGAAATAAGCAACACAAATCTACACATATTTCTTTGTTTAACTTTAGTAAAAAAACAACAGTAAAAAACGCAACAGAGCAAACACACAACCTCATAATGAGTATATTAATGTTCGTATGCGAACCATACTTATTTTGCATCGTCTATACACTTTGAGTTAAGGAGAGTCGAAATCAACAACGTCATAAATGTTGTTAAGTATGAGTTCGATGAGCACTTCAAACTTTCGAGTGGATATGAAGTTGGACAACATTGCAATAAGTATGAGTGCGTATAAGTACAAGAAATTATAAGTCATGATTCAACTCTACTCACTTTTTCACTACTCATTGCTGATCACTGCTACCTAACAGGCAATGGATATTCTCGAAAATTCTATTAATTGCAACCCCATAAATACGTATAGTAAACAGTGAATGTGAACCGTATATTTTTACAATTCAAATCTGCGTGTGTCAGTCTCAAGATCTCAAGTTAATGTAAGCGCGAAGATCCTAAAAATTATAAAGCTAAATTATATACTATGGGCGATACTTCTAATCCAGTTTTCTCAAGACAAATTGCCAAACACGAACATGAGTGTATAGAAATTTTCGATATACACAGACAAAAAGTGAATAACAGCGTGAAAAGAAGTAAGTAGTGCATATCAGAAAGACCTTCGAAGTTGATTTATCGTGAATTGCAGGCATAAAAGGAAGCAGTGGAAATGCTTACTATAAGAGATGTGAAATACATACGAAACAACATTAGTAGGAATATACTAAAAATAAATCCGAAATTACCGCGATCTGCTGAAGTAGTGCACGATTTCATAGAAACCAGTGATATAAAAACTATTAAAAACGAAAATTTAGTATGTCCCAACAACAAACATTTTATGTTGATGGCACTTTCGATTATTGTACGAAACATTTTTTGCAACTTTTCAGTACCCATGCGTGCTGCAACGATACATATGTTCCACTTGTGTAGTGTTTATTAAAAGACAAATTAAAAAACACCACCAAGACTTTATTTAAACACATTGTGGACAAGTGTATGGAAGTAGGATGGACATGGGAGTCCAGAAATATAGTCGCTGATTTCGAAAAATCTATCCACGCTGCTATAGAGGAAACGTTTCCAGAGACAAACATTATTGGATGCCGATTTCATTTAGCATAGTGTAGTGAGAATTTAGTTAATATTATAGAAAGCATTTATGGACATTGAGGGCCTTCGATAATGTGAACTTCCTTGCAATGGAAACTGCGCTCTCTAATAGAGGAGCTGATGCAGTGATAGTAAAATGGGTTAGCTGCATGCTGAACCAAAGGCTGATTAGAGCCTCACTCGGATCTACGGACATGAGTGTCACTGCGGTTAAGGGATGCCCACAGGGTGGGGTACTATCTCCCCTTCTATGATCGGTTTTAGCTGATGACCTGATTAGGGTCCTTAACCGGAAGGGACACAGAACCATTGGCTATGCGGATGACATCTGTGTAATAATTAGAGGTAACCATATAGGGACGATTGCCGAACGGATACAAAATGCCCTGAACACAACATGGGAATGGTGCGGGCTGGAGGGGTTATCAATTAACCCAGAGAAGACAACCATCGTACCATTCACTAGGAAAAGAGGGATAGATATCCCCACCTTAAAAGTAAACGGAATCGAGGTCATCCCCAATGATAAGGTGAAATATCTGGGAATTATCCTGGATAAAAACTTACCTGGGAACTGCACCTCGAGTCAGTAATAAATAAGGCCACAAAAAACCTTTGGACTGCTAAACAACTACTAGGTAGATCCTGGGGTCTTACCCCGAAAATGACCTACGGGATATATACCCAAATGGTTAAACCCACAATACTGTAGGGTGCTCTGGTATGGTGGGGTAAAACCAAACAGAAAACAGCCATATCGAGGCTACGCAGGGTGCAGAGACTTGCGTGCCTATGCATCATAGGGGCTATGAAATCTACCCCAACGACGGGCATGGAAGTTTTTCTGAACCTGACACCGCTAAATGTAGCCGTGCAAGAGGAGGCAGCTACACAAGCAATCTCCATCTATAGAAAAGAAAAACTTAAGGCAGGGAACCTTACCGGTCATCTCATTATCCTGAAGGAAATCGAAGACATACTTTGTATGTCTCTAGCAAGCGACCACATGGATCCCATGCTTTGCTTCGATAGGATAGGATAGGATCGGCGTCATTTTCCCGACAAGGGATGAGTGGTGCGCAAACCCGAGATGGTTACGGGATGGATCGCAAAAGTGGTACACAGATGGGTCCAAAACGCTCCACGGGGTGGGGGCAGGAATACTGGGGCCTAGAACACACAGATCAATAACTTTGAGCAAGGACACCTCAATCTTCCAAGCGGAACTATACGCAATCTTGGAAACTGTAGGAATCCTATCCGAAAGGGGACACAGGGGAATACGAATCAAAATATTCTCGGATAGTCAATCAGTCCTTAAGGCCCTGAGTAGTTGTACAATTACGTCCACATTATTATTGGAATGCCGCAACATGCTTAATAGCCTGGCCACTCAGAACCAGATCACCCTGGTCTGGGTGCCAGGACATAGGGGCACGGGGGAAATGAGATGGCAGACATCTGCGCAAAAAAAGGGGCTGAGGGAAACTTTACTGGACCTACCCCACCTTTTGGGTTTAACAAAGGTCTCCTTAAAGGTGAGATAAAGAAATGGACAGCGTCCATTACAATGAAACCTGGAATGAGACCAGCGGGTTGGAACATTTCTGAGCTTCGACGCTAGGAGGGCGGACCTCGCCCTAAAACTGGACAGGGGAAGCTTAAAAACACTGACAGGGGCACTCACAGGCCACTATACCTGTAACAAGCACCTTCACAAAATGGGCTTATCCAACACGGACACTTGCACATTCTGCGGTGAAGAAGAGGAGTCAATGGAACACTTGATCACTAACTGTGGGGCACTAGGCCACAGGAGATATAGACTACTACATGCATATACGCTCAATGAGGAGGACCTATGTACACTCCCATTGAAGGAGCTGATCCTCTTCCTCAGCGTATTAAATAAATAAATAAAACAAACAAGAGGAAGCACAATAGATCAACGTGGTCGCAGTGCAAAAGGGCCATTTTGGGCCAGACCCCACCTCATTACAATCCAATACAATACAATATAGAAAGCAAAAATTATTACAATTAATATTTATAAAATTTTAGTATTATATTAACAAAATAATGAACAATACAATCAAAATATATTACCTAGTGTGTATAAGTGTACTTTGTTTTCTAATTCTTAACTTCTCCCTTTCTCTTGAATTCTTTCTTCACTTCTTTTCTTTGGTCTTTTCCTTTTATTGTACTTCCTTTTTCTTTGGTCTGTTCGTCGTTTGTAAACAACAACTTGTTTTTTGATGTGGTCTGCTTCTTTTCAACCCTGGTATTTTATATAACTTTTTATCTGACTTTTTTGTCGACCATCCCATTCCGTCGTTCATAAACAAACTTTATTTCTTTTCTTTTTCGGCACGTCGTTATAGCAATTTGGAATTTTAGATTTTGAAATGTTTCAAGTGGATGTGTGTGGTATATGTTTACAACGCCTTTCTATTTCTTAAAGAATGCTTTCTATAAAATTTACATCTTTTTATTGGTAACTTTACTAATGGAGTATTACCATACTACAATAGGCATGGTAATAAAAAGAAACTGATTTAGCTAATAAACGTGTACATCCCTTATCAATATTTTTTATTCATATCTCGCCGGGGAATATAAGAAACGCCTCCAAAGCGCTACTAACGGTTTTCTGAGTTGGACCTCCTGCTGGGGTCTGAAGGTAAATGAATGTGCGTGGCGTGCGTGGCGTGCGTGGCGTGCGTGGCGTGCGTGGCGTGCGTGGCGTGCGTGGCGTGCGTGGCGTGCGTGGCGTGCGTGGCGTGCGTGGCGTGCGTGGCGTGGCAGTTAGATCCTCGCACGATCGCGCAAACCCCGGTCAGCCGATCAAGGTAGGAAACTCCGAGCTCCCCTGGAACTCCGAAGTGAAATACCTCGGTGTCATCTTCGACCGAATTCTCACCTTCCAAAAAAGATCGACGAAATCCGAAATCGCTTCATCATGGCCTGCATTTTGCTTCTGCCCCTCATAGGGGAAGGAGTCCCCTTCACCTAGGAAGCAAGTTGCTCTTATACGAGACAACGCTTCGACCGCTTTTAACCTACGGCGCTATGGCCTAGTTAACAGCGAGTGAGACAAACATCAAAGGTTGGGAAGCATTCTAAAACCGAACTCTCCGCTTCATCGTTGACGCCCTCTACTTCGTAAGGAACGTTCAGATTCATCGAGAACTGAATGTTTCGACTCTACGTGAATTTCTGATGAAACTCCTGAAGTCCGCGTGGGAAAGAGCCCGCGCCAGTCAAAACCGCTGCGTCCAGATGGTCGTCGATCCCCAAGATCGACCCCCTCGCAAAAAGAAGATCCGTCGCCTTGCAGATGTCATCGATCTAGACCAAAGCAATGCCGCAGGTCCCTCGACGACCATCACCGTCCTCTAAACGACTGACAAACTTCTATTTTCCAGTCTAAAATTTCTTGTATGTGTTACAGGTGAAAAGTCATCTTCCCCAGTTAGCCCTTCCCTAACCAACCTCATCTCTCCCCAGGCTGCGTGATCGAGGCAGCCTACACCTGAAGATCAAAGAGCGTAAGGAACTCCACACCGGCTCTAGTATTGACATGAAGTTCTACGGAATATATGAATCAACAGTCTGATTTGGGAAGATGGTTGCATCATATTTTTGGTCTAACCTTCTTGCAACCTAGAGAAGGTGGAGAAGTGTTCGCAGAAGAATTTGCCGCGGACAAACTTGATGATGATCGTATCACGGAATTCGCAGATTATTTGGTGGATACATATATCGAAGATGGTTCTACTTTCCCTCCATACATCTGGGCATCAAATACCGCTTCGTTAATGCGTACACCAAATACGGGTGAATCTTTCTACGCAAAATTTAACAATTATAGCTCATCGCCCCATCCAAATATTAATATTTTTTGAAGCAATTAAAAATATGCAACTTGATACGTACGTAAAAATAAATGGTATAGCTTGTAATGAAAGAGGAGCGATGAGAAAAGAAATTTTATATTCTTATAATGTTATTAATAACAAAATTTTACAGTTGCAAAATAACAGCATAAGTAGGTACGATTTTGTAAAGTGCGTATCATATAAATATGCAGAAATTGCTCTTTAAGTAATTTGTACCAAGACGTTTTGCGTTTCAGTAAATATGTCAATGAATGTGTTTTAAAAATGAGTATTTTGTTTTACATATGAATCTCTATGGTTACATTTAATTAAAGGATTATCTGGACCGGAGTTAAGGTGCGTCGTATCATCGGGCAGCAGGTAAAGTTTTCTTGGACCGGAGTTAAGATGTGGGATTATAATAACGGATTATCTGGACCGGAGTTAAGGTGCGTCCATAAACTCCGATAGTTCATAAAACCCCGACCGCAAATTTTAACACCGATCTTCGGCCACCGAAAGTTGCATCCAACCGTACCCACCGTAATTTACAGTTTAGTTATACATACCCTCTGTTTTTTTGGACGTAATAGTACCCTGTTTGTATTTTTGTTTGTGCTAAATATAGATTTAGAATATTTACCCATATAAATTTTAAATGTATTTGTGAACTTCCCCGCCCCCGTCCTCCCTCCCCCGTTTGGCCACACCGCGTTATCAATAGTGTTTAGGCTTTATAGAATTGTTAATTAAGCATATTTTGTTCAATTTGGCAACCACCCGTAATATTTTCACTTTGTCAGTTAAAAGGTTCCCACTGCAATAGAATTTACTTATTAAATCGTTTTTATTCTTGTCGTTTTCTTTCTCTCTTATTTATGGTTATTTGGTATTGCAAGCATTAGTGTCGATACTGATCTGATGTATCTTCCAGACGGATACACACTATTTGTCGTTTAAGACCGCTAAATTAAAGTAAACTCTGGTGGCGCCCTTTCTTTTTTAATAATCTATTAGCATCTCACCATCAGTCATTTGACCGCACGACCGTCCCCGCTGAGCTACGTCAGGCCCGGCTTCGACTTTTTTGGTTTCCACCTTCCGTATCGACACTATTGTTTTAATCCACTTTTACTACAAGCCGGTTTAATACCTTTCCTTTGCTACCATCTTAAAAGGTCAGACGATGTCAGCAAGTGGGCAATTTTGAAGGAAAGATGGTAGCACAGCAATTCACAAAATGGAAGAAACAATACGGAGTGTTAAAACTAGGTTCGTTGGTTGTTATCAGAGATGACAATTGTCCACCACTCAGATAGAAGTTGGGGCGAATTACTCAGCTACATCCGGGCAAAGATGGTGTAAGGTCGCCAGCATTCGCGTCGTCAGTGGTGACATCAAGGGGACGTACTCCAAGCTATGCCCACTTCCAGAAGCAGAAAAATGATGGGGACATGTTTAGAATCCATTGTAAAAGAAATTGTTATTTATATTGGGAAGTGGCCACCATCAAATATGATGGTACGTGACTTAGCAACAGAAAAGTCTGTCACCATTCAATACACACAGGACAAAAGTCAAGAATAAAATAAACAGTCATAATAAGTATTTGAAAAAGATCTACATAGTTGAATCGTCTAATGGAAATGCAATATTTATTTTTATCATGGCCTATTTGTAGAATAGAATTTCAATATTTCCACCACAGCATCCAGCCAGCCAGCTAGCTCTTTTTTATTTCGTCATTTTCGGACTTCTTTTTAGATACTGAAAGCCGGAAAGTTCTTTACTATCATCAGTCATCTGATGATAGATCTGATCCCCCACGCTTAGGGGGAATTCCTAGCTACGCCCATTATTGTACCTAGTCTATGGCACTTGATTGCAATTTTTTTGGTTCAGCTTCATTCAATACTATACTCGCAATTATTCACAAACTAAACTAAACTAACCCCCGTTTTCGCTTTTAAATTTTTTATCGTACATATGCCGGACAACTCTATATTTGCAAAGACGATCGGTACCGACGTGTTTATAATAAAAATAAATTATTGAATACGTGCCCATTTTAAAGAAATGCAATACTTTCTGTATCCAGTTACCTTTATATGAAAAAAAGCCAAACGTATTGGATGATGTGCAAAAAAATGTAGTGAATGCTTTTAGCTTTTACTTCCTTTATTTCGCCGGCCCTAGTACGTTGAGGGCCGGGGTGTTGTGCACCCCTTGCGCCCCCGGAACAGCTCGGCCCTGACCGAGAGACACAAATATCAAAGGTGTTGTCGTTCTATGAAACTACTGGATGTAATATACTGTGCTACCATACTCCGAAGCCATCCGCGGGCATATGGAGACACACAAAAAATTCGTTTTAAAAGCAATATTTCTAATCCTTCCGTTTGAAAAAGTGTAAGTTAGTTTTCAATAAGTTTTGCTTGTTACCTCTTCACGTCAATTATTGACAAAGAAAATTTGCTCTGTAGTCATTATAAATATTAAATATTGACTTTTCATTCATAAATAACACATCATACTAATAACACCAATAAGGCTTCAATCGACGAACTTAAATGGGTAGTACCTATTTACATACCTTGGATTGTGTGTAGAGTCGACAATGAGCGAAGAAAATCGAGTAGATGAAAACCTATTCGGTGATCTACGTACATATTTCAAACTTCAACGATGCATGGGCTTCATGTTTTACGAAATCAAAAATGGGGCCAAACTAACTTTTACTGGCAGAGCTAAGCTAATGTTGATGATCTACTCAGTTGTGTACATGATTCTAGCGGTAGAAATATTACGGTTATACGCAACATCTATTGAGACATTCGTGGAAGTATTGTCGATAATGGAAAAATTCGTGTCTATACTGTATGTAGCATTTGACCTTTCATTTATCTTTGCGGAGTGGATCTTGAATAAAGTATACAACAAAAAGACTTTGGATATGTTAAATAGGTTTTGTAGAATTGAGAAGGATCTTAAGAAAATTGGTATTAGCGTCAGATATGTCTTAAAAGATCGTTGGATATGGATCCTAAGTCTTTATCTGGCTGTTTCAATGATGAATTCTATCACAATTATTATCGTTGACTATCTTTCCGTTAGAAATATTCTATCTAGCCTGTATAGGGCGTTCTTATTTTCGTTCTTCAATTTGACGCATATTTCTTTCACCAGCAAATTCACGAATACACTTTGTATAACCAGGGATATTTTAAAAGCTATAAATGGAGATTTTACTAAAAAGTTTCCTAATGTACTCGTCGCTGATGAAATGATAGTAGAGGAAGAACTGAAGAATTTAAAGATGCTCTCGAAAATTTATCAAGATGTTTTCAGTTTATTGCGTGAGTTTAACGAGATGGTTTCGATTAGAATGTTCCTTTTATTTGCAATGTTTTTCTGTTGGATTACTGTCCATATATTTAATTTCGTAATGGTAATCGTAGCTTCAGGATTCGCCTATGAATATAGGCATATAACTATATTTTCTTTGAGCTCTATGTTATATGCAACGACATTTTTGGAAGCTTTGTTTTGACATGCGAAGCATATTATAAAGAGGTAACTATTCTTTAGAAATTAGTATATTCTTTCTTTGGTTTTATTGGTTGTAATTTTTAATTTATTTTCGAGTTCATAACTTGCAAGCATTTTCGTCCTTTTCGTCCCTTATCATTTCCGGTATTTCGATCATTTCGTATCCATTCCTCGTGACTGTTACTCCAAGGTAGTTGAAACTATCTACCTGTCCAAAGATGTATGTTCTTCTTGAATCGCTTGTTATTTCTAGATATTTATCATTTTGTTATGCTTTTTCCGACGCTGAAAGGCATAAGGATTAACGAGAAGAAGAAGAAGAAGTTATCCTTTTTCTTTGTTTGTTTCTCCTATTTTGCTTGTTGTCTTTTTTAGATTTTCCTCCGTTCTTGAAATCATTGCTACATCGATTACATAGCTAAACCTTCATAAGTTTTGTGACATATGTATGCTGCCCTACGGATCATTTTGTCTAGCACTAAGCTGAATAAATACGTATGTTAATAGTGAACCCACCTGCTTTAGTATCGCCTTAACTTTAAACTTCTCTGTTGAACGCGTTCAGCAAATGCTTTATTCTCTGTCTCATCGTAGGTCATACTCACCATACAATTCCTAGTCCTTCCATTAATTTGTATAGTTCGTCTCTTTTTACTGTATCATAAGCTTGCTTGAAGTACAAGAAGACGACGTGTAATGCTGAGGTTTGATCTAGGATATTATCCTTGATTTGCTTTAACGAGGAAATCAGGTCGATTGTCGGTCTATTTCTCCGGAATCCGCATTGACATTCCCCAAGCATTGTCCCAGCATTCTGCACCAATCTGTTTCTAATAGTTGAAGCTACTATTTTGTATGCGATATGTAATGGGCCTACTGTTCCGTAGGTTCACTGAGTTCTATCTGCTCTCGTATGTATCGGATATATAAGATGTCTTGTTCTAAATCTTTCCCTTGTCTTTTATCACTTCCCATTTTATAGCATTTTCTCTTGATTTCTTATTATTCTTCTAGCTTTTCAGTATTTCACTTATTTCCTCTTGGTCGGGTCCATTTATTTCATAATTTCCTTCTACTCCCTTTTCCTATCATGTTCCTATCATGATTTCCATCTCCATTTAATATTTCTTCAAAGTATTTTGGCCACTTGCTTAGCTTCCATGTATTTTCTTGCATATTAGCACATTCCCCTTTTATGTTGTTTTCATTTCTCTTACTTCTTGATAGAACTATTGACTTGCTTCTCCTTTGATAAGGATGTAGTTCTTGACCCATTGCACCGAATCTCAACGGTTTATTGTACCCCCTAGCTAGTTTTCGTCGGTGCCCTCTATAAAACCTACCACCTTGCTATTGGTCATCTTTTTCTTCATCTCCTTTCGGTCACTAGCGATCTCGGTAAATATGTATGGAAGCCTATACACACAAACGGGGTCCCCCAGTGTTCCTATCACTCCAGTCCCAGTGCTCGCGGGAAGGATACAAGCCTTTCCACCACGTCAATGTGTTAACTCTAAGGAAGGGGGACTGGCTTTCCCTTGCAATTATCCTCAATTACTTGTATTTTTGTTTCTATATGTATTCTCTTCTTTGTTTTTATCATTTTTTTGCTGCGTCTTTTTTCTACCCTTCCTCGTCTCTTACTGTCTGTACGCTAGTAACATAGACGCAACAATAGGAATACCAAGCAAAGCCCACGCTTTCTTTGGATACAGCCGCTTCGTCGCCGCTTTAGCAGAATCGCCGACTTTGCGGAAATAGTTTATAAATTATTTGCACGCATTGTTGTCAAACATTCGTGTATTAACGTTAGTACAGATTTCACCCTTTTGTTTTTCCAAATTATAATTTTGTAATTAGTGATTGATTTGTCTCAATAAATTTCTTCTTTTTAAAAATATTATTAGGCACTCGGCCTATATAATTCGCTTAGCGCTTTTTTCTCGTGCCATCTCCATATTTTTTATTGCTTTTTTAGAATCTTTATCAAACCACTTATGTTTTCTCAATATGGCCCCCTTTCGAATCCAAGTTTTCCTTGAAAAGCTTCTCAACACGCATACATGAAAATTCGTAATAATGTAGAGCTGGTAAGGCTATGGACGAGTGTAATATTTTTAAGAATACGGGTTACCGAATCAGACGTTTCAATAGCCTCTTGGAGCGCTATATACTGATGTTTGAATATTCTTTCCTTGAAACAATTCTAGAGTAATTGGCAAGAAAAACAAAAGCAAACCTATTTTCAGGGGTGGCTTTCACCCCTTCAAAGGCTTTAATTGCAACAACAGAAGCCGGGCTCTTACATAATGCTACCAGCTCTACATAATTGCTAAGTTTCATCGAAATCGGTGTGTGCCGATTGGGAATCTTTCCTTGTTAGTTATTTTTATGCTGTTAGTAATTTCTTGTTTAAAGGCCCGTCTGAGTTTTTAATTTCTTAGCTTTTCCATGTCATATGGTTTTCTTATCTCCTTTCGCTTACTTACTTCTGATAGTATCCAGTCTTTCAATTTGATTATCTGCACCTGTATAACTTTTCGTATGCATCACTAATCTGTTGCTATGTTTAGCTTCTATTACCATGCGGTCGATTTTGTTTTTCGCTTTTATGAGGTGATAACACATTTTTGAAGTGAATACTTCTTAAGAGACACCGGACCAGCTCGAGTGTAAGCGTTAGATTTCGAGAGAGAGTAGGATATGCAAGCAGGAGGTGAGGAGTCTGACGGTTAGAACAGAGGGGATACGTGGCGTGCTTGAGAATGAGAGACAGGGAGAGTATGATGTGCCAGCGACAAGCTAGGCGGTTAACTTTAAACCACAATAGGTGCTGCGCTCAGAAATACATAAACATAAAAAGGATAAAATAAAACATTATACATGAAACCTGCCGAAAAAGATTTTCTACAACCTAATCCTACTGATTTCCAAATCGTCAAAAAACATATTTATTGGAATTACGTGGAATGAAAACGCGATGACCTCCAAGTAAGAAATACGACAATCAATGGGTATTCACTTCTGACGTGCGTAAACCACACACACCATTCTTTTTATTTTATAGATTTTTTATGTAATTATCAAACTACTTTCATCATTCGCGGACGCGTTTGCGGTTATACCGCTTGTCAGTGCGACTTTGTGAGAAGTAGTTTTCATTTTCCAGATAAGTACTATATAGGCTAGACTGTTTGATGTTTGTACTTATGAGAATTCAATTAAGAAATTCTCCCAATATGTACTTAAATACGCATTTTTGCAGCTACTTACTTCTACAGGAGTGGACAACTAAGTGACAACAGACAGCAAATAGCTGCAAGAATGCACATTCAAGTACATATTGGGAGAATTTCTTAATTGAAGTCTCATATGTATAAACATTTTTTCTGTTAAAGCTATGTAGTCATTATGTATTATATATTATTCTGTATTCTCACGACCCATTCCCATTATTTATATTGCGGGTTACCTCTACCACTTTAGGTTGAATAAAAGACAAATTTATTATGAAATATAATCTACTAAGATATTTTTTCCCTTTCTTTCATTTGACCTTAAAAGTGGCAAAGGTAGCGAAATATACATAATATGTACATCTAATTCTCGTTACTAGCTTTATGCTTGTCAATGCTTATTGTTGGTTTGTATCTGACACTCTTGCCTATTTTCTCATTAAAGCGGGCTATTATTATTTGTATGGTTTTGAAGATTATGTTGTACCACCTGTATATTTTTCTGTAGTAATTTCTTTTTTATTTCCTTATGTTGTGTTGTGGAATGAATTAGTATTGTTATTAACATATTATTATATTAGTATCTTAAATACTTATTTTTCGATATCTATCTTTCATTCCAATCGTACACGTTCTGTTTATTCATATATATATATATACAGTGGTTAAAACGCCCCTCGGGCTTCACCGCTTTAAAAGCTTTCTAAATCCATAATTTCCGGAGTGGATCGGCCCCCATCCTATGCTTTCATATCTTCTGGCTTATTTCTTTCCAGAATCTTCTATCCGTCGTTTTTTTCTGCCAGTTGTTAACGCCTGCTCCCCTTAGATCCTCCAACACCTCTTCCAGCCATCTGGACCTCGGTCTTCCTCTTCTCATCTTGCCCCCGGCTTCCATTCCAGCAATATCCTGATTATGGATTCCTCCCCTGCCCTCCATACATGCCCCAACCATTTTATTCTTTGCCGCTTTATTCTTTTTACCACATCTTCTCCCCCAATTTCCTCTTGTAGTTCTTCATTCGTTCTTATTCTGAATTCATTGTCTGTTAGTTTAATTGG
The DNA here is from genome assembly GCA_038088585.1 of Chrysina gloriosa. Lineage (NCBI taxonomy): Eukaryota > Metazoa > Arthropoda > Insecta > Coleoptera > Scarabaeidae > Chrysina > Chrysina gloriosa. Next base: position 12,213,576 of record CM076095.1, read on the forward strand.
CCCCATTATGGTTCTTAATATTTTCCGCTCGAGTATTCTTAGATTTTCTTCATCTCTCTTAGTCATTGTCATCGTTTCCGCTGAATACATAAGCACCGGCCTTATTATTGTGTTGTATATTTTTATTTTATTTTTTTAGAAAGATTTACGTTTTTTAACAATTTCCTGTTGGCATAAAAGGCTCTGTTTGTTGCCATAATTTTTTCTTTTATTTCGGCTTCTCTACTTCCATCATTTGATACCATAATACCCAGGTATTTGAATTTATCAACCTCTTCAAATGTAAGGTTTTCTACTTTAAATTTTTTGTTTTCTTTGCCCTTTTTCCAACTCTCATCAATTTCGTTTTTGTTTCATTGATTTTCAGATCCAGTTTCTCTCCTTCTTTAATTATTTCTTGCAGTATTTTAACCATTATCTTTCTTGTTTTCGTCATGACCACTACGTCATCCGCATATGCTACTATTTGGCTTCCTCTTGTTCTCAATGTGCCTTTGTTTATATCTTTTGTCACATGTTCCAATACTAAATTGAATAACGTCGCAGATAGTGAGTCACCCTGCCTAACACTCTTATTTGTTTCGAATTCGTTCGTTTCTCCCTTCGATGTTTTCACCCTAACCTTTGTTGTTTTTAATGTCATTACTATAAGTCTTCTTCGTTTCGCTGGCACATTGAGTTCTCTCATTGCCGAGATAAGCTCTCTCCTTCTAATACTGTCAAATGTTTGCTGAAAGTCTATAAACAAGAATTCCAATTCCATATTGTATTGGTATGCCTTTTCCAGTATTTGTTTTATGTTATGCACCGCATCCGTAGTGGACTTTCCGTTTCTGAAACCATATTGATATTGCCCCGTAAAGCTTTCCATTGTACTTGCTAATCTTCTCTGTATTATTGATGATAGGATTTTATATGTTGTGCTTAAAAGCGTGATTCCTCTATAGTTTTTGCAACTTCGTTGGTCTCCTTTCTTGTGTAATGTCACTATTTGCACCGATTCCCATTCTTTTGGCATCGTTTCTTCATTCCATACTTTCCGTATCAATTCGTATATTCGTATATTGTTTATTCATAGCTTTGTAATTTATTGTTCTAGTAGTTATTCAAAAATGTCTCTTCACTTACTCATTGTGTTTTATATTTTTAACGTCAGTGATTGACTAATTTTTACAGGTAACGGCACTGAAACTCATCTTATTTAATGCCGTCAGTCAATTACAAGTGCAACAATTAAGAAAAGAAGTAACATGCTCAGATCTCTTTTGTAATTTTATAATGAATATGTTTTTAGATCAATATCATTAGCTTGCAGATATCACATGAGGATTACGAGATCAAAACTGCTGGATTATTTGTAATCAACATGAAGCTAGTGGCATCAGTGAGTATTAACGTTGTTGTTTTAATAATACGCAGAAATTAATTTCATCAGAGCTATTCTTTTCTGAAAGTTATTAAATTTCGATTTACGAGTATTTGAAATTATTCAATATTTATTCGGAATGGCTTCGTTAAGTACTATTGCGGCAACAAAAAATGGGACATTTAAAATAATGTAGTTTAAATCTGGCTTTTGCCTTGTCAAAAGTTATGTCATTTTGAAATCATTATTGACATATGTACGTCATTATGCCGCATTTAAGTGCTACTGGAAAATGGAAATAATTACATTACTTGAGGAAAGATGGCCCATAAGAAGACTAGGTAATAGATTTGGAGTGCCCAAAAGCACACACAACATTAAAAATAAATGACTACAACAGGGAACTGTAGAAAGGCAAAGTGGTTTTGGTCGTAAATTAGTACGGAATTCCATGGAAGAAGAAAATCTTATTCAGTTTTTAAGGAATAATCCATTTGATACAGTGGTAAAAAATAACTAAAAATACTATATTAATTTATTGTTTTCAAGATTTTTATTTCAAATAAATGCATTTAACAGAATTTTCTTGCGTTCGTGGGTAAACTATTTTTGACATTAGATAAGATGATTGACGTGAACATGACAAACGACTGGTTTATACAGCTAAAAAACCGTCAAAATAGGCTATAAGACTTGTCCCGATTTTTGTTGCCGCAATAGTACATGAAACGGCAAGGAATGTAAGATATTCAACTAGTTTGCTTATTTGAAGTGTCTATTGCTCTAGTTTTAAATAAGAATGGACCATAATTCATTTTAATAGAGTACTTTCCAGAAGGTAAGGGGAAATGTGCCTATGATGGACATGTCTAACAAAAATCCCTAATATTCGTACCAAAAATTATGATTATAAAATGTTCAGCGAGGATACAAATTTTTATTTACATGTTTGTTTTATCATGTAATTAATATTTTAAAAATGTGTTTTAGATACTGAGAATTGGTTTGTTTTAAATGTTGTCTGGGATATCATTGGACCAATGGTGAATTTAAGATGATTTAAAATAGGAGCAAAGGGCTATTTTCTTAATTTAATTTCTAGGAATAGTTTAAGATTTATTAACATAGTAAAAAAATGGTGTGTCTGGTTTACGCACGTCTAAAGTAAATACCTTCGCTCGCACATCATGCTATCTCTGTTTCTCCTTTAGTTTTAAACGAAGCAAGCACGTACGTATCCTTTCTCTTGCTCATCGCCCCTCCCTCGCACATCACACTCTCTGTTTTCTTTATCTTTCACACGAAGCGAAGCTCTGCCCAAATTTAACGCTCTTACGGTTACGTTTACGTTTACGTTTGTGCTTACGATTATTCTTACGCTCGAGCTCTCCGGTGTGTGAAGTATTCACTTCAAAAAATGAAATGAGCGAAAAATTCGACATAACTTCTTTTGTAACATAATTCACAAACGAATTGTTAGGTCTTGGGATTTACACCAGCGCATTCTGCATTACACTAGCAGATGCCATATTTGACATTTCAACCAATATTCTCCCGCACGATACGCCGAGTACAATGCATTACAATACAAACAAGCAACATCCGACTCTTCATCCATTTGCTCTTCACTGCCAAAGAAACCGTTTTCTTCTTCTCCTTCACCTATCTTTACAATCTGCATATTTCACTTTGCTTTTCTAGCTAATTTTTCCCTCTCCTTTAGAACTTTCTGTGCTTCTCCAAATTTTAGTTGGTCAATCCCTGGTGTTTCATTTAAAATTCCCATTTTTCTCCGTTTTCTGTTTGGTTGCTTTTTATACTTTCATAGCTCTGCTGGTATTGGTGACAACTCTTGTAGTAAAGTTGAGGAACAGATATTTGGGTCTTCTGTTCTTTCTGTTTTTCTCCTGATTGCTTGTGGAACGTTTGATACGTCATTGTCATTATGGGAGGAACCTTCTGTTCCTCCAGCATCGTGTTATTTATCTGTTGTCGAAGAAGGGGCGAACATCCAATCCTCAAAAGCATGTGAATTTAAAGGATGAATGCATCTCTTACAAAAGGCATTTATGGCATGCTTTGAAATAAGCTTTGGAAAATATCCGTGTTACTTGAAAATGTGTTACCGATCCTCCGCGATGTTGTTTGAACCACTGTTGAATTTCTTAGGCATAATAAGTTTTTAAAGGATCAAAAATGCAAACGTCTAAGGGCTACACTTTATGTGTGCAATGAGCTGGAAAACAACACTACAATGATATAGTCTTTAGCATATTCTGAAACATCTAGACTTTTATGAGGTGATTGTTTTGATTTCACTTCACGTGTCGCATAAAAGGCTGCAGCCATTTCAAAAACACTTCCCTCGACCTCCATCCTTTCTTTTCTTTTAGAAAAACCAACAGATACTGGAGGTGCGTTATCCGCCAATTTATTTTTGAAGCAGTTTTAGGGAAAAATAAACGCGGGGGCAAAAATTTTTCAATTGCATTCACACAACACATTATACTTAAATAGTGTCCTCTTTCTGCGCTCTTTAGCACTCCTACTTGTTTGCGACCTTTGTAGTAAATATATTTTGGGATTTAAAGTGTACGGTGGTAAGTCCCGATTCATCTATGTTGTAAATATTCTCGGGCAGAAAATTCAATTTTTCTATTACTTATGTTAAACTTTCGAAATACTTTGTAATGTTCTTTTTATTGAATGCTTGACTCCTAGCTATTGATGTATTCTCGGGAATTCTGAGTGAAATCGTCGGATTCCGCCGGAAAAATTCCGTTATCCAGTTTCAGTCTGCCACACCTTTCATTTCATTAAAAGTATTGTTAATATTCATCTTTTGTGCCAATTGAAAAGCTAAGGTTCGAAGATCCTCTGTGGTCAAACCGAAGAAACGGCTTTCTAATGCTTTAATATATGCTACCAGTTCAGTTTCCAGCTTCTTCGGGGAATAGTGGCCTCTGACCACCGAGATCTTCTTTTACACTTAATTTTTGTCACGAAACCTACGTTGGGACGTAGGTTTGATTGTGAAACATTGAATGTTTTAGAGGCGAGTAACCAACCCATTGTTTGCTGATTTACAACATCTAATGCTATTTGCATATGTTGTTCATTCCATTCCTGATGACATTTCTTCGGTGCCATATCTTGAAAATCAATCATAATAAAATGCGTACATTTTGATTTTGAACGTATAAATATGATTATCACTATCTTATCATATAAATCTCTTAAATGGGTCATCATGGGCGAATGGCCATAACTTAATGAAGACGTAAATATTGAGTCCATTTAAACTTAAAATTTTGAGCAGAGAAATATGATCCTCAGTTGCTAGTTGATGTGTCGTGGCAATGGTACTAACATAACTTTTAAAATAACTAACTTGTAGAGTTACAGTTCCTCAATCAATTTTTTAAGCATGTCGTTATACCAACTAATACGAGCACTTTTTTGAACTTTGGTCAAATTATTCTGAAGCCATCGGTAACATACCTTTTTCATTGGTAAATAGTCATGCAAAATCGAATGTATTGTAGTCTTCGATATGCCCAAGAATCCTGTAATCTCACTGTAAGTCACAGGCCGATCTTATTTAATCATATTGCGTACAACATCGATGTTCTTTTGGAATAATAACCGAATTTGGTCGACCTTCACGCGATTCATCACGAAGAAATTCAGCAAACAATTGTAAACAGTCTTTTCTGATGGTGCTTCATTAGCAACTATAAGAGAAGAAAGATGATATATGTATGTCAGCTTCCTGACATATCAAACTTGTATAGGTCTATCGCCTTTTTTCAACGAACCCATATCTTGTCCACTGTATATAGACTGCTCTTTCAGCGAACAAGACGCGCGTTGGTCGAACCTAACTTATAACTGTCTTATTTTTACATTTTTACCGATTCTAAATTATGTACAATCAGTTTCAGATAAGATAGTCCCTACTTTCATATTATTCCCTCCAAAATCGTACATAGAATTCTTAATTCTTTGCTTGTTTTTCCCTTTATCTATGTCATAATTGATTATGTTTTTCCTTCTTTTTCTTTTACATCTTTGTTCCACTTTTATTATTTTACTATTTTCTTTACTTATTGATTTAAAGTTTCATATTTTGTGTTAGTACTTTCTCTAATATTATTTATGTCTCTCCTTCCAATTTTAAATCGGAGGTTGCTTTTAATACTACTTGCGTATCCGTTTTTATATTAACCCATTAACGCCAAGATGATCAGAATTTTTATTAACTTTTCAACGTGTTTATTTATTATGTTATCGGACCAAAAAATAATGCAATATCTCTATTTCTACCCGAAATTTGATGCACTTTCAGAATCTGAGCTCAAAATTTCGATTAGACACCGAGAAAAAAATGGCCGATTTAAACGTGAAGAAAGTGAAAATTTTCGAGAAAAATTTGTTTTCGCATTTTGTTTCACAATGATACCGGAAAGATATCAACTTTTTACTATGATCAGAGGTGATCATGGCACTCGAACATTAAGAGGAATTTCTTTCAGAAAAATTCATCGACGCGTTTTTTCAAAACGGCGGCGAGAATGAAAAAGTTTTATAAAAATCTTAATCTATCGCTTTCTTAAAAACTATAAACTTTAGAAAAAAATTTCTAATAACAAAAATGTCTTAAAATTAGTCAAAGAACACTCTCAAATTTTTCAAAATTTTTAAAGACAATTTCTTATTTTCGAAAATTTCAAAAAATTCAATTTTTCAAAAATACCTAAAAAAATTTGAAAAAATTTGAGAGTGTTCCTTGACTAATTTTAAGACCTTCTTGTTCTTAAAAATTTTTCGTAACGTCTATAGGTTTAGAGAAAACAATTTTTCTTGAATGGTACATAAAATTTTGTTTCTATCTACCACTACAACATTCACGAACAAACTCGTACATCCTTTCACTAGTGCATGGACACATATATGTTCTATACAATTTGTAGATGAATTATAAGTAAAGCATATAATAAAAATATTGGTTTTCACTTCTTCAATACATTTGTTATGTCACGAAAACGTTCAAAATCTTCTGCTTCATTGCATGCAGAGTATGAATCAGATTATTCGGATAGTGATGCCGACGAAAACATATTGATTCCGAATGCAGACAATTCAGGCCCCGATGATTCTGATTCCGATTGTGATGATGAATTCACAATACCAATTATTACTATAAAAAAGCTTATGCTACTTATTCTGAAAACTTAGATAAACTTGAAAAAATCACGAATTCATTTAGATCGATGGCGAGAAGTCATATCCAAATACTTGTGAAGAAACAATATTATTATCTGAAGCTACAAAAAGAATATACAGGCGTGCGAGCCTTTCCAATTGTTTGAAACCTTTTTTCCGCCGAAATGAAACAATATATAATTGATGCGTCTAAAGAGAATAATTATGATCTGAAATTACATAATCTTGACACTTTTATAGGTATAGTTATTTTCAGTTCATTCAATAAAAGAAAGTCTCAGAGAGATTATTGGTCATCTGATCCATTCTTATCTAGTGAAATTGTTTCTTCTGTAATGACACGCGATAAGTTTGAAGAAATCAAATCTAAAATAAAATATTCAAAAGCTAAAGACAAGGTTCGTTCGATGTTGAAACTTTTCCAAAACAACCTCCTAAAGTTCGGAATATGGAAAACTTCTATATCTATTGATGAAATGATGGCCAAGTCTTATGCAAAAACTGTATTGAAACAATTTATTCGAGGGAAACCAATAAGGTTTGGTTTGAAATTTTGGGGTTTATGCACTTCAGACGGCTATCTACTGAATTTAGATCTATATTGCGGTAAAAATTCCCAAACCGGAAACAAATTAGCAAAATGTGCTTTAGGTACTCGTGTAGTATTGCATTTATTAGAACCTTTTTTCGGCTAATAAATTATAATAAGATCCCTGCATTTCATTTGTACTTTGATAATTTTTTTTTTGCAAATATGGATTTGATTTTACACTTACAAAAATTACGTTTGAAATGCACTGGTACTATCAGAGACAATCGAGTCAAAGAAAAGAATATATTTGAAAAGAAAGCTCCACGAGGTACTTATATTGTAAAACATGATCAAAATAGTGCTATAAATTTCATCACTATTATGGATTTGAAGCCCGTTTCAATAGCTTCAACTGCTGCAGGTGTAAGTCCACTATCAACTTCTAGAAGATATAGTTCAGAGGCTCGATCCAAAACTGATATACCTTTTCCGCAAGCTTTTCATTTGTACAACAAATTTATGGGCGGTGTTGACCTGCATGATGTAATGTACTTCCAAGTATACGTTCCAAAAAATGAACATGGGTCGTTTTTATAAGATTTATACAGGCATCCATTACAAATGCCCACGTAATTTTCAATGCTACACGTGATGGAAAGAAAAAATTTGGATTAAAAAGAGTTCACTATTTCGATTGCTAAATATTATATTTAAAAGGGTCAAACAAGTAAAACAGTTCATACACGATCTAATAGGGACAAATTTAAAAATTGTTCAAATGAAAAATGTCCAATAAGAACAAGGATCTATTGTGAAAACTGCAATCTATATGTATGCAATAATGGTTGGGCAAAAAAGCACTGATAAAAGAAATGTTATAGTGAGAGGCAAGGGGACTCACGAAAAAAAGCACCCCGAAACATGAGAGGCAAAGGGACTCACGAAAAAAAAGCACCCCAAAGGAGACAAAGTTCTACAACGTCCACGCCGTTGTCTCTGGGTAATGCTAAGAGTAGAAAAAAACAATATATATGCACAGAATCGGCGAAGAAGTAGTTAAGGAGCACTCTCAAATTTTTTCAATTTTTTTAGGTATTTTTGAAAAATTGGATTTTTGAAATTTTCGAAAATAAAAAAGTGTCTTTCAAAATTTTGAAAAAATTTGAGAGTGTTCTTTGACTAATTTTAAGACATTTTTGTTATTAGAAATTTTTCTAAAGTTTATAGTTTTTAAGAAAACGATAGATTAAGATTTTTATAAAATTTTTTCATTCTCGCCGCCATTTTGAAAAACGCGTCAATGAATTTTTCTGAAAAAATTCCTCTTAACGTTCGAATTCCATGATCACCTCTGATCATAGTAAAAGGTTGATACCTTTGCGGTATCATTGTGAAAAAAATGCGAAAAAATTTTTTTTCGAAAATTTTCACGTTTTTCACGTTTAAATCGGCCATATTTTTTGTCTCGGTGTCTAATCGGAATTTTCAGCTCAGATTCTGAAAGAGCATCAAATTTCGCGTAGGAATAGAGGTATTGCATTATTTTTTTGGTCCGATAACATAATAAATAAACACGTTGAAAAGTTAGTAAAAATTCTGATCATCTCGGCGTTAATGGATTAACAAACGTGTGTGTTGTCTATCTTGTAATTTTCAGACGCAAGAAGCTCGACTTCGAATCTTTGATCGACCTATTCACAGCAGTTTGTTCCTGTCTGTTGTTATATTTAGTAGCTACTTAGTTTTATGTTTCTTTTTCAATGTTTATCTACTGTTTACTGCTTACGGTCTATTTTAGTATTATCCAAATTATTGGTAACTTTTTTCCTTTCTTCAAATTTCAACGCTTTATTAGTATAATTATTTCCGCCTGTTATATAATTTATTATTTTCCACAAAGAAGAGTAAAACATGGTTTTGAAAATAACAAAGATAATAGATTAAAATCCAATTTGAGTGCTGGACATGATGACTTGCCCAGTTCCCTAATGAAAGATTGTGCAACTGTTTTGGCTTGCCCACTTGCCTTTGTTTATAATCTGTCGTTGAGAATGACACCCTTCCCGCAAAACTGGAAAATAGTAGAGTTAAGCCCGTTTTTAAAAGCGATAATCGGACTGATGTTTGCGACTACAGGCCTACCAGCATATTATCCAACTGCCACTAACTTTATCCACATTCTTGAGTGAGACATTTGACAGTCGTGACAAGGTGGATGTCATTTAAGTCGACATCTTTAAGGCGTTTGGCAGGATAGATCATATGATGCTCATTAGAAAGTTGGATAGCTTCGGTTTCAGTACAGTTCTTTTAAACTTTGTCAGGTCGTACCTCACTGATCGTAACTGCTACGTTTACTACAATGGTTACGCATGAAACGTCTTCTTTCCATCGTCTGGTGTTCCCCAGGGTTCTAACCTCGGACCCCTATTATTTTACTTGTATCTAATGATTTGTTAGCCTATGCGGATGACTTAAAGAAGTATACAACAATGAAGGCTTTTGCAGACTGCACCAGATTGCAAATTAATCTCTCGGCTATCGATCCATGGGCTACTGCAAATAATATATCTCTGAATATCTCTAAATGCGAGGTGGTGTCTTATACAAAGTCGAACAGTTCTATTCAGTATAGTTACAACGTAAGAAACACACCTATTTCCAGGAAAACATGTGCTTCTGACTTGGTACTTGGCATTGACTCCATCTGCTTATTGACATCCAAAGCGTTAGGCTTTGTCATTCGTTCCTGCCAGTAATTTACACACACTAACGCAATAAAATCTTTGTACTTTATGTTTGTCCGATCTAAACTGGAGCACACTTCTAGAGTGTGGTTTCCATATTACCTTACCAAAATTTAGCAGTTAAACGATCTTAGAAAGGTTCCTTAAATATTTATTTTTTAAATACATGGAGCTTATCCGGGTAGAGGTACTGAATACTAAAGTTGACCTCTTATTGTTAGACACAACTTTATTTCTCTCTCTAATAGACTTTCTTCCGCTCTTCTATCGCTAATTAATGTTACTCTACCTGCTCGTAATACTGGACACTTTAACACTTTCCCTCTGTCCAGAGCTAAGACGAACATACTACTTAAGGCTACGGTTACTATGGATGCGAGTTCTGACGAAAATGTGTTCTGACGAGTACGTCCGAAATGCTCGTCAGAACAAGGCGGTTACACTCTGTGCGCGTTTTCTGATATTCTGATAGTCAGTACGATTCTCCCGCTCAGCAAAGATGAACGAATTTCATGAATTTTATTTTCTTGGAAGTCCGTTAATGAAGTAATTGTTGTTAAATGGGGGAACAACAAAGCATGTCAACCAGTTATTTTCTAGAAGAGGCGTCTCATATCCCAAAAATACCTGTTCTCGTACACAAGACTGGTCTATTTATCGTTATCCAGGTTGAAATAACCAAGTCACTCGAAATTCAACCCACAAAAGCACCTAAAATAGACGCAGGTCGCACGAAAAAATCAAACACGTTTGAACGCTCAACTAGTTCTGACGACGTCATGCATGTTCTGACGTGTTCTTCGCTGCCAGTGTAAACACTCTCATTGGAAAACAGGCGTTTGTTTGTTCGGACGAATTCGTCAGAACACATTTTCGTCAGAACTCGCATCCATAGTAACCGTAGCCTAAGGCTATTCTGACGAGTTCTGACGAATTCGTCCAAACAAACTAACGCCTGTTTTCCAATGAGAGTGTTTACACTGGCAGCGATGAACACGTCAGAACATGCACGACGTCGTCAGAACCAGTTGAGCGTTCAAACATGTTTGATTTTTAGTGCGACCTCCACCTATTTTGAGTGCTTTTGGGGTCGAATTTCAAATGATTTGGTTATTTCACCATGCATTACGATAAATTGATAAGTTTTGTGTACGAGAACAGGTGTTTTTGGGATATGAGACGCCTCTTCTAGAAAATAACTGGTTGACATGCTTTGCTTTTCCACCATTTAACAACAATAATTTCATTAACGGACTTTCAAGAAAATAAAATTCATCAATTTCGTTCATCTTTGCTGGGCGGGAGAATCGTATAGACTATCAAAATATCAGAAAACGCGCACAGTGTAACCGCCTTGTTCTGAACGTCAGAACACATTTTCGTCAGAACTCGCATCCATAGTAACCGTAGCCTAAGGTGCCAATAGCACATATGACGAGGAATGGAAATAGGCTTGAAATTGATCCGTTCTCATAAACATTTTCGCTACCGAATAATATTTAAGTTCATAATTTGTGTCTCTTTGTATAACATTTAATCTGTTGTACCTTTTAGTGTATAGGGTGCACATTCTTATCACAAAAATTATACTATATTTTGTTCTTTTTCGTTGTGTTTACTCTGTGAATGACTCTTGGGCAATAAATAAATTATTATCATTATTATTATGTCGTTAAGCATGTAAACAACTAAGTTAAAAAAATTGTTGGAAACACCATTGCCCGGTAGATAGGCTCAGCGGGAAGATAACATATAACTCGTAGAGAGTTCCAGATGTGTAAATAACTTAGATTTCCTTTTTTCCAGATAATATCCGCAATCACCGCATACACGATTGTTTTAATGCAGTATAATCCCAACGCTGGAGTTTTCCAGGAATACATGCACGACCATCTACTATAGATTACCAAATAGCGAACTAGTTGTTATATTCTAACGGAACGCACTACTAGTCCAATCAGCTGGAAGTTTTACCTTTGAAGTTTTAGGAGAGTTTTGAAAATTGGTATATTTATAGATTTTTACGTGCTCTTTCCGATTTTTTACTGTTTCCGGAAATAGCCACCATATTGGAAAAATGACGCTCCGAAACAGTTTCTCGACGATACTTCCTTTCCAACTCACTTTACGGTGAAGATAGTTATGTAATAAATTAAACTAGAGAATATTTCCTATAATTTATGTATCAACCCTTTTTTTGTGAAATGAATAGTTTCGGCGTACAAGTGCCGCGAAGTCTACTCCATCACGAGTATTGGCCAACAAACTCATTTCCACACCACCATGAAGTAGAGTTCCTGGCGGGTTTTCTTTTTAGTGGTATCTCCAGTAGGTCTAATCTACGTGTGATGCACTGTTGACTTTAGCGCATTCTCCTTCGCTTCGCTATCCCTGATGGACCAGGTTTTGCGAGTTCTTCGTCTTCAGAACTGAGCAAAATCGACTTCATCACCTTCTTCCTCGATTTCGTCGAAGATTTGCTGAAGAACTGTCTCCGTATCTTGCTCTTCATCACTGTCTTGCAGATCAACAACCGAATTATTGCAGGTACCAATCCAATTCGCGCAAATAACGGAGCACTTTAGTCCAGCCTTTCTGCATCCACAAGACACACGACATCCTTTTTGCACTTGCAAGGAATGAGTTTTAGCAAGTTTGCTGGAGCTAGGGGCTCGAGTGTGGTGATAGGAATTAGCCCATTCTTGCTTTTTTTCCATCCCCATAACTCTGCATTTTTCCAACTCCATACCGCTGCTGAACCTGGTGATGGGTTCGTAACGAATGCTGTCGTGCTGATGCTTCTGTTGGTGGCAGCGACGCAATATTAAATTTATTTTTAAATGCTGACTTCGTGAAACATGTACGTCTGTAGGTGTTTAACGACATACTTTTGACGGCACTGTAACCGTACAACGCAACGAGGAACCATTCTCCAGCTTCAGCAATGCTTTCCGGGTCAGCGTTTGGGTTTTTAAATACCCGAATGAGCTCGTTTAAATCTGGATCGGAGTACATTGGCACATTTCATTTTCCCTTGATTGAAGAGTGCCGATGTTGTATCACAGCCACAGAAAGCGTGAAGAATAGGATGTTATCTGCGGCTGTTTTATCTATGATACTTTCTGTTGAATATACTCGTTGCAAAATTGTTCCTTTTCCTGGTTTCAGAACATATATGTTTAAACGCGTAAATAGAGCCGTCAAAAGAATAACAAGATCTACATCTTCGCCGACAACTATAACGGAATCAAATGTAGATGAAATGCTGATTGCCGTATTATTTATTAATGAATCTGTACCTTCCGTGGCTTGCTTCACCATGAAGTTCGCAGCTTCAAATTTTGTTTTCAGCATTCCAATGAGACGGTTCTTGTTTGCATCATTGCCCAGAAATATGTCCTGCGACACAGTTGGGATCATTGCCTCGTCACAAAGTATATCCACTGAAGACTGTTTCTCTGATTGTCGCGATCGCTCCGCATATTTGGTACTACGGTCTGCTACATGTTCCGGATACCCGTCGGGCTTCACGGTTTGTATGTGTGGGCGGTAATCGCATTCAATTTTGGCCATCAGTTCATCCACAGAAAACTGACACTCTTCAGAATTCTGCTCGAGATAAGAGTAAATATACTGCATTGCAGTATCGATCTCGTTTGCAAACCGACCTCTCTTTTAATATTTCCAGTCCTTGGTGCTTGGTACAATTTTCTCATGCACGAGTTGTGATACTGTGCATCGGCTACGACCAAATCGTTGATTTGCTCGAGACGCTGAACAATCGCTGCACCCCAATCATCATTACGGGCTCTAGCAATTTTTGAAATGCTGTTTTTCATTCCTAATTTACGCACGCTATACACAATACTACGATCGCGCGGATGCGCCCGTTTCTGTTTTGCCATAAACTCTGCTGTTATCTCAACGGCGCACAAGAAACAATGATCCTTGAATGAGAATGTTGAGGTAGGAGTGGGTCGGCCGTTGTGAATGCCCAGATGCGACATCGCCTCCTTTACGCAAAAATGCAGAGATTAATTTCTCATTGTTGTAGCGTTTTCGACACACGTCGTGAACCACTACCGATTTCAGTCCCACTAGACTGCAGGCATGGGCAACCTTTTTTGTAGAAGTTTTATGCCGTGAGTAATCTTGAAAAATATACGTTTTTGTAGTATACTTATGATTCATTATGAATTAAGTTTAGACGGGCCGTGCTAATATGCAACGAAAGAATTCAGTAGCGGGCCGGACAAACCTTACTCGAGGGCCGCATGCGGCCCGCGGACCGGAGGTTGCCCATACCTGCACTAGAGTTTCCTCTTGTTGTCTTTTCTTTTGACGCTTGACTTCCGAAACGTCTCCAGTCCTTTTTCCTTTATTACAATCACCTCACTTCCCTGCAATGGATTTCCACAAATGAAACAGTTCCCTTCCTCAGAAGCCATGTCTCTGAAAATGCGAACGACGATGTTGAAAGACGTCCTCGGTACTGTAATGTGTAGACTGATGCTTTATTATTGTTTAGTAAATTCTAGAAATACTTAATTGGATGGTGTTTCTAACATCACATACTAAATGACAGATCCGCCATCCTTTCACTACCAACCTTGCCTTCTGGTGTCTATCAGTGTGGCCACTCCCTGACACTCGTACTGATGTTCATTTAAAATATTTCAGCCCTGCCGGCAGATCTTTCGTAGAAAGAATTCCAATGTCAAAGTGGAGTGTCCCTTTATACCTGCAACAGACCGTACAGGCATGGACAGGCCATCGTAGTCTGTTTTTTCAACGCGTAGTGAAATATTTTTTGTTGATATACGAAATACACATGTTGGAGTAGACTTTGCGGCGCTCGTACGCCGAAACTGTTCATTTTACAAAAAAAAAACTGATACATAAATTATAGGAAATATTCTTTAGTATAATTTATTACATAACTATTTTCACCGTAAAGTGAGTTGGAAACGAAATATTGTCGAGAAACTGTTTCGGAGTACCATGTTTCCAATATAGCGGCTACTTTCCTGAAAAAGAACGAGGTACCAAAGTAAAAATTCGGAAAGAGCACGTCAAAATTATTTATAAATATACCAATTTTCAAAACTCCCCTAAAATTTCACAGGCAACTCCCTTCTTGAGCGCCAACTGATTGGAGATGGAAAGTTAATTCAACGTATAGAATTAACTTTCCATCTACTCACCTACATTAATACAGATTATACATATGTAAGAATATTTGGGGGTCTAATATGAATAACGGAGTAATTTCTGGCAAAATAAAATGAAAGATGACCTACACTTAAACTGCCTTTTCTGTGTTTCGGGAAGGTAACAAAAACCACAAATTGAAAGTTGGAAAATAAAATAAATAATAAAATACCCTCTTACCACATTTGCATTTGGAAAAGGAAATGCACATTTCGACATCTAAGCTGTCATATGACACTAACACGAGATTAGGTGTCACCATAGTTAGCTAACACGCTGTGAAGATCACACCCTGAACTATAACAATTTATACAATGATAACTGACTATTGCACACAACACATTACGCAATGTATACAGTCGCGCATTTCACCAAATCACGTTCCAAATAAAAGGTTTGTAAATGTATTCTTTATTTCATTTTGTAACTTTTAAAGCACAATTTTCTCCAGGTATTATTAGAATACTAATTTATGAGGTTAAACGATTGATAACGCTGGTAAACAATTAGAGACGCTTTCAATGCTGATTTTGAATCCGCCGTCAAAAATCGCTCATCTGGCATCAGATTTCCGCAATTGCATTTTCCTATTGCTGCGGGTTACCCTTTACTTATCGACCAACGTGCATTGCACCGCGCATAAAAGACATGCCTGGTACCTTTGCGGAGATTTGAAAGTCATTGTCCTTGTGCTCGGTCCTTCAACAAGGATATACCAAATTTGGCTGTTTCTTGTACAAAACCATTACGTAAGAAAACAATTGCCACCTAAAAGACAGCTCGTTCCGGGAACACGAAATTTCGCTAGTCAGCCTCTGGTAGATCCCCAAAAAGTCTATCTACCACCTCTACACGTTAAACTCGGTTTGACAAAATATGTTTAAGTAATGGATGGGAACGGCGTTTTATATTTCTTAATATCAAATTGGAACTGGATAGAAGAGTAACTATACATCAATCACTCTCATCAAGGTTGATGCGCTTGAGAATAGAATTGGAGAAGGAATCGGTTGACATCATACAGATGTATGCACCAATAGAAGGAACAGATGGAAGTACAACGGAGGAGTTCTATGAAAAACTGCAGGAACTGCTGGATGAAATAAGAGAGACAAACTCAAAAGTAATATTAATGGGGGACTGGAATGGTAGAGTGGGTAATGATACAAATAAGGGACTGGGCTGCTTGGGAACATATGGAGAAGAACCGTTAAACGGAAATGGTTGGAAAATGATTGATTTTTGTATACGTAATGATCTCCTAATAGGGAACGGTTTCTGGGACCAACCACTGGAAGAGAGATACACCTTTGTCGCGGAAGAGAGAAACGCGAAGAGTATAATAGACTACATAGTCTATACCCAAAGTATGAAAACTAATATACGAAACATAAAGACACAAAAAGAGGCTGAAATGGGAACTCAACACAGATTGCTAACGGCAGAACTCCAAGAACAAATTAACACAGAACAACAAATAGCTGAGTATCATAAAATAGTAATCAGCAAATTAAGAAACGAGAAGAAAAGAGCAGAATACCAACAGAAAACGAATGATTTACTAAAGAGACATGACCAGGAGGAAATGACACTAGAAGAGACGTGGAGAATTTTCAAGGAAATTATTTATAATTCTGCACTAGAAGCATGTGGTCAAATCAGATACAGGAAAAAACAGAAAAGAACAAAATGGTGGACTAAGGAAATACAACAGGAAGTCAAAAAGAAAAAGATGCATGGAGAAAATACGTTTTAACAAAGGAACAGCAATACAAAGAACAATATGTTAAAATAAGAAACGAAGTTAAGAAGAGGATTAAAGAAGCGAAAAAGAAAAGCTGGGAAGATTTTGGAAATGATATAAATGAGGAATACAAAACAAATAACAGGAAATTTTGGAAGCTAATAAGATCAATGAATGGAAAGAAAAAGAAAGAAATAAAACCAATTAGGAATACCGCGAATGAACTAAAAACAAGAACAGAAGATATACTTGAAATATGGAAAGAATTCTTCACGAAAAATTTACAGATGCAGGCGATCATTCAGATTTATTGCCAGAATCAGAAATACGAAATGAATATAATGAAGAACTTGAAGAGAAAGATATGGAAGAGGTAGAGAAAGCCCTGAAAAGAATAAAAACAGGAAAAGCCTGCGGTGCGGATAATATAGAACCGGAAATGGTAAAATGGCTCGGACAGGTGGGAAAGGAGTGGATCCTTGACATATTTTGTAAGGCATGGCGAACGAACACAATTCCTGCGGATTGGGAAAATAACCTCATCACTCCCATATATAAGAAAGGCGATCAAAGTCAGTGCGAAAACTATAGGACAATATGCCTATCGACAGTATGTTTTAAGGTCTATAACAAAATAATAGCGGAACGACTTACACATTTAGTAGGAGACAAACTGGGAGAAGAACAAGCAGCCTACAGAAAAGGGAAACAAACGAACGATAATATCCACATAATTAAAAACATCATTGAACGTAAAATTGCGACAGGGGAGGAAATCTACTTCAATTTCATAGACTTGCGAGCAGCCTTTGATACAGTAGATAGAGGGAATATAGATATATGTCTAGAGAAACTAGAGGTTCCAAGAAAAATGCGCCAAATAATCAATAGTCTATATTGTCAGGTTAGGGGGATAGTACAAGTGAATGGAAAAAGATCAGCAGATTTTGAAATGCAAGTGGGAATTAAACAAGGAGACAGCTTACGTCCATTAATATTTATTATAGTAATGGACAGAATCCTGCAAAATACGAGGAAACGCACCGAAACTGTGAAGACACTGTTAGGATATAACAGACTGGAACCTGTAGCTGTGGATGCATTGCTGTATGCCGATGATCTGGCACTAATAGCTGACAGTTATGTGAAAATGGAAAAATTAACAAAAATATGGACAGAAGAAATAGAAAAGATGAAGATGGAAATAAACGTAGAAAAAGCAAACTAATGGTGATAAATAATAAAGAGCCAACCAGTAATCTAATAATTAAAATAAACGATAAACAAGAAGGAATTGTCGACGCATACGAATATTTAGGTACTATTATATCGAAGGATGGAAAAATTGATCTAGACATAGCAAAAAGAGGACGGAAAGCCACAGACATATACTACGCTCTGAATCAAACCATCTTTGAACCCAAGATCAAACAGATAGTATACAATGCAGTAGTAGCCCCCACAATAATGTACGCAAGTGAGTCCTGGACAATACAGCAAAAACACGAAAGCAAAATAACAGCTATGGAAATGAAACTTTTGAGAAAGATCGTGGGGAAAACAAAAATGGACAGAATGGAAAACGAACAGATAAGGAATATGATAAATCAAGAAGATATACTAAAAAGAATTGAAAAATGTCAGCTGAATTGGTACGACCACATAATTAGAATGGAACAAAAGAGTTTAACCAAGAAAATAATAGAAGGCAAAAATAACGGGAGAAGAAAAAAGGGAAGACCAAGGAAAAAATGGATTGACAGAGTCAACGAATTGGGACGAAAGCGAGGGAAGACCATAGCAGAAATGAGAAGTATGAGTACAGACCGGACACGATGGAAAGAATGGATTAAATCGTCGTAAGATCCAAAAATAATCCGACGCTGAAAGGCATAAGGATTGATGAGAAGACGAAGAAGAAGAAAATCAAATTTGTACGGACTAGTGACGCAGAAATCAACTAAGACATAATCGTGGCCCTTCAAATTCGAGAATTAATGAACGATCTTGAGTTCGATGCCACCCCACATGAGTAAGAAACACCAGCATGGAAGTCATCCAAGAAACTAGTCCAACACAATAACAAGTCGAACAAGTATAAGGACCTTGTTAAGGGATTACCTCGGAACTATAAAGCTCTTGGTTTCAATATTTCACTGAAGATTTTTTCAATCACATTTAGATTTTTCCCGGAAAAGGTAACGTTAGCGACAAGCACTGTGAACGACTCCGCCAGAACATATCCATCACAGAATCCCGTTTTTAGAGCAAGTTGGACTCAAACATGCTGGCCGATTATTGTTGGACATTAAAAAGAGATATTCCTATACACAGAAAAAATTATGTAAAAATACCTTTCGACGTGACATTAATTTGAGCCAGCCATGTCAAACTCAAAGTCACTGGTAAGCCAAAAGCATTAAGACCGTAGACTTGGTGCACTATTATAAGACAAGTATACTTATTAAATTTTCAATAAAAGGACACCACAAAAGACACAAACATTAACTTTTTGCCAGATATTTGACATCTTTTGTTTTTAATTAAGTTGTCGATTTGTGGCGTGAATTTATCGGTGGAAATAACTGCGACAAAACTGCGTCCAAGTGTGCGTCCGTCAATCGCGATCTTGCGGGAGATTAATTATTCACACCTATAGGTGTTTCCAAACATTGACAGGATTTTACAGACAAATTTTCTTATTTCTTGGT
This sequence comes from Chrysina gloriosa, assembly GCA_038088585.1. Taxonomy (NCBI): domain Eukaryota; kingdom Metazoa; phylum Arthropoda; class Insecta; order Coleoptera; family Scarabaeidae; genus Chrysina; species Chrysina gloriosa. Next base: position 12,233,113 of record CM076095.1, read on the forward strand.
ATTGAACAGGCAAGTGCTTATAAAATTAGAATGTACCAACACTATCAAATTTTTCTTTTAAATGGGTCTGACACTGAATCTCAATTACATCCATCTGCAAGTGAGGGGGAACTTTATCAATATCGATAGTGGAAAGATCAGTAAATAAAGAAAAATGTTTTCTTGATACTTAAAATCTTAATAACACTTAAAATTTTAAATCTTAATAACTTTGCAGCAAATACTTCATGAGCATCATGCATTGATTCGGTTGTTCAAAACTGTGTTGGATCGCATGCCAAGTGATGACTATAAAGTCGTGATCAGAGCAAATAAACGCCCAGCTGAAACACACGAACTACAATTCAATGCTCCGACAATAGATAAAGTCGCAAAATATAATATATCACAAGGTGCCTCAATGAAGATAACCGACACGAGTCCAACCCATTCAGCAAATAGTTTAACAGAAAGTTGTGCTACAACGATGCGCGAATCATTTGGTTTATATTCAATAAAGCAAATGCTTTGCTCCTACGTGAATTTGCTCCTTTTTGAACTTTTATTCAACTTCATTAATTTTATCTTAGTATAAACAAGTTAATAAAACTCAGGTAATAACTTAAGACACCATTTATTAATTCTAAGACGGTACGAAGTCCGCCGAGTCAGCTAGTATATTATAACTTGTCAATTCGATGTTTTACGTCGTCAAATAATTAATTGTTTGAGTAATTCGCAAATGATTTCCGGTTAACAATCTCAATCTTTCTTCCATTTCTAAAAGGTCTCGCCAGCCTTCATCAATTTCTATCTCTTCGGTTTCAACTTCTCTTGTAAAGTTACCAACACCTGCTTTTTGAAACAATTAAAAATGGTCTCTTTCGTAATATCCTTCCACTCAGCGTATAAAAAGTAGATAGCATCAAAAACAGAAATTGTTGGAGAAGTCGAATTTGAGTTGATAATCGATAGATATCGTTGGGCCATCCTTTTCCTGTAACCTTGCTTCAGAACTTTTATGATGCCTTGATCAAGTGGTTAAAGCTCACTTGTGATGTTAGGTGGTATGAATATCAAGTTGATATTTTTGGGATTTACCTGTTTCGAATGTGAAGCGCAATTGTCGACAAGCAAAAGTATTTTTCGGTCTTTCAATTCGATGTGCCACTCATTAAGCCATTGCACAAATCAATCTCCGGTCACCCATGCACGAGATTGAGAAGAATAAATGCAGGGGAAGGTTTTCACATTCTTAAGCAATGTGGCTTAACGTATTTTCCAATTACGAGCGGTTTTTTCTTGTCTGTGCCTGTGCAATTCGTGCATACGAGGACCGCTAGGCATGTTTTGCTTAATTTTCCTCCGTGGCATATTTTATTTTCTTAAACTAAAGATTTATCAGCCATCACTTAAAAAACCAAATTCATCTGCATTATAAATTTCTGAGAGATTGCAGCCGGAGATGAGGGTCGACATTTGACATTTCCAGTCGAATGTTACATCAGGATCTACTGAATTTCAGTCACCACAAATTTGTTTGTACACGATAGAATGTCTGTTTTTAAATCTATCGAGACATCCAGTTGAAGCGGTAAAGTCTCTTATTCCAAGACCGTCGGCCACTTGGACGACCTTTTCTTGTAAAATTGGCCCACTTACTGGCATGTTGGAGCTCCTGGCCTGGACGAACCAACTTTTCAGAATCGTTTCTAGCTCTTGAGATTTTGCGGATTGTATTTTTTACGACTGGTTCCCTCATGCGCCGAAACAAATTCACTCGGCTTCTTTAAAATTGTACGTAAAATTGAAGCATTGATGTTTTTTGACGCCGCAAATTCTTTTTGATTTAGATTAGATTTATCAAAATCTTTTATAAGATCACTTTTTTCTTTTAACGAAAACGATTTTCGCGACATGTTGCCAGCAGCGTAAAAAAGCAAAAGACTGAAAAAATAAATCAGATTCTCGGAAAATTGTCTAGCTAAGATTCGTGGAACATCTTGGTGGGATTTGTTGGTACTAATATTTCATAGAAATTGTAATCATGTTCACTTCCCAGAAATATGTAGACCATTTCCGTCTGCTTTTTAAACATTTATTTTAATCATATCCCTTTCTAGTGTTTGCAAAATAAAGTTAAAAAATGTTAATAATTGAAGTATGTATGTACATTAAAAAATATCCTTGAATGGGGTGTTATAAGCGGGCAATGGAAGCGTTATAACGAATAAAAGTACTACAGAAAATTAGTCGATAGGACCGGGACCAAAGAAAAAACGTTATAGCCGGAAAATCGTTATAAACAGGAGCGTTATAACGAAGTTTTACTGTATACAGTAATCCTTCCGTATCCATGCGGTTGCCTACTTATTAGCTGAGCCTTGGATGGAGAAACCATGGATACACGATTTTGTTAGTCGTGGATATGCGAGTTTGCCGGTCATGGATAATCAGGCGGTATACAATAACTTTATCGTGAATACGTGATATGAAACTCTGGAAATCGAGACTGCGGATATCGAGGGATTATCATATACATTTATTTGGAAAATTTAAAATGAAAATGGTTTTCAGTTGTTTCCTGTGTAATTTTAGCATAATTGTAATTATTTTCTTATTATCCGTTTGCATCCTACTCCATTTTCATGTCTTTTGTATTTTAAAACTGTAAAAGTACCTTATCGATTTGAATAAAAATATGTAATGGAGTCCAAACACAATTTTAAAATAAATACTAATTCCTCAAAGAGCTCTTTTATGAATGTTTATAATAACTTCATAAATACAGTAAAATATCCCAACAACGACTATTCGTGGATAATATAAAAATAGTTATTATGCAGGTTATAGCTATTAAGGGGCTTACCAATATATCATTTACAAAATTCGGTCAATTCAAAATTGACTGTTGACAGAGTTTACTATTTCTAGAGCCGATTTTTATAGGTTTTACTACAATTTTCTTCCAAACGCAATTTTCACCGTGTACATTGTTTTCTGTTGGTATTGGATAATAGATATAAATTTCTTATCCGGTTCTGCATCTAAAATTTGTTATTGTTTCATTACTAAAGGCCGGATAATATGCAGTTTGCACAAATTTGCATATTTGCATAATACATGCATTTTGTATATTATTTGCATATTTTGTAGTAATTCAGCATATTTGAAGTATCCGACTTTTATTTATTTATTGGATGTAATTTATTATAGGATAGGCATTACTAAAAATATGTCGTGGTTGTAACAAGCAAAGAGTTAAACAGTCCTCTTTAAATTAAAAATAGCATTCTATGAAGCCTCTTCTCGATACTTTTCCGATAAGCGCTTCCAAAAAGTTATTAATGCTGTTCCCATACATCTAGACCGGGACAGAATTCAAGGAAAGGCTAATTCCCTGAAACTTCTAAATAAATACAAAAATACATTTTACCAGAAAATTAGGAGCACAGGTGTTTCTTTGTTATTCGGAGAAATTTATTCCCATATTCGAAAGCAATCTTATTTATTTTAAACATTATTTTACGTTGGTTTTTCGAAGTGTAAACAAGTGGGTTGTTATTAATTATAATAGCAAAAAATGCCGAAAATAGCGACTGTGCCTGGATGGATTGCACCTTATTCAGAATTGCGTATGGATGGAGAAAAAGTATTTTGCGTAGCATGCAGCAAGATTGTGAGTAAAATGTATGTTTATTTCCTCTTATTAACCTTCCTATACTCACGTCAAAATGAAAGACGTATACTATACTATATAAGTCGGTCTCACAGACCGTATGCGTGAGTATAGGAAGGTTAATCTATAGTTTTTAAACGATGTTTAACAAAATCACCAATACAACGCTTGAAATGAAATGAGATGTTTATTTCATTCGTATTTTTCGCATATCATCAGCACAATACGGAATATCTGATATTGCGTATTCTGCTGATGATTTTTAAATAAAAATCATTTTAAAATAAGATTATTTGTCCAAGCGTTGTGTTGGTTATTTGATTAAATGTCGTTTATTCCGGTTGCTTCGCAAACTCTTTACACATTAATTTTTTATTACTCCTTTATCTTTTATTAACACTTATTTTATAAGAAAACAACTGATGATGTGATATTTTTATGCTGGTTACAAGTGAGAGAAAGTTTCAAGTCGACCAGCATATTAAAACTCCATCTCATGCTCCAAAACTATCAAAGATGAAATTGGTGAAGAAGGGCCAGCAAACATTACCGCAATGTTTGCCATCAACCTCCAAAAATCGGAACAAGAACAATTAATGAAGATTTGTGCCTAATGTTTGTGTCGGCAGATATTCCACTACATAAAATAAACAATTTAAGTATCAAGTTATTTTTGCAAAAGTACACCAGCAAATATAATATTCCCGACGAGAGCACCTTAAGAAAAATTATATTCACCGTATCTATGCAGAAACATTGAGTAGCATTAAGAAAGCTAGGTCAAACAATTACCTTTACATATGCGCAGATGAAACTACTGATAGTATGGGCCGATATATAGTTCATTTAATGATAGGTATCCTTAACGTATTGGTTCCAGCAAAATCTTATTTAATTTCATCCAAACAGTTGGAAAAAGGCAAATAATTTGATAATAACAAGGTTTATACAGGAAGAACTGGCAACCTTTTTCTTACCGGAATCGATTCCAACAGAAAAAATTCTATTGTTTTTAACGGATGCCGCACCATACATGGTGAAGGCAGCTTGCAACTTGAAAATCTTTTACCCAAATTTAATTCGCACAACTTGCTTGGCGCACGGACTAAATCGTGTTGCAGAAGAAGTAAGAAGTGTTAAGAAAGTGTTCTTCAAGGCTCCATTAAGAGTTCAATTTTACAAACAACATCTACCCGGTATTCCGCTTCCTCCTCAACCAGTAACCACACGATGGAGAACGTGGTTGGAAGCTACTATCTTTCATGCAAATCATTATGAAGAAATAAAGACAATTATTATGGATCTTGATAGCAATACACAATCTGTGCTAGACACCCAAAAGGTGTATTCGAGTAAAGAAATACCTCAACAGTTGGCGTTTATTAAAGCCAACTACAGTTTTATTTCCACTTCTATATTGCAATTGGAAACACAATTTATGTCGCTAATTGAGAGCGTTAAAATAATAAACAAATTTGAAAAGTTATGTTTTGATATTAAAGGAAGGGTGGGAAAATCCGTGTATGAAAAATTATTAAGTGAAATAGAAAAAATGAGGGTTTTAAAAAGCTAAAGGATATTGCTAAAATCTTGTGTGGTGAGTCAGTAGAAAATATTGAGTTGACAATAGAGGATATTTCTAATTTGAAATATGCTCCTATGACAAGCGTGGACGTAGAACGAACCTTTTCAATATATAAATACATGTTATCAGACAAGCGCCACAACTTTTCTATTGAAAACTTTGAGAAATATGTAATTGTAAATTGTTTTCATAGTTAATTATGTTGTAAAATGTTATAAACAAACTTGTAGTAAACATAATAGAATATTTTTTTCTATAGTATTATATTTTCTAGCATTACTCCCATTTTTTCATCTGCATATTTTTCATAAGAAAGTGCATATTTAGGCCAAAACATCTGCATATTAATGCGCATATTTCCACTTTTTTGCATATAATCCGGCCTCTATTCATTACCCATCCGCGGATTCCTCAATTCCTTAATTTCTAGAATTTTCAATAGCGGGAGAAACTTGAGATTTTGTCGGCGGTAGATGACATGAGAATCTAAATACAGCACAACTTTGTAGGTAACAAATATTCTTTTTAATAAAATTACGAATATACTGAAACTAATAGAAAGAAGCTAGGAGTTCGCCATATTTTCAATTTTATATGATACTTCTCTACCACAATTAGGTCAATTAAACAAGGCTGATTTAAATGGTAGTTATATTTTCAGAACGTTTACAAACGTTTTCGGAACACCTTCTTTAGTGAAAATGTAACTAGATAAACGTATAAACAGACATTTGTTTTTATTTGGGAACTATCAACAAAATAACCAATGACTAGGATTTCTTGATATAGAGGATACGTAAACAATTTATAAAATAAACTGTAAAGATTGTGATGGTTGTTACAGCGGTCAGACAAAACAATATTTAAAGAAAAGGTTGTGTAACCATAAGTATTCTATAAAAAATGATTTTGGTACAATGACCGCTGTAACAAAACATTACAAAGATCTAAGGCATTACTTTGATTTTGAAAACACAATTATATTAAAAACAGAGAATAATTGCAAAAAAAAGAATAATATACTAAATGATAAATATACAGAAAGACACAAACCATTGATTTCAGAATCGATGTTCAAAATTTAAGTAATGTATACAGCAATTTGTTAAAATGACATTTGCGTCTCTTAAGAGGGAAACCTTTGGCTACGCTTTTGATTAGGGTTTTCCCTAGTCCCTGAACGGAATTGTTAAGGTTTCAACAAAGATTTTTTGATATAAGGTTTTCTAGGTATTTTCATAGTTTGCATGTGTGTATATTGTAGTAATCGATTGGTTAATTACCATTAGAAAATTCATCATTTATTACAATTCAATATATCAAAATTCACAGCCAATGTTGGGGTTATGGTCTTCAATTGTCATACGGTTTATTTTTGGGTTCTATTTATACCTTTTCGACACCACGCCCACCAGCTCTTGAGCATTTTATTACCTTAAGGATGTTAGCTTCTTATTTTCACTTCAGCCAGAGACGTTTAATGGGAGAAACAAATGTAACTAGAAATAAAGTTAATAATTATTATAAAAGGCATCGGTTAATAGACAGAAAAGCATTGTAAACATTCAGACACATACATACAACATTTACATTAGAAGAATTCATTAAAAATTACTGGAAATAACCAAGGATATATCGACATTCAATACAGGTTTCTACAACAGCGATGTGCCTGGATGAACTGGGGTCGGGTAGAGTTAAAGTTTTCATTTCGTAGACAACGAAGAAATAAGTCAGTGTGGTGCTGGTTCCCAAAAATAAATAGAAAGTCTGTTTGGTTAACGACGAACAAAATTGTCAAGATAGATAAGTCAACAGATAAGTCAATAAATATATTTGGAATAAAAGCGTTTTAAGAAGAAGTACCAGTGAATAAAAGAACCTCACCATACCGGAGAAGATAGAATCTAAGAAGGGGAAGAATCCATAGAAATTAAAGGTGCATCGAGAATAGAAGTTAAGAGAGGAGATGTAGGAAGAACCATCATCGAAAAAGAAATTTCACTTACACACACACACAACACTAGGTAATTATGTTGATTTTATGTTAAATATATCTCAAAATTTATAAGTATAATTTGTCTATAATTTATGCTTTTTATATCACTAATTAAGAACTAGGCCGGAGCAATTTTCTTTAAGAAATTTATCTAAATTTTCAGTACAATATACATTAAATTGGTTATTTATAATTTAAAAATTGTTCACATATCCTCTATATCAAGATATCCTCGTCATTAGTTATTTTGTTGATAGTTCCCAAATAAAAAATAAATGTTTGTTTATGCACTTACTTAGTTATATTTTCACTGAATAAGGTGTTCTGAAAACGTTTGTAAACGTTCAGAAAATATAACTATCATTTAAACCAATCTTGTTTAATTGACCTAATTGTGGTAGAGGACTATCATATAAGATAAGTATAAAGAAGGTCACGGAATATATATACATTATATTTTCAATGTGAAAAATGTATATTTTGAGGAGACATGTTCCTTATACAGTGTAGCGTCGATTGTCCAACTAATGTTGTTAGGGGTGGTTCGGATGATCAAAATTCACTAAAAGAAACCCTGATACTCTGGATCACCACTATCCACAAGTAGCCACTCATTCACGTTATCTTTGTTACAATCAGTGAGAACACCGACGTTCCTGAACGCCTCCAACATTTTGACAGTCTCATTGTCTGGTTCGTCCATTTGTATTTTATCTTTACATGGTTTCAATAGTTTATTCCACGATTTATGCAAGGTGCTTTTTTAATCCATTTCATGGTTAGACCTACATATAACAGCATTCTTTTAAATCGATTTTTTTGTACATAGAAATAATTGTTTCTTCGTCATTTTCATCATTTAAAAAGCTGTTTTCGGTGTATTTTGTCCAATGTTTTGATAACGCTCTGGTTCATAAGTTCAATTAACCCTAGAGGTGCATCGTTAGTCGATTCGATTAACACCAACAAACACATAAATAGGGTGAAAGAAAAGCGATGCACTTCTAGGGTCAAAGAAGTTACATTAGGGGGCAGAAACTTTATCCTTTAACCTTATTTAAAGATTCAGGTGAAGGATGTGACTAAGCATCGTCCAATAGGAGTACCACATTACATTTTTTACCGCAATGCAGCTGAATTATTTTCTACGTCAAGAATGAAATTGTGTTCAAACCATTTCATGAACCAATAGCTGTTCTTCCACGCGCTTTTTGGCTCCTGTATATTAAGGAAACTTTCACATTTTTAAAACAACGTGGGCTTTTCGATTTCCCTATTCAAAGCGGTGGAACTTGGTGTGCCCCAGTTGCATTAGCACACACCATAACTGTAACACGGTATCTTACCAATAGAGGCCGGTTTCATCTGCATTGTAGACAAAATACATGTCATATTCATTCTGTTCAAGAAATCTCTTTAAATTCTCGGAAAGAGAAATTGTTGCCTAGGCACTTGATTTGTCATCATGAATCTCGATTTGCCGAGTCCAATGTCGTAATTAGAAATTATTCAGCCATCCAAAACTTGAGTGACGAGTTACCCCCAAGCTTCATGTTTATTTCTATTGCCTTTTCACACAAAATGGACCCACATATGGGTTGCCCAGAAGCTCGTTTTTGCAAAACCCAAGTTAAGCAGCATCTCTCAAGAATTCGGATTTCGGGTTTTTGATAGTTTTACGATAAGAACTACCTTCCTCACTGTTAAGATTAAGCGCATACCTAGTGATTGAATCAGAATTATCTTTTATTTCTGTTATCGTTGATTTACCAACACCGAACTTGGTAGCTAGTGTCTGACCGGTATCATCTTTCTTCAGCCGCGAAATAATTTCCATTTTATCTCTTAATTAAAGCATTATTCGTTTACTTCTTGTCGACATTTTGCAAGTTTTACTTAAAATATGTGACCACAAATTCAATGTACACCTCACAATTAATGATTTGAAACTGAGGGCCTTAATTGGTAACCGACCAATTGGGTATACCCGTCTTCCCAAAACACAGCTCTCAAGATACCCTGTAAAAACATTAACTGCTAACAATGATTTGACTTTTTCCATAAAGCCAGTTCGGATAACTAACGAATAATCGACGCTCTACCTTATATCAAAAATTAAAGATCACAATGCCTTCAAAATCTGCAATGTTTAGAACATGTTTTCTCAGGATATGTTCCTATCTTTTCGCTATATTCATAATTTTATTAAAAAGAATACGCCTTTCTTGAGATTTGATAATGCAATGTCTCTTATCGCTGTTCTCCGTCTCTTATCGATTCAAATTATATAAAGTAGCATTAATTGTTTCTTAAGTAAATACATTAAAGAGTCAATATCCGTAATTGTGTCATGAGTAATTGTAGGTTTAAACAAAAACATCATTACATTACAATTCACGTTGCGACTAACAGTGCGTACGATGACTACGCTATTAGAAATACTAGATCCACTCTTGAAATGCTGGAAATGGTTAGGTTTCTTGTCGTATAAAGTTGAAATTTGGAATGGAAGACCCTATATGAAACCAAATAGTTACCATCTGGTAGGATTTGCGATATTGCAGTTCCTTTTTATTGCTTTTTCGCTGCCCTTTCGTCGTAATATGATAGAAGAGTCTTCATCTATAGCGTCTTTTATGGAATTTATTGCATTTTGCGTTTACATTGTGGTTCATTGTCTTTACTCGTCGATAAGTATCATGATGTTTAAATTAAATAATGCTAAAATACTGGATTTAGTAAACGAATTAATGGATTCGGCAACAATGTTGAGCAAAATTGAAATAAACCTTAATTATTACAAAATTAGAAAGGTGTGCAGAAACATCTTCATCTTCAACATAGCAAACATATGTTATTTCCTCTTCAACGTATTGTGGACGTCTATACGGGTAAGAAGTTCATTTTGGAACATTTACAGCACTATTGTAGTACTGTATGTATTGCTGGTAGAACAATGTACTGTTGGAGAATATGTTATTTTAACTACGATCATTAAACACATTCTGCATGAATTAAATTCCTATATTGGTGACTTAATAAACAATTCAAGGAATTTTATTCCAATGATGCAGCTTAATAGAATCCAGCGTTTACAGACCGCGACCCAAACTTATAAGAAGTTGTTTCAATGTGTCGACCGTTTGAATTCGATCTATGGTCTGCCCATTTTGTTCCGACTTGGGTCCGCATTCTCTATGTCCGTGCTACAGATGTTCACCTTCTGGGCCACAAGCTTACTATTTTACAGTCATTCTGTTATGCCGATGATGTTTTCTGGTGTATTATATTCCATCATCGAACTTGGAGTATATACGACAATTACAGAATTATATCTAAAAGAGGTAAGGACAATTATACTTTGAATACTGAACTAAAATTTAAGTGCGACAGTAAATGCTATACGTTATTAAGTTGCATTAGTAACCGTTCCACGATTTCGTTAGTTTTATCTAGCATGAAACGTATTGTCGCTCGAAGGGCGCTGAAAATTATTTCTCTTTCTGGAATTGAAATATAATCCTTGTTAATATACCGAGTATACGTTATATGTATAGCAAAATCTATATAGATAAAACAAATCAATACAATTATTTTTCACTACACTGTTCACGTAATCCGTGCCTAACGCCTTGAATGTTGTTTCAGGTGGTCATCTTAAAAAATGTGTTGATGAAAACAATGTGTCAAACCGAAGATATGAAACTTAAGAAAGAGGTATGCAGCTCCTAAATAAGGGGTTTTCCAATAAGGGCGGGTCGATGTTGAAATGGAATAAAACAAGCTGTGTGTGAGGTATTAACGAAATTATTTTTTTATTTGAAAGGCCCATGTATGCCATTATGTATGGAATATGACATCGTTCAAACGTCCGCCGCGACTTCGCACGGTTGTGCGGACCGGAGAGGTCCAATTTTCAATGACTCTGCGCATAGATCCGGCTAAATTTCAGCGATGGCCCGGCTTATGTTGCTTTTGAGGGCATCGATCGATTGTGGGTTATTGGTATAGATCTGCGACTTAAGAAAAACCCACAAGAAAAAGTCTAGCGGGGTCAAATCACACGATCTTGGTGGCCAAATCACGTCACCTTCTCGAGAGATAACCATACCCTCAAATCGTTCGTGCAAAATGTCCATGAGGCGTTTGCTGTGTGGCACGTAGCGCAGTCCTGCTGGAATCACATGTCATCTAGGTCCATATCGTTCAATTTGGGGCAAAAGAAATTGGTTATCATCGATCTATAGCGCTCGCCGTTGACGGTGATGGTTTCACCAACGTCGTTTTCGATGAAGTACAGACCAATGATGCCGCCGGCCGAAAATCCGCACCAAACAGTAACTTTTTGTGGGTTCATTGCCACCTGACGAACCTCCTATGGGTTGGTGTCGTCCCATATACGACAATTTTGCTTGTTAACATTGCCATTCATCCAAAAATGCGCCTTTTCACTAAAGATGATTTTTCGGCCAAAATTGGTGTTCTCTTCCAAGCGCTTCGAAGCCCCGTCAGCGAACAAATGGCGTTGTATGTGGTCATTAGCTTTGAGCTCCTGAGTCAGTTGGATCTTTTACGGGTGCAGGCCCAAATCCCGACACAAAATTCGCTAAGTTGGTGTTTGCGAAAGTACAAGTTTTTGTGCACGGCGAGGAATCAACAGCATCGGGTTCTCCTGTACACTTTTACGGAAAGGGGCAATGTTTTCGCCCGATATGGCGTTCCCTTGACGTACGGATGTTGGCTGATTGTTTGCCGAACCGGTCGTCTCCAATTTGGCCACCAAACATTGTAAAGTTGACATTGAAGGGCCACCGCGTCTGCAGTAAAATTGCCCAACGTTTGCACTAACGCACACTCATTTTGATCATAAAGTTTTATCATTTGACGTGGTGCTCAATCGCGTAACTTGCCATGGTGATTTGCCAACAGTGACTGAATAATAAACAACAGCTTTGACACACACCGCCAAAACAACATGGCCACCACAGACCGTCAACATCGACCCGCTCTTATTGGAAAACCCTATATAATTTTAAAAGTCATTTTCTTTCTATTTTACTAAATGTTTAAAATTATTTATGAATTTTACTGTTGAAAAGTCAAGGCATAAAATAGGGTCACAAAAAAGTAGCTGCTTAGGCACGGTACGCGTTTTATAATTTTCTTTTTCTAAAAAAATTAAGAGAAAAAGTTAACTGCATATATAATATATGCAACTAAAATTTTAACAATTTATTACACATAAACAACAATTACATTTTGCCAAAATGGCGAAATAAAGATATATTTAGATATTCCCTTGATTGAATTCCTGTTAAATTTTCCTCTCAATTCTTGCAAAAATTTAAGCTTATAAGAGCCGTTGCCTTAACTAGTAGTATTTATTTGTACAGTACTGTGTGTGATGTTCAAAGCTAAGTTACATGCTATAATTTTGTGTTGAAGTGAAGTTGCTGATGCGCGCTAATAGTAAGTATTTATTTTTCTCTACATTATCTTTTATTTCACTTTTTAATTAACAATAATATTTTATTATCACGGGTGTTTTTTAAAAGTTACTTAATTTCCAAGAGCGACCATTTTAAATTTATTTGCAGTTGTTTGTAGTCCAGTGCAATTAGGTTTGTACCTCGAAACCCAATTACAGTGAATGGATTTGAATTTTTGTTTTTTTTTTAATTTTTATACTAAAAAGTAAAAAGTTCTTCTAAAATTTCCGCTAATGATTTGTTTGTTTGAAGAATACTCTCATGAAAATGGCGTTTAGTTATCTAGAAGTACTGTAGTAAATTCTTTTTACACCTATAGTTATTTGTCTCTCGAATATTATTTAATCTCTATATAAAGTATACAAAGAGACTGTAATCGTCCTTGAAAAGTAGGTATGTCTAGATTAATTTTTACAAATCTTCTGCAGAAGAATGGGGAATTATTTAATTTGATAAAGACTTAAAATGATGGTGACGTATTTGATAGATTTAACTTAACAGATATCCAAAAAAGTGATAAATTTAAAAAATAGTAGATCTTTTCGAAAAAGTGCTGAATGAGTTAGAAAATAAAAGTAAAACTGCTACATTATGGATTTCTTATTTCCGAATGGTGACAATATTAAAGGATTTCATCGCTGCTAATCGAATTGCCGACTGGGACCTACATCTACATACAGTGGAGTTAATGATTACACTGGTCAACGAAAGAAGAAAATTATCTGTTTCCTCTGATTTTTGCAACTAACTACCCTCATTTACTAGTTTTACTTAGATTTTCGTTTTTTGTTGGACACTAAATTATATTTTGTTGTTTTAGATATGGCTTCGACAAGATCTTATGCGCTTAATCCAAATTGTTTTTGCTATATTTGTGGCGAATATACCAGGTCTAGTAGTATGAAACCGGAATTTCCCTATAGATGGTGCCAGCGTTCAGTTTAATCACCAAGGGACCCCTGTTACATAGCCATCGTCTTCTTCTAACAGCTGACGAAGAGTGTCAACAAACATTAACCCACGTTCCGTACACTAGTATATTTTTTTATAACCTCAAACATGTCAAGTTTCGAGCCTAATAAATACGATTTGCGGACAGCATTAATTTTTTGTTACCATTTAAAGAAAACTGCTGCAGACTCGCATAGAATGCTTGTCGAAGCATACGGTGAACATGCTCTCGGTAAAACACAGTGCTTCGAGTGGTTCAAAAGATTCGAAAGTGGTGATTTTGAGGTTAGTAACAAAGAACGTGGAAAACCACCAAAAAAGTTTGAAGACAAAGAGCTACAAGCCTTATTGGATGAAGACGATGCCCAAACTCAACAAAAACTCGCGGATCAATTAAATGTATCTTAGAAAGCTATCTGCAATCGTTTAAAAGCTATGGGAAAAATTCAAAATTTCAAAAAAGTGGGAAAATGGGTTCCGCATAAATTGAACGAAAGACAGCAAGAAAACCGAAGAACCACCTGTGAAATGCTGCTTAACCGGTTCAATAGAAAATCATTTCTCCATCGAATAGTGACAGGTGATGAAAAATGGATTTATTTTGAAAGTCCTAAGCGTCGTAGATCATGGCTGAATCCAACGGAACCATCGACATCAACTGCAAGACCGAATCGCTTTGGAAAGAAGACGATGCTCTGTATTTGGTGGGACCAAAAGGGTGTTATTTACTATGAGCTGCTGAAACCTGGTCAAACCATCAACACTCAACGCTACCAACAGCAAATGATAAATTTAAGCCGAGCAATAACTGAAAAATGACCGGAATATGCAAAAAGGCAGCACAAAGTGATTTTGCTGCATGATAGCGCCCCATCTCATACAGCAAAATCGGTCAGGGAAACAATTGAATCGTTCAATTGGGAATTACTACCGCATGCGGCTTATTCCCCAGACTTGGCTCCATCCGACTATCACTTATTCGCATCGATGGGTCACGCTCCCGCTAACCAACGCTACGTACGCTTCGTACGAAAATGTACAAAAATAGCTTGATAATTGGTTCGCTTCGAAAGAAGAAAAGTTTTTGTGGCAAGGCATCCATAAATTGCCGGAGAGGTGGGAAAAATGTGTACAATCCACTGGAAGTTATTTTGAATAAAATATTTTTTATCACTTTTGAATAACAATCGTTTTATTTTTACAAAAAAGTTCCGGTTTCATACTGCTAGACCTGGTATATTTGAAAAATATCGAGAACCTACATTGGACTTTGTAAAAACTGCGTATCATCAATACTTTAAAATAAAATTGTGTAATCAAGACAACAAGACAATGGCTTCCTGATATTGTATGCCAAAAATGTGTTGTATGTCTACGGTTATGGTCCAGCGGAAAAAGGGATGCAATAAAGTTCGTAACACCCATGGTTTGACGAAAACCTCGAAACCACCATGACGACTGCTATTTCTGCGTTGTGAAAATTAACGGAATTAGCCCTGATAGCCTTAATTTATGTAGTCGATGCTATTCTTAAATTAAGTACTTCCAATGCTGCGGGTGACGACTCTGTTCCATCGTTTCTTTTAAAAGATCTCTGCAATTTATATCCCCAGTTTTAGTGTATCTTGTAAATCTCTCTCTCCAACAGGGTATCTTCCCAGAAAAATTGAAGTCTGCATTAGCTATTCCATTTTACAAGAAGGGCGATCGGGATAGTATCGGTAATTATCGCCCTATTAGTATCTTGTCTGTTTTTTCTAAGGCTTTTGAAATTATTGTTAATCAAAAAATAACAAATTACTTTAAGAGATTTCAATATTTTTCAGAAACCAGCATGGCTTCTGTTCCGGCAAATCAACAGACATCGCACTCTTTTACTTTCTATCTAAAGTATATGCATCTGTTGATAAAAACGTGCCTTGTTTAAGTATGATGATAGATTTATCAACGGCTTTTGATACTGTAAATCATTTAATATTGCTACACAAACTTGAAAGATACCGTATAAATACAATAGCTTTGAAGTGGTTCGAATCATATCTTTTAGGGAGAAATCAAAAAGTTTCTATCTATGGTGAGGTGTCTGATAGCGTAGATGTTAATTTGGGTGTCCCACAAGAGTCTGTATTGGGACCAACTTTATTCTTAATTTTTATTAACGATCTTCCTTGTTGTCTTCATGATATCACGGATGTTACTTTATATGCGGATTATATCAACTTAATCATATCATCAAATACCATTAATAAGCTACTCGACATTGCGGGGTCGGTTTTTGTGGAATAAGTGATTGGATGGAAGTCAACAGACTTATAATCAACAGTGAAAAGACACAATGTATGTTATTTTATAATAAGAAAAAATGTAACGTCTCTGATCTGGTTTTGGGTAATTCAAGAGTCGAATTGGTTGATAATGGTAGACTGTTGGGAGTTTATGTCGACGAGAACCTCAAGTGGTCAAATCACATGGATAAACTGTGTCCTAGGCTTGCCAGGTCTTGCTACGCCCTTTTCCAGCTTAGGAAATCATGTGACATTTATGCACTCAAAGCTTTTTATTATTCAGATTTCATTAGTAGAATGCGTTATGGGATTGTTCATTGGGGCATGGGTGTTGATGTGGATCGCGTATTTATACTGCAGAAAACGGCGATCAGAGCAACGGTTGGAACTTTTAGGAGTAACAGTATACTGACTGTTTACGATTTGTATGTTCTGAAGATGGTGTGTTATGTACATGAACACCGTAACTCTTTTGATTTCAGCACGTGTCATGCCTATGACACAAGAAAAACTGACTATATTTTACATCCTGCTCACAAAACAGCTACATTTCAGAAAAGTGTGAATTTTATGGGATGCAAATTGTATAACTTATTGCCTATCGAGTTGAGGAGTTGTCATCCACTGCATAAATTTAAACAAAAATTAAAGAGTTGCTTGCTTCAAATTAATAGCTATTCAGTGAACGATTTTCTGCTCAACGACCTCAATTAAAATCACAGAGGTACAACCCAGCACATCTAAATACTCTGATAATCCCGAATCTCTGTGAACCTGAACAAAATACATCAAGTGAACACTTTGATCCAGGCTACAAAATTAGCATTTCAGAACCTCAACCATTTAATCAGAACGAACTTAATGGCTTAGTAAGAGATCTGAATTTACCGAAGGAAGCTCCTGAAATTTTAGCATCTCGTTTAAAAGAAAAAAATACTTACCCTGGAAACCAACATCGCTTTTTATCATACCCGAGAAAAGGATCTGTTACCGTGTTTTTCTCAAGAGACGGATTTAGTGTTTTGTAACGATGTTTGTGGTATTTTGCAACGGATAGGTTTAAAAAACTACCAGCCTAGTGATTGGCGTCTTTTTATAGACAGCAGCAGAAGAAGTTTAAAGTGTGTTTTGCTTCACAATGGTAACAAGTACGAATCCATACCTATTGCACATTCGACGACTTTGAAAGAAGAATACACAAATGTTTCTAAGGTTGCGGAAAGAATTAAGTATCGGCAATGGTCTCGATAATTAATTTTTTTCTTTAGTTGTGGAACTGGGTCATTTGTGTTGATTTGAAAATAGTTAACTTTCTTCTAGGTTAACAGGGGGATATACAAAGTTCCCTTGTTTTATGTGTCTCTGGGACAACCGTGACAAGCAACACCATTGGTTACGAAAAGTTTGGCCAGTACAGGAAGAGCTGAAAGTTGGTACAAAAAAGTTATAAACGTGCCTTTAGCCGAGGCCGCATCACATTTCCACCACTTCATATTAAACTCGGCATAATGAAACAGTTTGTGAAGGCGCTTGACAAAAGTGGCGAATGTTTCAATTTTCTTTTACACAAGTTTCGAAGATTAAGTATAGAAAAATAAATGCCGGCATTTTTGATGGGCTACAGATTAGGCAACTCGTGAAAGACCCTAGGTTTGTTAAATCAATGACTGAAGTTGAATCCAAAGCTTGGAACTCATTTGCAAGAGCTGGGGTGCAACATGAGCATAGAAATCCACTTCCTGCACTCGCATTTAGACCGTTTTCCACAAAATTTGGGCGATTTAAGCGAAGAACTTCTGTTATCATGATGAAATCTTTCTAGATTTCATCAGGATATTCGGATAATGGAAGAGCGTTATCAGGAAGGTGGGATTCATGTGTGATGGCAGACTACTGCTGGAGTTTGCAACGTGATCTATCTAAGTCGTTCATTCAAGGAAATCTTATAAAAGATCATTTGATAGTGTTCAATAAATATTTTGTTAACATACGTATTATTTTTTTGTAATTTTTAGTTAAAATAATAAAACTGTATATTTCAAAAAATAAAGCTGTTAGCAATCTCCCAGTATTTTTCTCATTATCAGGGCCATAGAAATACCCAATAATAGTTACGAAAATTAAGGAAACAAAAATTGTGTTGACCAGTGTTATATATTAGCATGTAAGTGGATATTTTCCATATGCAAAATCTTTGCAACTCTATCGGCAGGACATGAAAGAATTGCACGCTAAAATGGCTCCAATAGAGTACAACGAGTTTACAATCGGAGGATATTGTACAGCTCGACGTTCAAATCAATTTCTTCTTGTGGTATTCCCACTGATCAAACTATCGAACAAACATTAATGAAGTCCATGAATGTCGTAGGAGGACCCTTCAAATATGGTGTTGCAGAAAGTATTGTTTATAAATGAATAAAAGGAATCATTGGTGCGGCTTGTGCTCCTAGACGGCTCCAAAATGATTTGTTGGTGGCACGTCTTGTTTTCTTCGACTTCGAAGGACCAGTACACTGGGTGTGTACAATTAAAACAATAGGTTCACGGCACACTTATTCTTTATTGACTATATACACTATGTTACAAACGAGTACAACTTTTGAACGTGATTTATAATTACAGCCCTTTGGTTAACTGATATATAAATGCTACCGCACTCTTATTGATTTGTTTAACTGTTATTGATTGAATGTTACTGATTGAATGTTTTGTTTGACTGTTCGAGGTTGACTGTTCTGATTGAATGCCTTTGAATCAATTCTAATTGTTATTTTACTTTTCTGGTAACTTATTTGTTCAGCGGTTATTGGTGAACACTACTCAAAATACGGGCGTTAGAATTTTACTTTCAACGAATCATTGTTGGAGTCCTTAAACTTTAACTATTTTACCGTTCTTAGAATTTTACATTTACAAACAGGGATGATTTCCCTTTTCGTGTTTCTTAAGTCCGGCATTTATGATTTGGCTCATACCCTAATAAATCGGGACGCGCAATAAACGGAGGAAATATTTTGACCAAATGTTTCATGAAGTGTGAATGCAAGCCAAAGCCCTTGTTTTACAACTTATTGTTAGTTCAACAGATTTACACAGAAATTCTTAAATCTATTCGTAATTTCTACAATGTGTTCGAAATATGAAATAAAACCTAACAGTCATCTATACCAAAAACGTCATTGAAGGAATTGAAAATTTTTGTAACATATCTTTTAAAAAAGGTCATCAACACCTAGATTGTTCAGATACTCGAACCAAGCGTAATAATATTGATGTCAAAAAAGGGAAGATTCTTCTTACAACATCCTCCTTTCACTAATGTAGATACCATTATGTCCATTGCAACTGGAATAACCGGCGATGAAAAAGTAAACTGCCACGATGATTTTATTATAGGTGTAAAAACCACGAAGAAAGTAAATGAACAAAACTTAGATTGATAAGATTTAAAACTAACAAAAAAAAAGATAATAAGTCGTTTCGTAACTGGATGTTAACAACAGACGCAAAATTCTTGATGAAGTCATTCCAATAGATAAATTGTTGCTGTTTTAACGTATTGCTGTTTTAATAAAATCACGCGAACTTCAAACATACTTGAATTTCGAGTTAGCTCCATATCCTATCGATCAAGGTTTAATGAGAAAGACAACTAATTTAAATTTTTATGATTTACTTAGAGATCTTAGGGTTATTGATGGCGGAATGTTATCGCATCGTTGCAAATGACAATTAGAAGAAAAGTTCGAGACGATATACAATCATTACATATTTAAGATATCTAAGAAATAATTATGTAAATAGTATTTTTGTCGTTTTTGACGCATATCGCACCAACTGCACTAAATCAGCTCAAAGATATCGTCGACCATTGAAAAATACTTAAACCGATTTAATTTTATGATGAAAATATGCCTTTAAAAATGCGCCACAAAAAATTCCCGGTAAACAGCAATAACGAAAGTAGATTTATCGAAATGTTAAGAAAGAAACAGCTGCTAACAATATTTTCTCGTGTCAAGCAGAAGGTGACGCAGATACATTAATCGTACCAACTGCAATTAATAATGAATCAGAAAATGTTCTTGTAACTGCTGAAGATATTGATGTGTTCGTTTTATTAACTACTTTAACACCCCCTCATACAGAAATATATTTTCTTAAACCAGCAAAAGGCACGATATCTACAAAAAATTATTCTAATAAAAGCCTTAACGAAAGATTACCAATGTGGTGGAAGCACATTTTATTCCTACATTCATTCACTTGATGTGATACCTTTTAGCGTTTTACGAAATGGATAAAAATAAATTTGCAAAGTTATTCAAAAATCGTAGAGATTTACAAGATGCTGCTAATTATATTTACGGATGAGAATGCTAATATCACTGATATTTTGCGATAAGCTATTTTATGTATTTATGCATTATATGGTGCTACTAGAAATGAAATAAAGAAAATGTAAATAATTATCAATACCAATCGTTTATGCCTTTCCGTCCCAAGCAATTTCAAAATCGTCGGATTTCAATGAAATTTTTGGCATGTTATAAATCCTCATAGAGAAACATAAAAATGTATCTTTTTGGCCATACAATGTGCATGCCCTTTAAAACAGGACATACACATATGTATGTGTGTCTTGGGATTTCACTTAGTCAAAATATATCAGCCGTTTTCTGTTTCCTGGCAAAGGGGAACAAAAGGGACACACAAGTCATCCTCGAATTCATCTGATGTCGCCTTCAATATCCGACAAGTCACAAATTAATTTGAGGACTTCTTCAATATCAGATTCGTGCTCCAAATTATATTTTTTGCCGTAATGACCATAAACCGAGCTAGTGAAAACCCATACCACACATTTGTGCAAGCACATATTATGCTTAGAAAAAACACAACAACTCTTTTTGCCTTTTAAAGAATTTGTGCATAATTTAAATGTTTGATGCTTTTGTTACAAAATAGTAACAAAATTCTCGCATAGTTAGTTCAATTTGAATAAAATAATGATACTTACATTTGTTGTCTCCCGCACCACGAAACATGATCACCTGTTTTGAACAAATACACACAAATACTAAAATAAACCTCCCAAAAACTTATTTGAGAACGAAAGAGAGACAACATATAAAAATGAGAGACTTAAAATGGCAAGAAAAACCAGCCAATCACATATAAAATTCTCTTCAAAATGCGTTAAATTTACCTACACATTTGTGTAGCCAGGGACAGGAAGAGTTATCAAAGTTAACAGTAAAAATAGCTGTACCAACTCGGCTTCAGACTAGATGCTACTTAGAGCATGTAAAAAGAGTGTATTTACAAGTACAGTTGTGCATGGGACTGTTAAGATGCCAGAAGAATGGGAATGGAAAAGGAAATATAATTTATTACTAACAGCTACAATGAAAATTTATTAAAAATGATATTTTGTTCATGTATAACTGGATGTGGACAGCTTATGGATACAGAAAAACTGGCTTAGATTGTTCTACAATGTAAAGGAGTTAGCTTATAATATTAATGAATGATGTCGAAAACGTGAAAGAAAATTAGGGTACATGTTTATTTCTTTAATAAAAATTTTTATACCATTAACTCTTCGTATACACTAGGGCTCCAGTGGATCCCAACGCCAACTGTCTCAATCAACACGACTTCTCTCATTTCCGTACATTTTTGAGAACCTTAATTTCTCTTCAAATTTTTTATTGTAATCTTATCGCATTCTAAATAGTTTGAGCTACGTTTTCGCGTTTGTTTTTCGGATTTTTCGGATTTTTTTACGAAAGGTTAAAATTTTAAATAATTATTATTTCACATAAGTTATGAGTAAATTGTTTTCTATAAATAATTGACGTATTTGTATTGTATTTCTTCTATTCATTTCATTTTTCGAAACAAATTTTTTTCACATTTTTTTTATACGATCTCGAAACAAAGTGAAAAAAATTTTGTTTCAACAAAAATTAATTTGTGTATTACAGAAACTCCGCAAAGCGAAATGAATAAAATAGCTTAATTTTTTTATATACGATCTCGAAAACAATAATATTTATTATTTTCTTGAAATAAACGTTTGAAAATTCTGATAAGGAGTTTCTAAAAATTTCCTTTTTTTTGAAATAAATGGATTTTTAAATAGCGGAAATGTTTAATGGGTAAACTTTGTAATTTATGTTATTAGACACTAAAAAGAAAAAGAATCATTCAATTCACTGTAACTGGGATCCGTCATTTTTCATTTTTAACGTCTGGATTAGTATTGTAACGTGGTATAATAAACTGCATCAAGCCACATTCTCCATATCGTTATAACAGGTTGTGGTGTAGTCGGAACTCCCCGACACAACTTGTGCGAGTAGATGATGTTGACAGAACGTTTAAACTGGAAAAGGTGGCAATATGGTTATAAAGCGTGTGGCTCCTCGTACTACCTGAAGAGTTTTTCTTGTAGATCGCTTAAATGCACCAATAATATTAATAAACGATGTCGAAAATACCGAAGAATTAGTTTCCGTGTTTATTTTTTAATAAAAATGGATAATTTTTAGATCATTAGAATTTTAAGAAATTATTATTTTGCACAAGCTGTTAATAAATTGTTTTCTATAAACAATCGACGTATTTCTATCGTATATGGTGTTCTGGGGTAACTGGGTCATGATTTCACAACAGGATCTCCAGTTACCTTCATAAAATTGTAAATTAGGACAAGTAACAAGCAATTTTTGATTTTTTGATTTAAGGTATGTTTTTAACTTTATATATTGTTATATAGATATACAATTTTTTGTCTTATTGGCCCAGGTGGCCCGTGAATTTGGGGCGACTAACCACTCCAGGCTATATTCTATGAGAGCACTGCAGCAACTCTTTGGCTAAGCGGACCTATTGTTATACATTTAATTACACATTCCGGACATACGTCCTAATAAGGGCGTTTGAAGAAAGAAAAAATTCAAATAATAAGAATATAATCTGAGAGGAAGTACATCGACCGTACCAGTTAGGAAGTAAAACGGGATTAATCGGGTCAGCGGTCTGTAGTTGTCTTCAGAGAATAAAAAAGGAACTCCTTTGTTCAAAATTCTCAATATTTCATCCTTCATCCTAAAATGTATAAGTCAGCAAGGAAAACTAAACAAACAGATGAAAATACTCACAACTAGAGGCTAATATTATAAAACAGGGTCCATAATCATTAAAATTCTTGTAAATGTAAAAAATAGCCAAATAATGGCATATTACAGCTAATTGAAAAAGTTTTTCTAATTTTTTTTTAAACATGTACGGGTTGTGAATCAATTTAATTCTGACAAAGAATATGTAAAATTTATCTGCTTGCAAAGAATAACAGAAAAAGACTGTGCTTTATTAAGAATGTATATCTGAAAATATATACAGACTGATTTTTCTAAGATCGTGCAATAGATACAAAAATTTTGTAGTGATATATAAGAGGCAATCAAAAGGAATTGAAACAAAAAACAGAAGAAAACTTATGTGGGAAGATACATAAACTTACAATAGATATTACTAAGTTGATTAGTGTCAGTTTTAAAATTGATATTATTTGCTGTTATCTTGATATGGTACATTTCTAGAAACAATCTTTTGGTATAATTACTGTTAACTACTAGGCTTTTGGTTGATCAAAATCAAATGAGTGGCCTTGTTCCAGAGAGTGTTTAACTAAGGCACATGATCTTTTTGATTCGACAGTCACTCTTATGCTGAACGATTCTGTATTTCATCTATTGAGATGTTTGACCAATATAACAACCCTCACAATCAATGCACGGGATGTTAAAGATAGCATGACTAATGAACAGTGTGGGTGTTTTATCCTTTAAAGTTGTAAACAAGTTGTTTATTTTTATATGGTTGTATTTTGCTATGATAATTTGTGGAAAGGACTTGAAAATTGTAATTATCTTTTCTGTGAGGCTCCTGATGTAAGGTAAACCTTTATATTTAAAAATAGTAGAATTTTCTTCTGTCGGCCCATCATAAGCATTCGAGTTGTAAATAAGTTTATGTAGTATGGGTCTGGGGTAACCGCTGTTAGTAAACATTTCTAAAAGTAACTTAAAGTTTTTATTTTTTAACTGATCATTTGAAATATGTACAATTCTGTTTTTCATGGCTATGATCGTGTTATATTTTTGACTTAATGCATGATTCGAACGATAATTAAGATATCTGCCCGAAGCAGTAGATTTTTGATACCAGTCCAAAATCAAATTATTGTCTGTTGTCCTAATGACTTTCGTGTCCAGAATTAGAATACCTCTATTGTTCTCTATCTCTGCAGATTTTGATGAATAGAATTGAATGTGTCAAGAATTAATTGTACCGAATGATGAGGGATGGCGCAAATTATATCATCCACGTATTTGTAAACGAAGGGTAAATTGAACGGCAACTGTGGAATCACACTCTCCAACAAAAAATCCATAACTATGAGGACCAACGCTGATAGTAGAACTCATCGGCGTACCAAAAATTTGCAGATAGAATTTGTCATTAAAAGAAAAGTAGGAATTGTTAAAAGCGAACTTTATCAATTGTAGAATAGAATGTTTAGATAAATTAGTATACGTACTAATATCAGTCCATTTTTGTTCTATTACCTGTACCTACTACCAAATCAAGCTGTATATTTGTAAAAAGTGATACAACATCCAATGATAGTAAAATATATTGATTTGGAAGTGTGAAACCACCTATAAAATTTACAAAAGTAAAAGTATCCTTTATCTTGAAGTCTGTGGATTCCGATAGAGCAGAGATAAGTATTTGAGATAGATATTTTGAAAAAAGCATACGTTGTGGAATTAATAGAATACATATTACACAGCGCATAAGTTGGTCGGGACAGATATGGAGAAGTGATGGGGAGAGTAATATCAAAATGATAACAAATTGGACACCAATGGAAAGAAAACCAAAAGGAAGACCTAGAGCAAGATGGATTGACCAAATCACAGAAGACTTAAAAATGATGAAAGTAGACAACTGGAAGCAGAAGATACAGGAGAGGAAATTATGGAGAGATGTTGTTGCCAGGGCTAGAGAGCACGAGAGATTTTAACTGACTAGTATACTGAGAATTTAGTTCATTATATAGAAAGCAAAAATTATTACAAATAATATTTATAAAATTTTAGTTTTATATTAACAAAATAATGAACAATATAATCAGAATATATTACCTAGTGTGTGTATAAGTGTAATTTGTTTTCTAATTCTTAACTTCTCTCTCTCTCTTGAATTCTTTCTTCACTTCTTTCCTTTGGTCGTTTCCTTTATTGTACTTCTTTTTTCTTTGGTCTGTTCGTCGTTTGTAAACAACAACTTCTTTTTTGATGTGCTCTGCTTCTTTTCAACCCTAGTATTTTATATAACTTTTTATCTGACTTTTTCGTCGACCATCCCATTCCGTCGTTCATCAACAAACTTCATTTCTTTTTTTTTCGGCACGTCGTTATAGCAATTTGGAATTCTAGATTTTGAAATGTTTCAAGTGTATGTGTGTGGTATATATTTACAACGCTTTTTAATTTCTTAAAGAATGCTTTCTCTAAAATTTACATCTTTTTATTGGTAATTTTACTAATGGAGTATTACCATACTACACTAGGCAATGGGCTAATCACCCAAAAAAATCGATTGGGGTGTTTCAAATGCAAACGGCGAAAATTCCGAAGAGGATTGTGGTGTCTTATATATAATATATTTATACATTTATTTAAAGAAACCTCCTTTTTACTAAGAAATTACAAAGAATACAAAGAACTTACTATCCTTTCTCACCATGAAATTTCAAAAAATGACAAAAAAGAAGGAAAAATAAAGATATTAATTACAAACTAAATTAATTAATTAATTAAAAACAAAATGGAGTTTAAACAATTACCATTTGAGTCCTTATACATTAAGCTTATATGATAGATCTCTACCACTAATAGGTCAATATTATTGACCTATTAGTGGTAGAGATCTATCATATAAGATAAGTATAAAAAGGTCACGAAATATATATATCTTATACATTAAGAGAAACTGCTTGCTGCAAAATCGAGCGGAACTACTTGTTATCGGTTGTGGAAGTTTCCGTACGATGTTAAACTCTGTCATGTAGGATTCTTCATAGGTTTCTTTGAATTTTATTGTCTGAGAATGTTTTTTTGTGAGAGATAGCCGTATCGCCTTGATCTCCATTTTGTAAAACCTTTGCTACGTATAATCTGGAAGCTATTTCCTACTTTGTCCAAAACTTTAGCGATCCAAACCCGCCAGGTTCAGGTGTAATTCTATCTTCATCCTCATACTCTGAGAAGCTTTCTTCTTCACTTTTTCGGATAGAATAAGTATCACAATCATTTTCATCACTAGAAGAAATATCTAGGCTACACGGTAGTTTATTTTTGCTTGTTATATATTATTGGGCTAACTGGGCAATTCTTGGGATTACTGGATCCAGATGGGATGGCTCAGTTACACCTTTTCCGAACATTTTTACCAGACAAACAACAACAAGCCTAGGAATGGTAATTTACATATTTATAGATAAAATCATTCATTATATTTATGTCTAACTAGTAATAAAGGAACAGGTACTTACCAAGAAATGGTGGAAGCCCATTAAACATTCGAAGACGTGACGTTGTTTGAGAAAATTTCATCGTAAAAATTATTGAACCTCTCACAACTACAAAATAAGTCCAAATGAAGTAATGCCTGTCTATAGAGCAACAAGGAAGATGAAGGTTTGCCAACCAATTAACGTTATAATTTCCACAAATATGGGCCCAGAAACCTCGGAGCACCTTAAAGTTTCTTCTATTCATATTGCTTTTTCATCCACAAATTAATTTCTGTTTACAATAAAAAGTTCTATTTTTCACAACTTTTTATAAACGACCTCGAAAACAATAATATTTATTATTATCTTAAAATAATTGTTTGGAAATTCTGATAATTATATTTTTAAGAGGAGATTCTAAAAATTCAATTTTATTGTTTAAATAAATAGCCGCAATTTTTAATGGGTAAGCTTTGTAATTTATGCTATTAGAAACCCAAAAGAAATGAATCATTTAAATCTATTCACTGTAACTCGATTCAGTCATTTTTCATTTTTAACTTCTAATTGCAATGGACTACAAAGAAAAATAATATTTTTAGTCTGCTTCTACAATTCATGTGTGGATTTCGAGCTGGACTTCCACAATGTGTTCAGAATTGATTTTGTTATATAGACACATTCACTTTTATTTTTCTTAATTATTTCAAATGGAACAGCCTATACAGTATGTCCCCGGATTGAGTTTACAATAGGTATGACCGACCAAAAATTTACGAATTGGATTTTCATATTTTGGGATTCCGTCCTGCTTGGTGTGAAACTTACTTTTAGTTTACTTTCGATTTTTTAAAGTCAAGTAGACCTTTACACTTGAGCAAACACTATTTTAGTTCTAGGTAAACTATCTTTTCCGTTCACAGTATGCCAAAGTATTACTAAGAAAAGTTGTTCAGAATGGAAAGCTATGGCGTTATACAAACTTTCAGAATAATCGGCCTACTTTGATAAAATCCAGTATTGGTCAGTTTTCTTTGTGTCAACTTCATTTTCAACTTCGTTTTGTGTCAACTTTCTATCAGCTTGACTTTAAGGAAACAAATCTGCAATTGAAACTGCAATCATACCTTGAGATGGGTTAATGATCTCAAAAACAAAAAAATATGTATAATAAATTTTCAATTTTCATTCTGAACAACTTTTCTTAGTAACAGTTTGGCCCACTGTGAAGGGAATAGTGTTTGCTCAGCTGTAGAGGCCTTCTTGACTTTTAAAAAATCTTACGTAAACTAAAAATAAGTTTAACACCAAGCAGGGCGGAATCCCAAAATATGAAATTCCAATTCGAAAATGTTTGGTCAATCATACGTATTGTAAACTCAATCCGGGGACATACTGTATATTACGTTTCCATATATTCTCCATTATAAAGAATTAAATTCAACGTCGGCTTATATCAGGGTTTATGCCATCAAGAATTTTTGTCTGGATTTAAAAGCTATTATTTATGCCATTTTTGTTTCATTTTGTTTTACACGAATCGAAAAACTAGATTCGTACGATTGAAGTAACTTATATGATAATGATATATACTTGGTTACAGATCCACACGCTTTCCCTGCAAATGCTACACGAAAATCATCATATCACTGCTGCAGGACTTTTTGATATCGACATCAAATTAATATTTTCGGTAAGTTTTCTGCAAGTAAAACTACTGTTAGAGAGGCCTATTACTTTCTTCATGGATTTGTTCAAGAAGGAATACGATAGAAAATACGTTCTTACATACTTTTCCTCTTCTCGTACTTCAAATTCAGTTCCAAAACTTTCTACAATACCATTATTGATTTCAACCTTGATTACCTGTTCTTATCTCCTTATTTTTTACTCTTGCATATGCATTCTTAGCTTTTATACTCTCTGCTGGTATACACTTTCCTATGCTTGCTTTTCTTCTTTATCTCTGGACTTATATCGCCTCCTTCTTTCCTTATTTTTCTTTTCTGCACATATTTCCAGGTGTGCTATATATATATATATCCTCTACCCAGAAATAAACATCACATCAACAAATTATAATGGTCTTTATTGGATGTTGTTTGTGGTGATTATTACCATACCGAAATCAATTTAGCAAAGAATTTGCATTTAATTTTATGAAGTAAAAAGGGATTAATGGATAAATCCGCAGAAAGAGTTGCACTTGTATACAAGTATCCTCATCAGTACGACGTAGCTTACAATTAGAGAAAGATGGGCGAATCCAAGAAATGGAACAACAAATGTAGACCGATCAATACATTTGTGTCACCCTTTTTAGGATTACTCATTGCTTAAATTTTATGTTACGAAGAATATTAACCTAACACAACGTTGGAAATGATGAAAAAAAGTTCTACCTGGATGATTGTATATAAGAGTCAATTACATACAAGATGATCCACATCCTGACGAATATGTTTCTCAAACAAAGACTACTGTGGTCAAAGATCATCGTATCTCGGTTAGAGAACTAGCAATTGGTTTGGCAATACCAGAAACCCAATGCCATATAATTTTGGTCGAAAAATTATGCGCTAAAAACATTCCCGAAAGACAATGAATTTTTTCCAAAGCCATCATCGAATATCAGTCATTTCCAAACCAAAATTTCTTAAAACCCATCATTATCGGCGATAAAACATTTGACATGGAATAATTGTAACCATCATCGAAACGGAAACCGAAAGGAGAGCAAAGACCGAGAAAAAAAGGCAAATAAAGAAATGAAAGTCATACTCACTGATTTCTTCGATTATCAAGGTGTGATTCACCAAAAATATCTTTCACAGGGCTAAACGGTTAATTACGAATAAATATTATTTAGCCGTTATCCGTCGTTTGCGACAAAAAATGCGACATAAACAGTTGACACTTATATCAGTTCGCACATTACCCGTTTTTGTGACTTTCTGGGAACAATCTCAAACAATATCAAATCTCAAGTTACAAGTGCGAGTACATTATTTTGGGATTATTGAAGACGTAGAAAAGGAATATGTCGTGTGACTTTGTACTAGGTATATCATAAAGCGTATACGCGGGTGCGTTTGACAATTAGAATGAGGGGGACAAAACAAAGAAGGTGAATAGACAACTTTTCATGTGTTTTTCTTTTCAAAAGTTTCGTTTATGAAAATATATCTACATATGTATGTGAGAACAGCAGCTACATATTTTTATACAAGTATTTTCATTTTACAATCTTTTAGATTATTATAATACATGAGCGTTACGAAAGGCAGCAAATGTGGGTTTGTATTGCCAATATTAAATTATGAAAACTTTTACTCGCATAAACATGTAAATTATTTATTTTCATCGGATATTTTAATGGCGTTAGGAAAAGCAAGAATCATTACTTAATAGTAATTATACATATATATCAGTGGCGGCTCGTGACTTTTGGCGCAGGGGAGGCTACTGTAACCTAATTCTTCTCGGTCAATAAGTTATATTTTTATACCTATCACTGTATCATTGAAAGTGTAGAATAAAAATTGATATAAAAAGAGATCAAAATAAAATATAATTTATTGTCTAGCAAGAACCACATAGAGGCGAGAGTAAAATCCTGCCTGGACAGGGAAATGGATAAAAGGTGTATGGTGATAGGTAAGAAGATAATAAAAATTTAAAATAAACTTTAAAAATAATAACAAAAACTCTTAGCAAACTAATAATAAATAACAAATATAATAGTAATGAAAAATAAGTTATTGATAAATAATAATAACAACTAAATAGATCTATGTTTTTTAAAAACTAAAATAAATATTCTAATATTTTTTTGAAACACGGAAAACTATTGCGTACTCTTTTTCGATAAATTAGAGGAATTCGACTATTCTTTGTAGTAGCAAAATAATCAATTACTCGCTCGTAAAATACACCATTTTGCGCCTTTTTCAATTGATATGAAGGATATCGATTAATCGATTTTGATTCATAGTATTGCGGCTGTAATGTTTAATTCTTTTTGGTGTTGAAAAACTCCTCTCTACTGAAGCAGAAGTTATCACCGGTATCACTATAGACAATGCTTATAAGTTTACTAAGTTCCGGCATACATTCATATAAATCGTTCTTATTGATAAAATTAAACATCTCAGTTGGCGTTTTACATTTTCCGCACATTTGATTATCATACAATACAGATTATTCATTTTTTATTTGACTTTCACCAAAACAAGGATATTGTTGTAAAAGATTTTCTAATAAATTTTACGGAAAGTTTTTTGAATATATAAAGAATTTGTCAAAAGTCAATAAATCGAAGAAACATAACTTGTGTATATCTTAAAATTTAACTCCTACCTGAACGATTACCGCATCTAAAATTTCGTTAAAAATTTGTTTATACTCTTGTATTTCCGATTCATAGGACACTATATACCTTTTCTGAATAGATTCTGTATCAAAATGTAAGTTATTATATATATTACTAAAATAACAATCATTATTTCTATATTCTTGTAAAATTGGAATAAGGGCTAACTACAATTATACGCGCAAAAA
Source organism: Chrysina gloriosa (assembly GCA_038088585.1). Classification (NCBI taxonomy): domain Eukaryota; kingdom Metazoa; phylum Arthropoda; class Insecta; order Coleoptera; family Scarabaeidae; genus Chrysina; species Chrysina gloriosa. The sequence continues at coordinate 12,264,237 of CM076095.1, forward strand.
TTGGTGTTTAGTCCGCAGTATTGAAAATGTAATCTGGGTTTGTTCAAAAATCAATCTAAAAGTCTCTAATAAAAATGTTGTGTTCGTTAAGTAATTCTTTAATCCTACCGCCTCTCTTATAGTCTTGGTATCATTTCTGAAATCATGGCTGTGGATTATATAGCCAAAAACTTCAATTAATTTGGTTTTATGTAATTGTACCGTAAATACTGCACGCGATGTAAAATTCCATCTTGTGTTAGAGCTAGTTGGTATGCTACTGTGGCGGATTTTATCTAAAACATTTTCTTTCGTTTGGTTGATTTTGAAAAACAATGCAGCATATCCGCTTAAATTAAAAAAGAAAACTCTAGATTCTTTCTTTATATTACGAGCTTTATTCAAAACTAAATTTAAAGCATGAGGTGACAATGTACAAAAAGAGCTTAAGCAGCAATTGTTTTTATTTTATTTTGTAAACCATTTATTGGGTCTATAATTTGAAAATAAGGGATCTTTTGCAAAAATGTGGGTTTATTTCAATTACACGATATACGAGTATGTATGTTACATATATACTCGTATATAACATACGAGCTTTTGCTATCCTTGTGATTGCTCTCTCAAAACATCAACCGAAAGTTGCACACTTATAATGTTATTTCTTTTTCAGATGTTGGCTGCTATTACAACATATACAGTTGTATTGGTGCAATCTGATCCAAATCTAAGGGCATATGGCAAATTTCTGGAGAAGAAAGAATAGACTGCTAAAATTTACTTTCATGTCATAGTTACTCTTCTATGTCACGGTGTCGAGGTGTCGCGGCAGAAATTTCTCCACTAGCTATAGTGCGCCGTCCTCCGCTCTGCACACTTCCAGTTGGTAGCCTTTTTCTGAAGCAATTTAGCCAACTCACCATTCCAACTTCTGTTGGGTCGTCCACTTTTTCTCTTCTTATCTACAACTGTGCTCCAGACAGCCTTAATCTTCTTGTTCTTGCGCACCATAGGGCCGAACCACATTAACTGTCTTTCCTCTATCACTGACCGAACCGGGCATCACCGCCAACTGAACCCGCAATGCACTGTTACTAAAATGATCCCTTCTTGTCAGTGTCACTGTCACTATGAGATAGCGCATTTCACAGACCTGTATTCTGCTCCTATCTATATCACCCAATGCCCACCTCTCGCTCCTATACGTCAGAACAGGCACATATACTCTCTTAAAAATCCTGGCTTCAGCAGTATTTCCCTTCTTCTTATGAAGACCTTACTAAGCGCGCAGTACAGGTTATTGATGTTTGTTACCCAGTTATTAATCTCAGCTTTCGCACTTCCTCCTGAATGTAATGCAGAGCCAAGGTATTTGAAATCACCAAGTTGTTTTACTGGACAACCATTCAAAGTGATACCCAATTGGTCTTTTCCTTTACTCATCATAAGTTTTATTCGTATTAATGCTTATGCTGTTTCCCATCAAGACTATTCCATATACCTAGGTTCTTTTCGGAGATTCTCTGCACTATTTGCAACAATTATCAAGTCGTCAGCATATAACATCTCGGAGACATGCACATATTGGAACACCCAACCATGTCCCTCTCAGTTCACATTTATACTCCTGGTACATGTGATTCAGCATACCAACAAACAAAAGCTCAACACACTTTCCTGACTGACCCCAACAATTGTGACAAACTCCCTTGAATTGCTATTATTTGTTCTTACCAGATTCTGAGTGATAGTACATACATATTTGATAGCTCTTACATTAGTAGTGGATTGTCCACTCCTCTATTCTGCAATATGCGCCATATTTTTCGCTGGGAACAGTACCGAAAAAGGCGCTTCTTCTTCTTCTTCTTCTTCTTCTGTCTTAAGCTTTGGTTATCATCAATCGTTGCTTCAACCAGCTTTCTTAAACGTTTCGCCAGTACCATTTCATACACTATGCTAACAACACTCAGTATTTTAATCCCGCTGTAATTTAAGCATTTCTTCGTAGCTCCTTTTTTAGATATTGGCAAAATTATTACTACTGTTTAGTCTCAAGGAATCACACATATTCTTCATCATTTCCGCCTATATTTCATCCTGGCCTGCAGCTGTACTATGTTTTGACAACTGCGTATAATTCTTGGGCGTAATGTCCCCCACCGCCATTTTCTTTGCTTGTCACACAATAAGTGTTATCCTCGAGAACTTCGCAAAAATATTCTTTCCATCTTTCAACAACCAGTTTATGATCCGTCAATAGATTACCCTCTGTATCTTCAATTCCTTCAATACCTTTGATCCCATCCTTTCTCAGGTTTTCCAAAGTTATGTAGTTTCCTTAATAGAATTTGGAAAACCAATTAGACATATACAAATACATCTAAGTTTTATGTAGATCCAGAAAGGGAAGTATTTCAGTGAAATCAATGTACCATATATGCAAATATAAACACTTTTAAAACATACATTTATATATGTAGACATTTCCTCCTTCTTTTAGCAAACAAAAAACCAACTGAAGGAGACCACTTAGATGGTAGGAAGAAACGAAAGATAGTTTAGCTCTAATAAAACTAAAACTAAATAAATTAAAAACACAAATTGACTATTTCAGCTGATAATAATAATAATAATAATAATATTTTTATTAAGTGCCCAACAGTTACAACCTTAATAGACACTACAACAAAGTATATACATACATGTGCATAATACAATATATATTCTTAAAAAAAAGACATTAGAAAGAATAAAACGAAAATGAAACGTCAAAGGAAGCAAAATCAAAATTTAATTCGCGGCTCAAAGAAGGTGTCGTTGTAAAATTCATTAGCATTTAAACACACTTGATATAATGGACTTCTCAGTAGCACATTGGTTCTGCACCTTGGTAAACGAAACGTCATCACATATCTACCAGTCAACCTAGGTACATTGAAATAAATCTGCTGCAAAAATTCTGGACAATTCATGTTGTCAACTAATATGACATATCATATAAGATAAGTATAAAAAGGTCACGAAATATATATATATATGTTGTCAACTAAGAGATTGCGAAGAGTATTGTCACTAATTATCTCTTTGCGGACATCCAGAGAACACACGTTATTCTGGGCCAATAGTTTAAAAATGAGATATTTTGGGAAACGTCTTTGGACCTTTTCAATCTGGAGCTGTTGATATGTATAGATAGGGCTCCAAATACTCGACGCCTACTCAAGTCTACCCGAACTATAGAGAAGTACAAACACTTCGTGACGTCAGTATTGACGAAATAGATTGAACTTCGTAATATAAATCCTAAGGATCTAATTGCAGCTTGGCATACCTCCTTTACATGCTGTATAAATAGTTAATCGACTATCAAACAAAACACCCAAATCTTTAACAGTGTTATTTGATTTCAGCGGTTCTCCATTAATACAGTAATCATAAAGAACAGGATTACTTTTTTAAGAATTGAATAACAGAGCATTTCCCAATATTAACATCTAAACCATTGGTTCTACTCCACAACCAGATCTTGTTAATATCTGACTGAAGTTGCAGTGCATCACATTCGCTATGAATTTTGGTATATATTTTAACGTGATTAGCGTAGGCGAGTGCGTGACATGTAAAGTTATCAAGCAAGTCATTTATGAATACTAAGAAAAATAAGGGTCCCAGATTAAGGCCGTGAGGCACACCGCTCAATGATGTAAATTCGCATGAACTAAACCCGTTGTATTGCACATAGTTTATTCTCCCAGTAAGATAAGATTTTATCAATGGAAGTAGATGCGTATTCAGGCCGATTAACTCCAATTTTCTCAACAATAATTTGTGGCTTATTCTATCAAAGGCCTTAGAAAAAATCTAAGTAAATCACATCTACCTGTCCCCGCATATTCAGGGGACATTACACAAATACTGTGTAAGGCAAACCAAATTTGTGACCGTAGACCTACCCTTCACAAATCCATATTGAATCTGTGATATTTTCGTACATATATTTTTATATATTGCGCTGTACAAGATCTGTTCAAAGATCTTAGAAAAATTACACAAAATTGCAATTGGTCAATAATTTTTAATATTAGATTTATCTCTATTTTTGAAAATCGGAGTAAGTCTGGCCATCTTCCACTTAGAACGAAATGTGCGTGTCCGAAGAGCGAGATGAAATATAAATTTCAGTGGTTCTACAAATGTCATTCCACAATCCTTGATCCAAAAGGCAGGTATTTGATCGTCACCAGAACCCGAATTAGAATTTAATTTAGAAATGCTCCACAAAATATCCTCCTCCGTAACTTGCAAAACTGCTGCTGAATAACTAAGACCGTAATCACAAAATATTTGGGTGTCACGATTGGAGTCCTCAGAGTAAACAGCCGAAAATTGTCCGCATAACGATCAATAATCGCTTGAGGATGTTCGAACATCACACCGTCACAATGCATGTCGAAAATGTGTGTATTGCCAAAAACAACGGGGGTTATTCTTTAGGTTTGATTCAGCTTGTGCAACAAATTTCATATATGCTATATTGAAACGTGAGTTTTTATGATAGCTCACACTGTATAAAATTCGTCATAAAAACATAATCGCCCAGTACTTGTCCATCTCCTGTGATAGTATATTTTTAGTTGTAAGTTTTGCCGAATTTCAGACGGGAACCATGGCGGAAATGTATTAGTCGTCGACACGACATGCATAGGGACTGATCTCAAAAAAAAAACCATGCAGCACCATATACAAAACGTTTACAGATTGCACGTCCCGATGTAATGCAATGAAATTAGCTCGCCTAAAATTGAAGCATGGGTTGCTGTTAGAAGGAAAACGATACTGAGATGAAGATGAAGGCACACTGTATGATATAGCGAGAGCTGGATGATGCATGTCCTCTGGAACAAGTGGACAGCTACAACGCCCGACAGACATATCGGATGTCGTGTTCGAAAGGACAAGTTGATAATGACTAGTCTTCGAAACTAATCCTCAAATATATGATGTTGATAAGTAATAAAGAGGATCCTTTTACAACGTTGTATTCTCCACCCGCGTAAGTGATAGGAGGACAATAAAATGCTTGAGTTTCTTCCTGGATCAACGGTTGATGGAGACTAACACGTCAGAAATCTTTAACAACCTGCAAAATTCTTTTATACAATCCGAAGGATCCCCTTATTAGTAGCACAAATTATACTAAATCATCTACAGAATATAGATAGATAGTTTATTAATCCTGTAGACTATAAAAATAGTATAGGACAAGGCATAGTTTGTATGTCATGATTTGACATTTACATTGATAATAAATAAAATATTTACATTTAGCTAAGGCTAATATTTATAAACATCATATTTTACATACGTCACACAGTTAACTAAAAAAATTATTACAAAAATTAATTAAATTAATTACATATAATAACCAGAAGAAAACAATCAGCTCAGGCTATGGCTTTGTAATAATAATAATAATAATAATAATAATAATAATAATAATAATGTTTTTATTGCATCAACTCTTACAAAATATAGATACATGTACACACGAGAGAGTGAAGGTCGCAATCTCAAGGCGAAGTTCAGCTAATGCTGCTTTGCAACTCAACCTTGATATATTAGAATACATATATGCACACCCAAATATATGCATATACATATACACATATACACACATACACTGCCTAAATCTAAAAGATTTCGATGATGCAAATAGAGGCAAAATAAAAAAAAAAAAGAAAAGAAAAGCACTACTACTAATTCATACCAATTCAAGCCACAAAATATTTAACATTTTTTAAAGAAAAGTAAATAGCATTCCTGTCTAAAAGTGTAAACCAAAATGAGGAACTACTTGCGTGCACCAGAACCCCGCCCATCTCTCAGATATTCCCTCAAACTGCTACTAAATGAGGCACTACACGGAACTTCAACAGGTAAACTGTTGTACAATATATAGATTTGAAATGAGAAGGATCTTTCATAAAGTGCCGTTTTATGTTGTGGTGGAGAAATTTTGCCCCGAAATCTTGTATTGAGATTATGTACATCTGTCCTAAATGTGATCTTTTGATACTTAGCTTAGCTTAGGAACTCAGTCAATGAATAGTAGCACCTCTGTAGTAATAATCTTTTGATATTATATTTAAAAAGATGCTCCGCTCCAGTTCTAAGGGTTTGCGGAAGTTTATTATAGGCTTTTATAGCAAGATAACGCGAAAAAGAAGGAATTTCTAGTACGGATCTGTTGCGTGTGCTGTATGCATGACAACTACCTAGTTTGTTCAGTACATTAATGTTTTGCTTAGCATGCAGCAATAATTGCATGATGTAGATACACGGCAGCGGCAATATACCCATAGAGGTGAAATGCTCCCTGCAACTCTCTCTATGGCCAAGACCCCTCATAGCCCGTATTGCACGTTTTTGTATTTTAAAGACTCTGTCAAACTCGGGTGACGATCCCCATGCTATAGTTGCATATGACAACACAGAGTGAAACCGACCAAAGTATAGGGTTAAAAGTACATCGAAACTCACCTCTGCCTTGAGTCTTCTGAGTACATGATACCCGGGCAACAATTTACCGCATATGTTTTTGATATGTTTTGATATATGCAGATGGAGATCTGCATTTGTAATCGAGTGTGAACCCCAAGAATTTAATAGTATCAACTTCGGCTATATTACTGCCATTATATTTCAATAAAATCGACTCACGTCTATCATAGGTGGTCGTTCTAAACTCTATAAATGCTGTTTTCTTGGAATTTATTATTAGGTTATTTTTTTGTGTATAATTCTTAATTGCATCTAAAGTATATTCGGCAGTTTCTATTAGATCTGATTTTTTTGCGGTACTCACTATCAAAGAAGTATCATCGGCAAACATGACACTTTTACTCAGTTTCAGATCATTCACATACAGTACGTACAACAATGGCCCAAGAACACTCCCCTGCGGCACTCCTCTATGTATTCAGTATTTACCAGTACCATTAAGATAGCTTTCGAACCATTCTAATATATTTCCTCGTATCCCGTAAAGATATAACTTGTTAAGTAACATTTCATGATTTACTAAGTCGAGAGCTTTACTTAGGTCCGATAATATTCCAATACATGAGTTTCTCGCATCCATATCGTTGTACAATAGGTCGAGAAAACTATCGCAACTGAAGTGGCAAGGCCCTTGCGAAAGCCAAACTGTTGGTCATTCAGTAGATTATCTTTTTCTAAAAAATTTGAGGGTCTATTTGCCATGGTTTTTTCAAATACTTTTGAGATCGAGTTTAATAGAGATATTGGTCGATAGTTAGTAATAGATTGCTCGCCACTGCCTTTCCGAACAAGTACAATTTTTGCAGCTTTTAATCTTTTAGGAAACTTACCACCTATTACGGAGTTATTTATAATTTGCGTTAGTGGGATGACTATTTCATCTACACAAAGTTTCAATATCTTTGTACTAATTTGGTCATCACCAGATGAAGTCGAATTTTTAGTTGGAAGATAACATTTTTTACTTCACGTTCACACTTTTCTATATATGCCTTTATATTGTTTATAGTATTCTATATGTTCGATATTGCCAGTCAGGGTACCTTTACATAATTCCTTAAGCTTAACTGAGGAAACTTTTATTCCAGTCGTGATCCATGCATTACTAGGTGTCCTGTCGCTAGTCATCTTACGAATCATTGGAAATGCAAATTCAAAACTATTTTTAACTTTTTCAATTAAATTATTATATTGTTGATCAATATCCGTATAGACGTTGATATTGTTCCAGTTTTCTTCCCTTAGCAGTTCCCTGAATATTACAATATTTCCACTATTTCTTAATTGCCTATATGATTTATTTATAGTTTTCGGAATTTCTTTGAGCATTATTGGTAACTCAAGTGGCTTGGCGAATGGTCCGACAAGCCATTATGAATAACAAGTGATTTGAATTCTGAAATACTTGAACTAATACAGATATTGTCCAAGCAATTATTCTTTCTTGTTGGTTCGTTTACGGTGATAATAAAATTATGGGAGAATAGCAGATCTTGGAAGCCGTCTGATTCTTTGGAAAGAGCTAAGTTTATATTAAAATCACCGCAGAGAACAATAAAATACTCCTTGTAGCTTTGTAAAATATCTAACATTTCATTAAGTTTGCTAATTACAAAATTTTGATCTTCTCTTGCCATCCGCAGACGTACGTTTCGCGGTTATACCGCTCGTCAGTACGGCTTTGCAAGAGCTGTAATTTCGTATACAAATTTTATGTATATATCGTCTGAACATTGATGTTTGTACATGTGAGATGTTCAGACGATATATACATAAAATTTGTATACGAAATTACAGCTCTTGCAAAGCCGTACTGACGAGCGGTATAACCGCGAAACGTACGTCTACGGATGGCAAGAGAAGATCAAAATTTTGTAATTTGCAATTTTCCCACGGCGGGTAGCCGAAGAGCGCGACTGCAGGAGGCTGTGGCAACGCAAGTTGTCCACTTCTGTAGAAAAATAACTGTAAAAAATGCGTAATACGTGCATTGTGAGAGAATTCATATCGAATCCCTCTCACATGTACAAACATCAATATTAAGTTTGCTTAAAAAAGTGAAAAGTTACCCTTTCCGTTCCTATAGATCGCCACTACCAGCAATTTCAAACCAGGCAGCTGAATTTTAGACGCAACACATTGAAAATGCATTTCAATAGAAATATGTTTAAACATGCCCACTCCATTACCAAACTCAGCCTTGTCACAACGTACGAATATAGCTACACTCCCATGCTTATGGTTTTCTCTACTAAAATGATCTATCAAGCAAAAACCATTTAGAATGATTTCTTTAATATCCCCCCCTCTCCAAGCACCAATGTTCAGAGACACAAAATACATCACAGTGGTCTTCCAGGAACACCTCAAGTTCACCTATTTTGTCACTGAACATTTTGGTGAACAATCAACATGTTTACTGAATCCCGCCGGCACACATCCCTGCTACTTCTAAAAAAGTAGAGCTTTTTTCATTTTCCATGAGTTCCATTCCACTATTACCTTTTTCAGTTATCACTTGTGATAGTTGATGACTAATATAGTTTTTGTACGGTGTTTCAGATGGATGCCATCTCCAAGATAGTCCTTCGTATATATTAAGTTATTAATTCAGAAAACATGCACATGACTGAATTTTGCAGCCATATTATATATTCGGTGGTTAATATGCTCTATGATTATTAAAATGTTTCCTATATAACATAAATGGAATGGTACTTATTATTATGTTAGTCGTTTCCATTAACTTCTGATACATATCTAACAGACTCTGTATTTGAACACTATCAAAACAATCCTGTATGTCGTTTGTTCCTCCCATTATTATTATAAAATCAGATGTTGTCAGATTTTCTAGAGCATTTTCGACGTATGCAATGCAATTATGTAAATTTGCGCCAGGTTTAATTATCCCTGTTACGGAATAAATGTCTTTTAGTTTTGGTTTTAGTAAGTAGCTGTAAAATCTCCCTGACTGTTAGCGAATAATAGTCGCTTTTTGTGAACATGTCTACTTTGATTATCTATTTTAGGTGCTAGATTTTGTTTGCATACTTGTTTCCGGTTATTTCGACAACAGCCCACTTTACTATTTCTCTCCAGGCTTTTGTCACTCGTCTGTGCATTGGTTGTGTTGGAATTGCTTAGATGAGGCGTTACAAGGTCAGTTTGAGTCCACCTGTCTTGACAGTCAGAGGTATCCATGGTTTGAGTCTCCGCTTCATTGTGAACTTGAACTTAATGATTTTGCGACAGCTTTTCAATTATATTGTTTTGTTGTTTAATTATCATTTTGCAGTTGGTCAATTCGCTATGAATTACCTGTTTTTCTCTGTGAGATTATTCTTCATTTCCAGGAGCATGTGTTGTTCATTATCTACTTCCACTAATTTGTTGCGTAAAACCATAATAATATTACTTAAGTCACATTTTTATCCGAAGCATTATCGTGATTAATACTAATGTAACTATTTTTTAAAGTTTCAAATTTTTCCAGAGTGGATGGTTTACTCTTTGTAACTGCTAATTTGTTTTCATGTTGTTTAAGTCGTGTGTTCATTTTCGAAATACTAACTGGGATCGAGTACGGATCAATGTCAAAGATGGATGTTTATGTATAAGACAAAAACGGATTTCTTGTAGTCGTAAACTGAAAGTGTAAAAAGTAGACTGTGTTTAGCCTACGGTTTGTAAGTATGTTATTTTTACGCTTATTTCTTATTTTGCGGGTACAATACTCTCACAGGAAGAACCGTCACAAGTTTCTGTTCACGATGATGTAACATTCACAATTATCTCTTGTCCTTAACTATAAGTTGACTAAGTTGACACACCACATATACTTAAGTACCACTTCATATATATTTATTCCTATAAATTGGATATTTCGGCAATCAAGAGGGTACTTCTCAGTTCTTGATTTGCAGTCTTTGGTAATTTCATTAAATACCAAGGAATTCAGAATAGCTCCAGCTTTACTCCAATCCTCAGTTTAGGAGTATTCAGTTATATTATTGCTTTTGGTACTTGATCAATAACAAGGTATAATTATATATGTATGTATATGCATTTATGTACACTACCGTCCATATATATGGGGACGACAATAGAAAGTAAAGAAAATCATAGAAATAGTAATACTAATATCTTCAAAGTTTATATTATACATTACAAATGTAAATCGTAAATTTATAGCCCAGTTTAATCAAACAACCCCCTAATATGGTACGCTTTACAAGTAATTTGCATTTTACCACCATTGCTTTATTTTACACCTTACGGTACCTGGGACTGTATTAATCCCTACAGTAAAACAATTAAAATAAATTTGAGGAAAACATTGTTCGCACTGTAAGACGAATAGATTCCAACAAAGAAATTATAAAAATATCGCAAAATGTATGGAAGTATTTCAAATAGAGCGTCAGTTTAAAATTTGTTATCTTCCATGTCAGATCGTCGTTAAAAATGCCAAAACGACAAGAAATATCAATTGAAAAACGTGCGGCTATTATAAAATTACGTGGCAAAGGATATTCAATGGCACAAATTTCTGTAAAAGTGAAGCTATCAAAGAACGGTTTATTCAGTACTCTTAAGAGAATGCGGGAAACTAGTTCACTTCGGAATAGAAAACGGTTAAGGCGGAAAAGAGCAACGGCAGCTGCTGAAGATCAATTTATAATAGTAACTTTAAAACGAAATAGGTTTCTTAACGCCCCAGAAATCACTCAGCATCTGAATATTTCGAGAAATCCACCAATGTCTGTCACACAGTTAAACAGAGACTTCTTGCAGCAAGGCCAAGGGGAAGAATAACTACCAAAAAGCCATTGCTGAAACAGTGAAACAAGAAAAAGAGACTGGAATGAGCCATTCAACATGAGGATTGGACGCTTGAGCAATGGCATAAAGTGTTATGCACCCACGAATCCAAATTCCAAATCTTTGGTTCACAACGTCGATCGTTTATGAGGCGGCAGACTGGAGAAAGAGCAAGTGAACAATGTCTGGTTCCTATAGTGAAACACGTTGGAAGTAGTGTGATGGTTTGGGGTTGTTTTGGTGGTACAGCTGTAGGCGATTTGAAAAAATAGACGGGATCCTGCGTAAGGAGAGTTATCTGAATATTTTACAGGAAAATATTGTGCTAAGTTGGGAAAGATTATGTGGCCAAGGTTTCGTTTTCCAAGAAGATAACGACCCCAAAAATTTATCTTGTTTATGTAAAACTTATTTGATGTCTCTTGAGGAAGAAGACAAGTTGATACGAATGATATTGCCACCTCAATCTCCAGATCTGTCGCCAATAGAGCTAGTGTGGGATGAATTAGACCGCAGTATTCCAAAAAAGGAGCTAACAGCGTACGAGATCTTGGGAGAAGCTTCAGGTAGCATGCACCGAAATTACAGACGATTATCTGGAGTCTCTGATTAGAAGAATGCCAAGAATATGTGCCGAAATTATTAAATCTCGAGGTAGGCATATTGACGAAAAATTAGTTAAATTTTATTTTGTAATATTGTGTGCTTCTTTTTTCTTATCAAACATTGTTTACGCAATGTCAAAGGTATATTAATAAATATTACTACAAATCTACTCTATATTTCTGTTCAATTCAACGAAAACGTCAATTTTGAAGTCGTCCCCATATATATGGACGGTAGTGTATATTAAAATATTTTCGTAGGTCAAGCAATTTATTAGATTAAAGTACACATTTAAGTCATTCTAACAAACCAAGCCGATTACGTGAACCATTAAAATTTACTAAATTGATCTAAAATAACACTTCAACGAATTCTCCAATCTTCAAAGACATTCACTTTCGGGTCGAACTGGACCAAAATGATTGTGTGCATAGTAACAGCCGCTACTATCTGCAAACGTAAAACAATGGCATTAGTATTTCAGTGAAGGGCAACGAAGGACAAGGAAAACATTTTACCGAAAATATTATTTTTGCATCCACCACGAAAAATCTAGCGGCAGTAATTTCTACTTTGTCGTGGAAGAGCTGAAGAGAGAAGTTGTTTATCTGAAATAAGAATATGTAAAATATTATAGGATGAATATGGTGTACCAAAATCTGTAGTCATATTAGAACATTCTTTTCTATACGTTTCATTAGGTGTCCTAGTAGCATATTTTACCAGCGACATGATTAACATCTTCATTTGCATTCTATGTTAATGTTACTTTTAGCGGAAGTAGAAGTGATTTGAATGATTTTGATGATGTAGTGTTTTATTCTTAGGATAATGAACAATATTCTAACATAATTAATTGTATTCTCTGTATCTCTGTAGCAAGATCTTTAATTGGACAACATACTTTAGTACCAGAGCGACATTGAAATTCGTGTTTAAATTTCTGGTTTTCGTTTCAAACCGCTTACCACCGCCCAAATAAGAATAAGGAGGCTGTGGTTAAACTAATATATAAAATAAATAAAATTACCCCTACCACATCTTTCGGAAAGAAAATCCAGATATATATTTCGGCAACTAAGTTGCCATCCTCAGAGGAAAACTGGCGGTGTTAGGTATCACCAGCGATATTCGGCTAATGCCCAAGACGAATACCACACAACAGTTCATTGTACAACTCTAAAACACTGAACGCCCGAGAGAAAGGCACCAAAATACTGTTGACACTATGTAAGCAGCTCATAGAAAAGACGTACCCGTAAAGGAAACCAATACATTTGGTATTCATAGGCATAAAAAAGCACTCGACATGCTACCCACCCAGAAAGCTATGGAATACATTAAAAGACAAAGGAGTCAACAATATGAGTAGAATCATTAAGAATATATACGAAGATAACATCAATGTGATAATCCCCAACAAACAAAATGCAGATTCATTTAAAAAGTAAGACAAGGCGGAGCCCAACGTTGTTTATTACGTATATGGACAAGATAATAATAATGAGCGGGGAAAAAGATGTGAGTGGGATACAGAAATATGAGGAAAATCGACGAGTCAACTGAAGCTTTCGCAGACAACGCGACTACAGCAGATTCGGAGAATAGTCTAGAAATTAATGTAGAAGCATGGAACGTAGAACTAATAAGAGCTGGAGTGGAAATCCACAAGGATAAAGCCAAGGTGATGATAGTGGCACAACAAAAGTCAATAAAGATTAGAATTGATAATAAAGAAATAAAACAAGTAACCCACTAGTACCTAGGTGTAGAAATAAACAACAACAGAGAAATGGAAACAGAGATAAACAAAAGCATAGGGAGAACGGCAAAATTATATCAGTCACTTAACCCATTAACGCCGAGATGATCAGAATTTTTACTAACTTTTCAACGCGTTTATTTATTATGTTATCGGACCAAAAATAATGCAATACCTCTATTCCTACGCTCTTTCAGAATCTGAGCTCAAAATTTCGATTAGACACCGAGAAAAAATATGGCCGATTTAAAAGTGGAAAACGTGAAAATTTTCGAAACTAAATTTTTTCGCATTTTTTTCACAATGATACCGCAAAGGTATCAACTTTTACTACGATCAGAGGTGATCATGGCACTCGAACATTAAGAGGAATTTTTTCAGAAAAATTCATCGACGCGTTTTTTCAAAATGACGGCGAGAATTAAAAATTTTTATAAAAATCTTAATATATCGTTTTCCTAAAAACGATAAACTTTAGAAAAATTCTAAGAACAAAAATGTCTTAAAATTAGTCAAAGAACAGTCTCAAACTTTTTCAAAATTTTTAAAGACAATTTTTGATTTTCGAAAATTTTAAAAATCCAATTTTTCAAAAATACCTAAAAAAATTTTGAAAAAATTTGAGTGTTCCTTGACTAATTTTAAGACTTTCTTGTTCCTAAAAATCTTTTCGTAACGTCTATAGGTTTAGAGAAAAAATTTTTCTTAAATGATACATAAAATTTTGTTTCTATCTACCACTACAAAATTCACGAACAAACTAGTACATCCCTTCACTAGTGCTGGACACATATGTTCTATACAATTTGTACATGAATTATAAGTAAAGCATATAATAAAAATATTGGTTTTCACTTTTTCAATACATTTGTTATGTCACGAAAACGTTCAAAATCTTCTGCTTCATCGCATGCAGAGTATGAATCAGATTATTCGGATAGTGATGCCGACGAAAACATATTGATTCCGAATGCAGACAATTCAGGCTCCAATGATTCTGATTCCTATTGTGATTCGATATCTGATTCAGATTCTAAACATGAATTCACAATACCAAATATTACTTATAAAAAAGCTTGTGCTACTTATTCTGAAAACATAGATAAACTTGAAAAAATCACGAATTCATTTGGATCGATGGCGAGAAGTCATATCCAAATACTTGTGAAGAAACAATATTATTATCTGAAGCTACAAAAAGAATATACAGGCGTGCAAGCCTTTCCAATTGTTTGAAACCTTTTTTTCCGCCGAAATGAAACAATATATAATTGATGCGTCTAAAGAGAATAATTATGATCTGAAATTACAAGATCTTGACACTTTCATAGGTATAGTTATTTTCAGTTCATTCAATAAAAGAAAGTCTCAGAGAGATTATTGGTCATCTGATCCATTCTTATCTAGTGAAGTTGTTTCTTCTGCAATGACTCACGATAAGTTTGAAGAAATCAAGTCTAAAATAAAATATTCAAAAGCTAAAGACAAGGATCCAAACGATAGGGGGTGGCCGGTTCGTTCGATGTTGAAACTTTTCCAAAACAACCTCCTAAAGTTCGGAATATGGAAAACTTCTATATCTGTTGATGAAATGATGGCCAAGTCTTATGCAGAAACTGTATTGAAACAATTTATTGAAGGGAAACCAATAAGGTTTGGTTTGAAATTTTGGAGTTTATGCACTTCAGACGACTATCTACTGAATTTAAATATATATTGCGGTAAAAAATCCCAAACCGGTATTGCATTTATTAGAACCTTTTTTTCGGCTAATAAATTATAATAAAATCCCTGCATTTCATTTGTACTTTGATAATGTTTTTACAAATATGGATTTGATTTTACACTTGCAAAAGTTACGTTTGAAATGCACTGGCGCTATCAGAGACAATCGAGTGAAAGAAAAGAATATACTTGAAAAGAGAGCTCCACGAGGTACTTATATTGTAAAACATGATCAAAATAGTGGTATAAATTTCATCACTATTATGGATTCGAAGCCCGTTTCAATAGCTTCAACTGCTACAGGTGTAAGTCCACTATCAACTTCGAGAACATATAGCTCAGAGGCTCGATCCAAAACTGATATACCTTTTCCGCAAGCTTTTCATTTGTACAACAAATTTATGGGCGGTGTTGACCTGCATGATGGACACTGCAATAATATACTTCCAAGTATACATTCCAAAAAATGGACATGGGTCGTTTTTATCAGATTTATACAGGCATCCATCACAAATGCCCACGTAATTTTCAATGCTACACGTGATGGAAAGAAAAAGTTGTCCAATAAGAACAAGGATCTATTGTGAAAAATGCAATCTATATGTATGCAATAATTGTTGGGCAAAAAAGCACTGATAAAACAAATGTTAAAGTGAGAGGCAAGGGGACTCACGAAAAAAAAGCACCCCGAAACGTGAGAGGCAAGGGGATTCACGAAAGAAAAGCATCCCGAAACGTGAGAGGCAAGGGGACTCACAAAAAAAAGCACCCCAAAGCAGACAAAGTTCTACCAGGTGCACGCCGTTGTCTCTGGGTAATGCTAAGAGTAAAAAAACAATGTATATGAACAGAATCAGCGAAGAAGTAGGCAAGGAACATTGTTAAATTTTTTTCAAAAATTTATTTATTATTGGATATTTTGAAATTTTCGAAAATCAAAAATTGTCTTAAAAAATTTTGAAAAAGTTTGAGAATGTTGTTTGACTAATTTTAAGACATCTTTGTTCTTAGAAATTTTTTCTGAAGTTTATAGTTTTTAATAAAACGATAGATTAAGATTTTTATAAAAAATTTCATTCTCGCCGCCATTTTGAAAAACGCGTCGATTAATTTTTCTGAAAAAATTTCTCTTAATGTTCACCTCTGATCATAGTAAAAAGTTGATACCTTTGCGGTATCATTGTGAAAAAAATGCGAAAAATTTTGTTTTCGAAAATTTTCACGTTTTTCACGTTCAAATCGGCCATATTTTTTTTCTCGGTGTCTAATCAAAATTTTGAGCTCAGATTCTGAAAGATCTGAATTATTATGTTAACTTCTTATAATAATAACATAATTAAAATTCAAACGCACTTATGTCTTCTTTTTATTGTACATAGGATGTGTATATAACTAACATATGGATAACGGATTCATATAAGATATGATATAGGATTCGAGAGCCCTGTTGAAGCTCACACATCCATATGAGTAAATATTTATTTAGCTAGTTTCAACCAATTCAAAGGCTTTTGGAGCAGTAACAGAAACGGGTACTTTACATAGTGTAGTTCCACATAATTACCTAGCTTCGGGAGAGAGAGGGTAATTTAAAAAATAAGGGTTACTAATTCTTCTTCTTCTTCTTCTCGTTAATCCTTATGCCTTTCAGCGTCGGATTATTTTTGGATCTTACGACGATTTAATCCATTCTTTCCATCGTGTCCGGTCTGTGCTCATTCTTCTCATTTCTGCTATGGTCTTCCCTCGCTTTCGTCCTAATTCGTTGACTCTGCCAATCCATTTTTTCCTTGGTCTTCCCTTCTTTCTTCTCCCGTTATTTTTGGCTTCTATTATTTTCTTTGTTAAACTCTTTTGTTCCATTCTAATTATGTGGCCGTACCAATTCAGTTGACATTTTTCAATTCTTTTTAGTATATCTTCTTGATTTATCATATTCCCTATCTGTTCGTTTTCTATTCTGTCCATTTTTGTTTTCCCCACGATCTTTCTCAAAAATTTCATTTCCATAACTGTTATTTTCTTTCGTGTTTTTGCTGTATTGTCCAGGACTCACTTGCGTACATTATTGTGGGGGCTACCACTGCATTGTATACTATCTGTTTGATCTTGGGTTCTATTTCTTTTTTCCAAAGATGGTTTGATTCAGAGCGTAGTATATGTTTGTGGCTTTCCGTCGTCTTTTTGTCTATGTCTTATGTCTAGATCAATTTTTCCATCCTTCGATATAATAGTACCTAAATATTCGTATGCGTCGACAATTTCTTCTTGTTTATCGTTTATTTTAATTATTAGATTACTGGCTGGCTCTTTATTATTTATCACCATTAGTTTGCTTTTTTCTACGTTTATTTTCATCTTCATCTTTTCTATTTCTTCTGTCCATATTTTTGTTAATTTTTCCATTTTCACATAACTGTCAGCTACTAGTGCCAGATCATCGGCGTACAGTAATGCATCCACAGCTACAGGTTCCAGTCTGTTATATCCTAACAGTGTCTTCACAGGTTCGATGCGTTTCCTCGTATTTTGCAGGATTCTGTCCATTACTATAATAAATATTAATGGACGTAAGCTGTCTCCTTGTTTAATTCCCACTTGCATTTCAAAATCTGCTGATCTTTTTCCATTCACTTGTACTATCCCCCTAACCTGACAATATAGACTATTGATTATTTGGCGCATTTTTCTTGGAACCTCTAGTTTCTCTAGACATATATCTATATTCCCTCTATCTACTGTATCAAAGGCTGCTCGCAAGTCTATGAAATTGAAGTAGATTTCCTCCCCTGTCTCAATTTTACGTTCCATGATGTTTTTAATTATGTGGATATTATCGTTCGTTTGTTTCCCTTTTCTATAGGCTGCTTGTTCTTCTCCCAGTTTGTCTCCTACTAAATGTGTAAGTCGTTCCGCTATTATTTTGGTATAGACCTTAAAACGTACTGTCGATAGGCATATTGCCCTATAGTTTTCGCACTGACTTTGATCGCCTTTCTTATATATGGGAGTGATGAGGTTATTTTCCCAATCCGCAGGAATTGTGTTCGTTCGCCATGCCTTACAAAATATGTCAAGGATCCACTCCTTTCCCACCTGTCCGAGCCATTTTACCATTTCCGGTTCTATATTATCCGCACCGCAGGCTTTTTCGGTTTTTATTCTTTTTAGGGCTTTCTCTACCTCTTCCATATCTATCTCTTCAAGTAGTCTGATTCTGGCAATAAATCTGTATGATCTCCTGCATCTGTGAATTTTTTCGTGAAGAATTCTTTCCATATTTCAAGTATATCTTCTGTTCTTGTTTTTAGTTCATTCGCGGTATTCCTAATTGTTTTTATTTCTTTCTTTTTCTTTCCATTCATTGATCTTATTAGGTTCCAAAATTTCCTGTTATTTATTTTATATTCCTCATTAATATCATTTCCAAAATCTTCCCAGCTTTTCTTTTTCGCTTCTTTGATTCTCTTCTTAACTTCGTTTCTTATTTTAACATATTGTTCTTTGTATTGCTGTTCCTTTGTTAAAACATATTTTCTCCACGCATCTTTTTCTTTTTGACTTCCTTTTGTATTTCCTTAGTCCACCATTTTGTTCTTTTCTGTTTTTTCCTGTATCTGATTTGACCACATACTTCTAGTGCAGAATTATAAATAATTTCCTTGAAAATTCTCTACGTCTCTTCTAGTGTCATTTCTTCCTGGCTATGTCTCTTTAGTAAATCATTCGTTTTCTGTTGGTATTCTGCTCTTTTCTTCTCGTTTCTTAATTTGCTGATTGCTATTTTATGATACTCAGCTATTTGTTGTTCTGTATTAATTTGTTCTTGGAGTTCTGCCGTTAGCAATCTGTGTTGAGTTCCCATTTCAGCCTCTTTTTGTGTCTTTATGTTTCGTATATTAGTTTTCACACTTTGGGTATAGACTATGTAGTCTATTATATTCCTCGCGTTTCTCTCTTCCGCGACAAAGGTATATCTCTCTTCCAGTGGTTGGTCCCAGAAACCGTTACCTATTAGGAGATCATTACGTATACAAAAATCAATCATTTTCCAACCATTTCCGTTTAACGTTTCTTCTCCATATGCTCCCAAGCAGCCCAGTCCCTTATTTGTATCATTACCCACTCTACCATTCCAGTCCCCCATTAATATTACTTTTGAGTTTGTCTCTCTTATTTCATCCAGCAGTTCCTGCAGTTCTTCATAAAACTCCTTCGTTGTACTTCCATCTGTTCCTTCTACTGGTGCATACATCTGTATGATGTCAACCGATTCCTTCTCCAATTCTATTCTCAAGGGCATCAACCTTGATGAGAGTGATTGATGTATAATTACTCTTCTATCCAGTTCCTTTGTTAACAATATCCCTACTCCCTCTTTTTTCCTTTGATCCGGCCTCACTCCTGAATAGTACAGAAAATATTGACTTCCTACCCCTATTCTTCCTGCTCCGGCTTTCTTTGTTTCACTTATTCCCAGTATTTGAATTTGGTACTTGTTCATTTCTTCTGCTAGTTCGCATTCTTTTCCCGTTAGGGAAGTTATGTTCCACGTTCCACGTATCTTTCCATTTTCCGTGTTCATAGCTATGGTCGTCATCGTGTTAGCATTCTTCTCTGTCTCTACCTTGTTGTTCCTATTTCCCATCCTCACATCCATGTATTCTCGTGTTCGAGTTTGTTCTGTATCCGCTCTCATTGTCAGGTACGTCCTCTCTATTACTAATTCAAACATGTTTTAATAGCCCTCTTGATGTGCTATATGTCCATATTGTGAATATTTTCTTCTTGCAAGAATTGCAGAGTAATTGACAAGAAGGCAGTCCCATTCTTGGGGGAGCCTTTCACCCCTTCATAGGCGTTACTGGTGGAAACAGAAACCGGTCTTTTACATAATTCGATCAGTTCTATATAATTGCCAAATTGCATTGAAGTCGGTCTTTCCGCAAATCGTTGGGGGTGGGAGGGGATACTATTTTTAAGAATAAAGGTTACCGATTCAAATATGCTTCAATAGCCCTCCTAAAGCGCTATATGCTCATATGTTTGGATTTTCTTTTTCTTGATATTGGCAAAAACGAAAAGTAGGCAAATTTTCAGAGGCGCTTTTCCCCCTTCGATGGCTTTAATCCTAGAAACAGAAAGCGGCGTCTTACATAGGTCCTATCAGCTCTACATAATTATCAAATTTCATTCAAATCGGTGTCTGCGGGTTGGGAACCTTTTCTTGTAACATACATATACACACACAGAGGGACAGATATATATATATATATAATATATACATACATATATATATATATATATATTGGTTTAATTTTAGTTTAGTTTAGTTAGAAGTTACCAAGTTATTACATAACATAATTAACACAAATTCTTCCAAAAATAAACTTAACAAATTTCTATAATTAGAGTCATGTGTTTTAGGTGACCTTAACTTTAATTAATGTGAGGGCTGTACCCATAATTGAATGTTGTTAATATTTTGAAAATCAATATGGATCATCAATTGACATAAAAAATTGTAAAAGTGTACGGTCTGTGATGTAATCAAGTTTAATCAATCCAAATAATTACTATATGAGGATTGAATTAGCTGTCAGTAGACAAGAAATATGAGTTCTACAGTTAGTGTAGGTGAACATCTGAAAACTGAAGTAATGGCGTTTGTAATACAATTTGATTATTATCCCTATCGTTAGGCACCTTGTAATGTTGACCGTAACCTTAGTCGATACTGTACTATATATATATATGATAATAATAATAATAATAATATTAATAATAGTTTATTGTCCAACAGTAATTACCAATAACAGGACAAAAAATATAATAATTACATACATATCTTATATGATAGAGATCTACCACTAATAGGTCAATAAAACAAGGCTGGTTTGAGCGATAGTTATATTTTCAGAACGTTTACAAACGTTTTCGGAACCCCTTCGTCAGTGAGAATATAACTAGATAAATATATAAACAAACTTTTGTTTTTTATTTGGGACTATCAACAAAATAACTAGTGACTAGGATTTCTTGATATAGAGGATGTATAACCAACTTTTATATATACATAAATTATAAAAACTAAATTAATGTGTAAACATACATGCAAATTAAGTAAAACCTTATATCATATATATTTATTGACCTATTAGTGGTAGATCGCTATCATATTTTTGATATAAGGTTTTACTTAATTTGCATGTATGTTTACACATTAATTTAGTTTTTATAATTTATGTATATATAAAAGTTGGTTATACATCCTCTATATCAAGAAATCCTAGTCACTAGTTATTTTGTTGATAGTCCCAAATAAAAACAAAAGTTTGTTTATATATTTATCTAGTTATATTTTCACTGACGAAGGGGTTCCGAAAATGTTTGTAAACGTTCTGAAAATATAACTATCGCTCAAACCAGCCTTGTTTTATTGACCTATTAGTGGTAGATCTCTATCATATAAGATAAGTATAAAAAGGTCACGAAATATATATATATATAATTACATACATACATACATTAAAAGAAAAATACAAAATATTAAAGGAACTACAAATCATTAATATAATTAACAAAAATATCTGTGTAATGCAGGTCGGCAGATCGGCACATTGTAGCAAGTGGCGAAGCGCTAAGTAAATTAGTTCTAGAAACTGGTATAAGAAATGTAGTGTGAGAACGAGACGATAATCTAGGAACATAAAAGTTTAACTGGAAAAGCAGAGCCGAACAGTCAATGATTCCATGTACCAATTTCCATATGAAACGGGCACCACTGCATTCACGCCGAAAGGTTAAAGAATTAAAGCCGTGCCTCCCCAGCAACGAATTATAATCAATTCCTCGATCGGGATAAATGCCATCCATCCTAAATGATAAATATTTAAGAAGACGACGCTGAATCCTTTCAATTGACAGCTGAAGATAGATATAATGAGGAGACCAGACTTGCGACACGTATTCTACTACTACTTACTAATAATAAAGCTGAAAAAAGGTGATTTCAGCAATTGGTCATTACGAAATGATCTGCAAGAACGTATTATAAACCCCAAAGTTTTAGAAGCAGAAAGACACAGGTGGGTTATGTGAGGTGAGAAGCTCATGGCATGATCAAACAGCACACCAAGATCCTTAACCACATCCAGTTTGGTCAAGGAGTGACCACCCATGTTATAGTTAGAGGCAAATGATATAACTAAGACGTATGCATGTGGTAATTTTCAAAAGTCACTTTGTATCAGTTTTTACTCCGAATATTGTAACTTTTTCAAAAGAATATTACTTCTCTGTTGCCTTATTTTAAATACGAGTAAATACTTAAAAATCCTTTACCTCTTTCCTTAGCTTCCGATTCCGTAAGAGCGACATTTTATACAATACATTCTTCAATTGACTTATCTACAAAAATTAATCAAACCGTACATCAAATATTAAAAACGTTCAATAAGTACCTCATCCATGCACAAAGTTGATGATATAATGCTGCTTCCTAATTTTAAAACAATTGCTCCACATAGAAGAAGAAAATTGGTTCTATAATGCCAACGCGAAGGTTCACTAAGAAAAGACAAAGCCCATCCAAATACGTGCAGACAAAGTTGGCCGTAGTAAAGTGCAAAAAGTGCCAGTAATTGAACAGATAGCCCTTTATTAAGGCTCCTCAGAATCTTACTGAGCTGTTGGTGGAGCACGCACAATCTCCTTACGGTATTTATGTATACTTCTTCGTCTAGACTATTTAAGAAAGTATGTGGAGATAGTGTCAAATACTTTAATGTTAGGAACTCTCTAATGCCACGAAAAATATTGAAAAACATTAAGGTAATAGTGAAGAATTTTCCGTTTACTAAATGGATTGAAGAAAGGATATACATGGAAGAGATATATAGGATTATAATCTCAAGATTCATTGTCGCAGTTACGGACATAATCACGAAGATATGGGAATAACCAGCAATACAGGTTATTAAAAATGGCAAGATTGATACGACTGCCAGTTTTTACATGGTAAGACGATTTGGAAATCTCGACTTAAGATTCTATAAATTCTATTTAGTTTGTTAAAGTTTTGAATAATATGAGAAGCGTAAATCTTACTGAAAACCACCTGGGTTATTACTCCGAGAAGGGTCGCATAAAACAAGGCCGCAAAAATCATTTCATAAAGCACAGAAGCAGTATATTGTGTTTGTAATCCAGTTACAAATACGCTAACCATATAACATACCATAAACACTTGCATTACAGCAGAAAACGCGAGATAAATATTGTTTTGTTTCAGATATCTATTACCAGCTTTGTTTATAATGAAGTAGGGTGCATCACCAAGAAGAAATTCCATTAAGTACATTGGAAAGTAAATCGTAAAAATATCACTGCCAGTAGTACTCATTTTGAAGGTAATCGCTGGACTAACAGTTTTCATTGTTTTACAGCAGTTAGGTAATTGCTTACGCAGTTCTATAGAAATTTATTATAACAACTAATTTCATTGAAATTATTAGATCGATACATAGAAGACCCTCAATGTCATCAATCTAATAATTGTTGTAGTGTTTACGATCCGTTACTCCTTAGACACCTAATCAACGTTATTACAAAGATTAATTGGTTCTTCATCATCTATAGAGAGAAAACTTTATCTATGTATGCCTCTATTGAGGGCTATAGCCCCTACCGAAATCTCGTCTGATTCAGTTTCTGCTACCGTACTTCTCTATCTCCTGTCGTTTTGCACCTTTATTGTACGCCAATCATATTGTTAAGCATCTTCCGTTGCCGTATCTTCCTATTGTTTACGAAGTTTTCTTATTGGCCATTTCACCTGCATTTTACTTTTAAACGCTTGTTCGATAGCTGATTATCACCTATTCTGATGACATGCTCTACCCATCGCAACAATTTGATGAGTGATGCGCAAAATATGACGATATCTTCTGTTAGCGTTACTAAACCACACATACTCATTTCCGATTTTCCTCTCCAGCACTTTAGTATGGTGAACCTTGAATACCTGAGTAACTCTGTAAAGACTGTGATAGCCGATTCCAGTGGGAAACAGTAACGTAACGCATGTTGGGCTATTAACCTGGACTTTGAATATTCAACCACCGTAAACTCTGCGAAGAAACTTTGGACTTAACAGATCCCAAGAAAACGACTACAGCAACGAGATACTGCACATCAATTTGGAACCTAGCACATGAGAATAGTACCCTCCTCAATCTGTCCAGTGTTACACTGTTCCACCAATTCTCCACCAAGTCTCTAGGTTTCGTTCTTATCTAAAACATCGTCATATTATGAAGAACGGCATTGCCTTCGCAAACTTTAGCCCGTTGTCAAAAGTTACCATCAGAAGTATAATAATTGGCTGACATCGAATTGCTGAAACAGAAAACGTTGGTCATATGCCCTTTTCCGTAATGAGCATTCTGCAATTAATGTGCTCGATCAATAAATTAGCGTACTTTATGTGTTACTGAAGCGGTGTGGTATTATAATAATAATAAGTGCTGGCGGAAACGCTATCTTAGCACTCTCAAATATTGTTCGTTGTATGTGTGTTCAAATTTCGCGCATTGTCTAACCTTACCAATCTCATTGTCCTATGGTAAAAACATACAAAAACCAATAAATGTAGCGATATACAGGACTAGTTGACTGGGCGAACTTCGTACCACCTTAGAATTAATAAATGTTGTCTTAAATTATTACTTGAGTTTTATTAACTTGTTTATATTAAGATAAAATTAATTAAGTTGAATAAAGGTTCAAAAAGGAGCTTGTTGAATGTAAAAACAATTGATTCGCGTATCGTTGTAGCACAACTTTTTGTTAAACTATTTGCTGAATGGGTTGCACTCGTGTCGATTATCTTTATCAACGAATTCGCTGCCATGGCTGTTTTTATGAAACCAACCCCTGAAACCAGTTCAAGTTTCTTATTCATAACGATAAATAATACGATATTATTGCATAAGAAACACAAAAAGTTTGATTAAAGTTGTAATTTGCTATTTATAGGCACTTTTATGTAATACGAGATATCTCGTAGATGGTCTTATCGATACAGATGTCGACTACGAGATAACTCGTAGTTGGCAGTGAATGCGTTAAAGCACCTTGTGATATACTCGAAAGAAAATGTCGTGATTCTTGAGCTTCGCCATGAAGCAATGAATGCAATGGCTCAGGTGGCGGAGGCATCAATGGCAATTTAACTTTTCCACTGAGACAACACAATCCAGGCGTTTCTCCAGCGAACTGCAATGCACCGCAATAGACGCACACAACCTCCATAGGGCCAATTCTAACGAAAGGGTGCGAGCTGTAGTTAATTGTGGAATCGTATTGCTCCTCGATTCAAATTAACACCTAAAACATTTATTCTTGTGGCTTGACGTTGTTGTTCTCTGTGTTATGCTCGACGATTTCTCATTGCCAACCAAGCCGTTTCACGTATGGCCTCTCTTTGTTCTTGTGTTTGTGCAGCACGAAGTCGAGTCGTATTAACACGGCGCCCTTCTCTCGTGCGATTTCTTCTTCATCTGCAGTGGATTGATTCGCAATATTCCGCAGTCTAATTGCATTACGGCTTTGTTATGAAAGATTCGATCTTCTCGCTCGCGGCATTGTAAATAAGACTGCGATGGATATTGCTGACTTTGCTTCCATTATGACATAACAATTACACAGCTTTACAAATTTTTAATTTGGAAAAATACCAAGAACGCCACATGCCTAGATAAGTTAATTGGGATCTCCTGAACACGAGAAACGCTGTAATTTTTTTCTAAGTACCGTTCTTTAGATAACGGTACTTTTGTGTTTTTCGGTGTATGGTCCCACTCAAACCCTTGTGGAGCCCAACCGAAAAGTCCGATCGAGATAAATGGCATATCGTTGGAAAGGTAATTGAATGCCTTTTCCGTCGATATGCTGCAAATTTCTATCTGACAAGAAATGGCTGAGTTATGGCACCTCAAAGTTCAAAATTTGCCTATTTTTTACGTTTGTTTCAAAATTTTTCATTTTTATTTCGTTTTTTTTTCTACGTTATAGTAAAGATCTGGAATGTTTTATTTTTTTACCAAATAGTTTATTTAATTACCAACATTTTAAGCGTAATTTGAAAAAAAACGGATGAAAAATAAAGTTTTTATTAAGGATTTTGTGGAACGACAATATTTTCATTTTCATTGCTCACACACTATATTCGGTGTAAATTCAAAAATTTAAATTAAAATGACGAGCGACTTGAACTTTTGCGTCTTTTTCGGATGGATCTTCGCGAATGAGGAACCAACAATAGTCCGCCATCATTTGTTCATCCCACCAGCCTTTGTAACGTCTCTCGATTTCTTCCATTTCCTGGTGAAATCTTTCACCTTGTTCATCACTTTCGGAGCCCAAATTCGTGGGGAAAATATCCAAATGACTGAATAAGAAGTGTAATTTAGGTGTCATATTTGAACCTAAAAGTTAAAAGGAATCAATTTTCAAATGATAACGGCCTTTTTGATATACATGCTTTCACTCAACGCTTACCAATGGCATTGAATTTTTGCAGTAATGTATAAATCTTCTCAGCGTAATCAGGACTTCTGTAGTTTCCCAAAAAGTTGTGAACGATGTCCTGGAATGCTTCCCATGCCTCCATATGAGCTGGACCTAAACACTCATTAAATGCTTGGTCACCGTACAGATCCCGAATTTGAGGTCCATCAAATATACCAGCTTCAATTTTGCTCGCTGTGGCTCTCGGAAATTTTTGTTTAAGGTAATTCATGGCAAGACTGTCTTTTGGCAACTTTTTCACAATATTTGTAAATAACCCAAGCTTAATATGTAATGGAGGAAGTATTATCTTTTCCTGAGGAATGAGTGGGTCATTCTTGATAGTGTACTCTCCGTGCGTACATCCACTTCGGCCAAACTTTTCGGGTGTAGTGATTCTGACGGTCACGGCTGTCCCATAGACATAGAAAACAGGGAAACTTCATATTGCCCCCTTGCAATCCAGATAGTATGGCAACTAATTTAAAATCAGAGCAAACTTTCCATTGATGTTGGTCATAATGTATGAGATCGAGAAGTTCTTTCATTGCTTCATATGTTTCCTTTATGTATTTTCCATATCCGATTGGAATTGATGGTTTCGTATTCCCTTTATGAAGCAAGACTGCCTTCAAACTATCCTTGCCTCCATCCAGAAAAAGACGCAATTCCTCTGGGTCATAATTTTGTTGGAGAGCATAGAAAAGACCACATATGTTGGCACAAAAACAAAAGTTTGCCGTTTTTGCGAACAAAAGTGCAAGTTGTTTGCTGCGATCACGGTAATATGTAACACGTGTCTCAGGAGCACAATATCCCCACTGTTGCAATCGTGATGTAAGTAATTCAGATTTCGATTTCGACAAATACAAATCTCGGCACAAATCATTAAGCTCGGCCTGAGTAAGTAAATGGGGTTTCTTATTTGATTGCATTTCTGATTCACTGCACTCATCTGATGAATCATTTTTTATTGTTCTTTTTCGTATTTCTGTGGGCCCCGCTACAATCAGCTGCGGTTTGGGGCACGATACTGAGTGCGGCACTGGCAGCGTCACCGAGCTAACAACTGGATAAACTGGTTCAATTCTACGTCCGATAGCCTTTTCCGTTAAACAGAAATAACAATCTGTTGTATGGTTGATCTGGTTTCTCCATTGCATTGGCTTTCCAAATGTAAAGAAACACTCTTGACCCTTACCAATTTTATTTAATATTGTTCGGCAGTTGTTACATGCATTATTCGGTGTCCACGGTTTGTCGAGAGACGCAGGTCGAAAGCCGAAATACTTCTTATACGCTTCAGATAAATTTTTCGTATTCATTTTTCGCATGAAATGTTGTGATTTCTTTTTCACAAGAACACCACAAACATAACAAAATTCGTTGGGATCGATTGAACACATTTTATTTTTTGCACGTACAAAGCCAAACTGACATGTGTTTACTGTGACAGAGAGAGAGCAAAATGTCATATTTCGTCAATCAGGGCTACCAACATATACAGAGATTCAAATTCCGTTTTTTTAAATACGTTAAAACTGATGGACGCCGAATATAGTGTGTGAGCAATGAAAATGAAAATATTGTCGTTTCACAAAATCCTTAATAAAAACTTTATTTTTCATCCGTTTTTTTCAAATTACGCTTAAAATGTTGGTAATTAAATAAACTATTTGGTAAAAAAATAAAACATTCCAGATCTTTACTATAACGTAGAAAAAAACGAAATAAAAACGAAAAATTTTGAAACAAACGTAAAAAATAGGCAAATTTTGAACTTTGAGGTGCCATAACTCAGCCATTTCTTGTCAGATAGAAATTTGCAGCATATCGACGGAAAAGGCATTCAATTACCTTTCCAACGATATGCCATTTATCTCGATCGGACTTTTCGGTTGGGCTCCACAAGGGTTTGAGTGGGACCATACATCGAAAAACACAAAAGTACCGTTATCTAAAAAACGGTACTTAGAAAAAAAAATTACAGCGTTTTTCATGTTCAGGAGGTCCCAATTAACTTATCTAGGCATGTGGCGTTCTTGGTATTTTTTGGCTGTAAACCAGTGTTATTCATGCGCGCACAATCACAAATGTCATAACCTTAATTACCTTTGCGCGCACCATAACAACTGTCATAACCTAACACACCAAACGTCGTCAATTTGTTTAATCTCTTTTTCTTTCTTAATTTTTTAAATGTTTTAATGGTTTTCTTTTTTCCTAAACCTTTGCGTAGCAATTACGAACAAACCCGCAAGAAGGAAGTATCCAATTTGGTCCAGTCGTTTTCAAGTTTCAAGCATCCGAACAAACCAGGATCTATTTTTATATATACATATGTGTATAAATTGGCGAAAAAGTTATACGCAGCGATATCCTTCGTTCGATTCTAAGGGCGTTTGGTACTTTTTCAAGATCGGTTAAACTTAATTTTTTTATTGGTTCCAAAACCAATTGTATATTTGACCGTTAAAAGTAGTGTGTGTAACGATAAAAACTAGTTTTTTACAACGTTAAAAGCTTCTACAGCTTTAATTTTTCTGCAATCACAAGTGAAGAACCAGTAAGTTTACGGGCTGGAACTTTTGTATAACGTGTATTCGTTACGATATCTACGATTTGTCATCGAGCTTTTTATAAATTCCTTTATTATCATTACTTTCTTCAAGTCCAAAAATGATAGTAAGTCCATGGTGATTTTTCTATTCCTTAATTGAGGTTAAATTCAACAACAAACAAGGAATCTATAAAAAGAAGCTCGATGACAAGTCGTAGCTATTGTAACGAATACACGGTATACAAAATTTCGGGTCCGTAAACTTACTGGTTCTTTAGTAGTGATTGCAGAAAAATTAAAGCTGTAGAAACTCTTAACATTGTAAAAACTAGTGTTTTATCGTTACACACTACTTTTGAAGGTCACGTATACAATTTTCAAAATAGTTTTGGAACCAATAAAAAAATTAAGTTTAACCGATCTCAAAAAAGGTAGCAAAAACCCTAAGTGTTGTATTATGCTTCGTGTGTTTTTAGGTAGCACTTGAAAGAAAGATACATTTGGCAACGCTGCACTCGCTCACTACTGTAATACTAGGCACCGTAGTACTTTTTGAATTTCAATCTTCCAAACTTGCTCGTCATTAGTAGTATTAAATGGGTAAATTTTACGTTTTAAATTCCACGTATTACGCGAGATACATTTCCTCTGAGATACCTCAGGTTTGGGAAACGTATGTGATATTGTTCTGCCATGTTAGCATTTCCACTAGAAAAACCGTACACCATGTATGTACATATACAGTGGGTAACATTAATATTCGGTCTTTTTCATATGATGTTTGAAATGTTACTTTGCAGGATTAAAATAAGAGAAATTAAATTTGTTGTTTCAATATAACTTCATTTAAACGAAAACTAGGAAAAATCAAAAAAGGTATAAATTCACGTAACATAAATATTTGATTTTCCTTACTATATGATACAATTTCATAACAAAAACGGGGGAAGTACCGTTTAAAATCGTAGTAGGTAGTGTTAAGCGTTACATATTAATGTCATTTTTAATGTGTAATTTTATTAAAAGGAAGCAATGGGCCATAAGAGCAAAAATATAACCATTGAACTAAGAAAGAAATTTATAAAGAAATAGCGGAAATGTTAAAATGAAAGTGAGTGCTGTTCGCGATATTGTACTCTAAATTGCAGCTACCTTTATCAAAAGATATCGAACAATAATGCTTATTGTGGAATAAAAGTCCGAACTTCTAGAACCTCGTGAAGGCGTATGAAGCGTGGTACAATATTTTGATGTTAAGATTTTCGATTCAGGATTTCACAAGCTACGTCACCCGTAGCTTTGTCGCTAATTTATACACACCGATGTATGTACAATGTGAATGTATAGATTGAAATAAAAACAATAAAATCTGCAGATAGTGAAAAACGATCGGACCCGTCATCCTTAATTCTTATATGCGCAAATTTTTACAAAATACCTATTTGATGACATCATTATGGTCACAAATATGATGTCATCTTCTTTTCTTTGAAATGGTAACCTCAATTTTCAATAGCACCATTTGGAGAAGATCGATACAGAACCACGATATGACTGTGTCTGAGAACGGAGTTCTAAAATTTCTGTTAGGAATTAAGTCTAACTCTACAGGTTTGGACGGTTTAAATATTGAAATGATTCAGTTATGCTGTCCGTTAATAGTTCCTTATTTAACGCATGTAATAAATGTGTCTCTGGATAAGAGTATTTTTCCGACTGCTTGGAAGGATTGCGATAATTGTACCAATTCCTAAAACTGCCAATCCCTCATGTTTCCCTGAATTGCGACCGATAAGCATTTTACCAACTTTCTCGAAAGTAATGGAGAAGATAATTTTAACACAAATCAATTCATATCTGGGTACGAACAATATTCTTTCTTCTGTTCAATCTGGTTTTTGGTCTGGATATAGTTGTGAAACTGGTCTTCTTAATATGACAGATGACATTATCAGAGCCGCTGATGACGGAGAACTGACAGCCTTCTGTTGGACTAAAGCGTTTGATACTATCTCTCACGTGATGATGATTGCCAAACTTCATTTTATTGGTTTTAATCGGAGTGCTGTGGGTCTGATTAAGGATTATTTTCATAATCGCACACAGTTATCTGTTCTGATGTCTGGCATTCGACCGGTTGGGTATGGTGTCCCTCAGGAATCAATCCTGGGTTCTATGTTGTTCAGAATTTATAGTTTTGACTTCAATAGGGTACTTGACTACTGTGACTCACGTATGTGCGCTGGTGACACACAGCTATATTATTCTTTTGCCCCGTCCAACTATGAAGCGCCAGTGAATGGAATCAACAGTGATCTGAGTAAGTAGCATTCAATTTCGACTAAACATTCTCTCCATATAAATTCAAATAAATCTGGAATCCTGTTATTCGGTTATAAATTTGTAAGACCTTATTTAATTGATGTGATTGACTGCCGCATTGGTGGTGAGAAGATCCAAATTTTGATGAAATTAAAAACCTAGGGGTTATAATGGACTCTAATCTTAGCTTTAAGGATCATGTAGATGGTTGTCTTCTTAAGGCATATAACAGCCTAAGACTGCTTTATCCGCATAGATCCTCTCTATATCGTAAAACGAAGATGCATCTTTGTGACGCTCTTGTGCTCTCTCATTTCACATATTGCTCTGCGTTGTATGGGCCATGTTTGGATAGAGACACCTCACGTAAAATTCAGCGGGTGCAAAATTCTTGTGTCAGATACATATGCAGTTTACGTAAATACGACCACATCACCAACTCCTTTCTGGTAGACGGAAACTATCAGCCGCTTCTTTATACCATAAAATTGTCATAACTGCTATACTTGCATACCTTTACTCACGTATAAAATTTCGTAGGAAAGTTCACAATAGGAACCTTCGCGGTTCTGTGCTATCTATCACCCCTCCGCTCTATAAGACTGCTCTTGATGAGAGACGGTTTACGTATAATATTTATAGGATCTATAACGAGATGACCAACTTTTTTAACGATTGTAATCTGAGAAACTTAAAAAACGATTAAAGGATCTTATTTTAAGTAAGAATTGATCTGAGAACTATTTGCTCGCTGGTGGGGGAACTCTGCCGTTTGCTTTGTGATTATTTCCTTGTTGTTAACGACTTTCTTTTCTTTTATACTATATGAACATGTATGCGACATGCCTCACAGAATCTAATTTTAGTTTATAATATTTTCTTTTTTTTTCCCTTTTTGTTTCATATATGTATATTTTTTGTCTTATATTGTTCATTGTTATTTATATATATGTAGAAGGAATAAATACTATTTTTATTATATTATTTATTATTATTATTATTATTATAAACAAACAAAAAAAGATGCTTTAAGCGGAGAAATATAATACAAATTTTAAGGTTTGATTTAAAATAAATATTTCGAACTCAAATCGGATTTCAAAGTCATAAGAAACTTTTGTATCTACCTGTATATGATCGTTAAAATTATATGTGGGAAACAACAATAATTAGACTATGATAAAATTGAAACTCAGCACAGTAAATAAATAAAATAATTGATAGAATATGTTAAATCCGTAAGGGAAGAGGGAAGGTGTTTATCAGCATATGTATATGACTACTACCGTAAATTTCAAACTAAATTATTAACAGCGTTATGACTGTTAGGTGTACACTCACTCACAATTCACATACAACAGTTGTTTTAATCATTAAGCAATAACTGCAAACTTCAGGAGTTACACTGTATTAGACTCTTCGGGAAGGTCAGGGTGAAAAGACCTAAATTGCTAATATCTTTTATTGCTTCTACAGAATTTTCGCTTTTAGAATGAGAGCATCTTCAGTGTACTGAAGAGGAAAAAAAAATTTTTCTCAAGTTAAAATGTATTAAATAATATTGTGTGTTAAATTACGGCGATTTTGATATTAAAATTCCCACAAAATAATTTGGAGACCCATGTATTTGAATGAGTTTAGACCCATAAAATTCTTTTTTAATTAAAAATTAAATCTCTTCCGGAGAGAACTTCAACCTCAACCGTGGCGGACAGACTTATGATGAAAAGTCACATGTGCTTCTTGAGCTTAAGCGCGAGGGAAACGGAATATGACCGGAAACAACGAGTAATGCCAACCCGATCGGTGCCAACCTGAACGAGAAGAGGTAGAATCTCCCCAAACAGAGGAGGATGTAAACTATGAATTTGAAAAATATAAATAAATGAAATGTAGGAATATTAAAATATTTTTTTTTGATAAATGAAACAAAAGGGTTAAGCGATAAGCGATCAAAACAAATACGGAATGTCAACAGACGAGGAGAGCAACACCGGACCGCACAGAGATCCGATCGTCAAATACAGAGGGCAAAGCACCGTGCCGGAGATAAGGAGAAAACAAAGAAGGAAGTTAAGTTTTTTTTTTTTTTTGAAAACTATTTAAAGCTGCAAAACAGTGAACTGACCTTGTCATGAAGTCATATAAAAATAATTAAAAAGCATTCAAATGTAGTGAAATTTGTCATGGAGTCATGTAAAAATATTAAAAAAGCAATCAATGTAATGAACATGTCAAATACTTCTGTAACCGGCAAACGTATGGAAAGGAACAATGAAACTGTGGAACGCCAAAAACAATTTTCCCGAACAATTCAGATGCAGGTAAAAAAGGGAACAAAAAAGAAATAAAGCCAGGTAAATAACCCTACCGGTCAAGGATATCACAGTAGATAGTACTCAACATCAGTTCTGAAATTAATGGCATTAGGTGTTTTTTTCACACATTTCTAGGAAACAGCGCTTATTCAAATTGCTTTCACAGTCGAGTACCTCTGCTCCGTCAAAGTCGAAAGAATAACCCTTATCGATGGCGTGAATAGACAAGGCCGTAGCATTATTCCCTAGTCTTATACTACTCTTATGTGAATATAAGCGGGTTTTTAATTTCATTTTGATTTGTCCGATGTATACTGCTTGACAATTTTTACAGTTAACTTTGTAAATAACATTGGTCTTGTCCATAGTGCAGGTTAGAAGAACGATAATCAAATTTTGTTGTTGATTAAACAAAGATTTCAGCTTGCTGGACAGAGAAGGAATAAAATCCACACTTCTATAAATTTTGGCTACCGGTTCATGAGATGTAGAGGAATTTCCAATCCCATTGTTACGGTTGCTGTTCTGATTTACATGTTGTAGAATTTTATTTAAAGTTAATTTAGGATAATAATTCAAAGCTAAGAGATCTCTCAGTTTATTCAGGTTCCTCCTATGGAAGTCAGGATAAACAATATTTAAGATTCTATTTTTAAGAGCAAGTACCAAATTCATTTTGTATTTAAAAGGTTGGGAAGAAAATAAATTTAAATGTCTACCCGAAGACATTGGTTTTTGATACCAATCCAATTTTAAGATATTCTGTTCTGGAATCTCTAATTACTCTGGTGTCCAGGAGGGATATGGACTTATTCACTTCTTTCTCTATAGTGAATTGAATTTTATGGTGAAAACTATTGAAAATACATAAAAGTGGATCTAAACTTCCTGGTGGTGCCCCTATTAGCAGGTCGTCTGCATACTGAGCTAGTAAAGGCAACTTACACGGCGATCTGTCCTTAACGTACCGTAATATGGTATTCATGATTGTTTCACTTAAGATGGGGGAGAGATTCGACCTCATCGGCATACCGTCAATTTCTTTGTAAATTTGTTGATTGAAGGTGAAAAAAGTAGATTTAAATAAAAAGTCAATAATGTCAAGAAACAGATCTGAGTCGATGTCACAGACTGTGGATATTAAATTGAAATTATCTGAGATAATCTGTCTGACTAGAGTCAGTGGGATGCTGGTAAATAAAGATACAACAGCAAAAGAAGAAAGCACATAACCATCAGGAAGCTTGAAATTATTAACCTTCCGAGCAAATTCGAAGGAATCTTTGATTCTAAATAAATTGTAGGAGGCAAAGGCCTCTTTGAGAATACCAGCTATAAATTTAGATAAAGGTTGATTAGGCGAGTTAATACAGGAAATGATAGGTCTCAGAGGGTAAACTTTTTATGAATTTTAACTAAACCATAAAACCTAGGGACACTGCTGCTATTGCATCTCAGTACAGAAGCCTGAGAGTTGTCAATATGCCCTAACTCCAATAACTCTTTTACGAACATGTTATTTCGTTTTTCAATTCCTGACGTAGGATTTGAGTTAATGGGTAAATACGTCTCTCTATCGAACAGAAGTGCCATGGCCTTAGAGTTGTAATCATCCCTAGTGATAAGAACAGTAACATTTCCCTTATCAGCCTTAGTAACAAGTAAATCGGGATTATCCCTCAAAAAATTTTGAAGTACCCTTCTCGGCAAACAAACTAAGAGAAGGCTTGTTATACAAAGGGTTATTCAAATGTTGCGTTATCAAAAACAGCTTTGGCTCTAATGTTGTCCCTGTTTGCAAGAGGAACCACATGGATAATATCCTCTATATCCGCAATCAGTCTCGGTATGTTCAGTTTGGAGGACGAAACCGGTAGATTGAACTTATCCCCTAACGCCAAGAAATTTCGGACGTTATCAGGTACGACCCTGTCGGTAATATTAAAAAACCATTTTGGGTCTTTCTCTGAAGTAAAAAAGCAGGAGGGGTCACCAAGCTTATGGCATTTCCAAATATTCTTAAGTTTAATTTTTGTTAAACAAGCGATTGAAAAAGAAATTCTGGGTTTCGATAAATTCAGTAAAAATATGTTGAGGCAAGGCTGTTTTTAAAATTGATTCTAAACTATGTAAAGAAAATTGTAAGGAGCGTATTATTGAATGAGTTTCATTTATGGAAAAGAAAAGGAGTTTGTCGGTTACCTGTGTTGTAATCTTCTCTATCTTATTGATTGAATTTCTGAAAATTCTGTAGAACCAATAAAAGATATTAGGTCTTTTCACCCTGACCTTCCCAAAGAGTCTAATACAATGAAACTCCTGAAGTTTGCAGTTACGTAGTACTCGTTACTTCTTTTCAAATTAAGCAATAACTATTGGATTAGTCTTATTTAACACCAAATTAACTGGCGGCCAATACACTGCACTTGTGTCGAAAAGTCAACTGCGAGGTGTATTATACCTGAAAGATAATAATAATAATCCAAAGGATACGTTGCGGTCTCGTTCCTTAAAGGTGTTCGGTACTTTTCCTCAAGATCGGTTAAACTTAATTTTGTTTTATTGGTTCCAAAACTATTTTGAAAATTGTATATCTGACCTTTAAAAGTAGTGTGTGTAACGATAAAATACTAGTTTTCTACAAAGTTAAGACCATCTAGAGCTTTAATTTTTTCAATAACGAGTGAAGAGCCAGCAAGTTTACTGCCTCGAAATTTTGCATACCTTGTATTCGTTACGGTAGCTACAACTTATCATTAATCCTTTTTGTAAATTACTTTGTTATCGTACTTTCTCCAAGTCCAAAAATGATGGTAAGCCCATGGTCATTTTTGTATTCCTTAGTTGAGGTTAAATTCAACAACAAACAAGTAGGTATGCGAAATTTGGAGCCCGTAAACTTACTGGTTCTTCACTTATTAAAAAAATGAAAGCTCCAGAAGCTCTTAACTTTGTAAAAAATTAGTATTTTGTCGTTACACACTGCTTTTAAAGATCAGATATACAATTTTCAAAATAGTTTACCGATCTTGAAAGAAAGTACCGAACACCGTTAAGTATGGAATGTGATGTTCCTTGCAACTTCGGTATTAGGGTAATCTAACCTCCACTCTTAATGGTTACTTCATATAAATCCTAATTCTGGTTTCGAAACACAACAAATAGAGTGGTCCGTAGGTGCTGTTCTGTTGTAGAGGGAAGTGATACGCTACTGGTAAATATTAACCTCAAAATTACAACTAAACACTAATGAATAAGGTGTGATAAAAGAGTGGATGACGTGTTATCACTAAGTAGTGTAAATCGGATTGACTCTGTCACTCCTCCGAATGTTATTATTCAATGATAAGCTATCATTTGAGTTTGTTGAAAAGGTGGATGACGTGTTAACTGACGATGCCACTTTATTATTCAATGATAACCTATGTTAGTACCTAATGATAATTACCATTGATAAGTTATCATTGAATAATAAAATTCGTAAAAGTGGCATCGTCAGCTAACACGTCATCCACCTTTTCAACTAACTCTAATTATCATTAAGTATTGTAAACCGGATAAAATTCGGGGGTGACAGCGCCAGTCCGATTTACACTACTTAATGATTACACGTCATCCACCCTTTTATCAAACCCTATCAATGGATCTCAAACCAATTTTATAAATCCAACACAAAAAGCGCCTAAAAGCGGAATATAACGGATCAGTTACGTGTACCTAATATATACCTATATATATTTTATGAGACTTGGAAGAAGAGATTGTGGAATATGCAATCCGCGATTGTTGTTCATTAGCAATTTCTCCTTAACTTTATAATTTATTTTAGTGCAATTACCGCCATATTATTACTACTTACATCGGTCATATACATGTGACATAATGATAGATACGTGCATTTGTATCGTTCCCATAATTCACTAAATTTCTACTTGAAATTTTCATAGTTAATTGGATCGACGTGTAGTGTATAAATTGCTCTTTCTATTTGTGTCATTTTTGTGAAGATTTGTCTGCAGCAGAGGTTATTATTTACAGTGAGTAATCTCCTATATTCGTGTCTCCTGCGTTTTTCCGTGAGTTTCTTGTTCTTTTTATTTCGCGGGCAATTTTATTTCGTGTATTTCTTTTTTTCCTTTCTTTGTTATACTTATTCTTGCGTTATCTATACCGGATCAATTGAAATAATAAGTATTCATATTTAATTGCTATTTCTGGTTTTCCTCTTTCTCCTGTGTACTCTGTAGCTGAAACCTAACCGTTGCCTATTTTTTCCTTTGTGTGTCTTGCTCGTAAATCGCTGCGACGGGCACCGCTAGCGAGAAGAATTTGTGTCCTTTGATTATTATTTTCCTTATATACTTAACTTTTGGGATTCTTAATTTATAATGTTTGTTAAATGTAAATGCTGTAGTAAGGATTTCCAAGAAAGCGACACCGTTGGTTGCTTTGTATGCAGGACTGTGTTCAGCTTGGCTTGTGTCGGTCTATCAGATAAGGATTCGAGAGTTTTAAGATCGAAGAAAAATATTAAGTTGACTTGTTCCACCTGTTGTTCAGTTGATATTGTTGGACAGATTCAGAATCTCACCAATGTCATCGATTCCTTGCAGAAGGAGTTATCGCGTATCGCGAGTTTGGTTGGTGATGCATCTGTGGGAGCCACTAAGCAATACGGAATTGAGGATGTTGTAAACGAGGTTGAAGACCGGAGGCGGCGTGAGGAGAATATTGTAATTTATAACTTGGATGAGAGCGAGATTCCTGATGGTGATTCGGTGAAACTTCGTGATTTGCTGAAGTTTCTGGAGTTGGATGCTGATATTGGGTTGAGTGGTTCGAGGGCTTTCAGACTTGGATCTGTGAGAGCTGACAAGGGCATCAGACCTTTGAAGGTAGTGTTGGGCTCGACTGATGCTGTTACATCTGTATACCATATTGCTAATGCTTTTGCCTCGCACTTTTCATCTGTTTTCGTTGACGGTGTCAGCGTTGAAAACAGTGAAGATTTTTTTAATACTGACCGTTCATAGTTTTACCGAGGATGATGTTTCGAGGGCTGTGGGCTCTTTGAACTCCACAATGACGATGGGTCTAGATTCTGTCCCTACTTTTATTGTTAAGGATTGTCAATGTGTACTCCGACTTCCATTGCTTCATATTTACAATCTAATATTGCGTCATAGAACCTTTCCTACTTGCTGGAAGACCTCGAAAATAACACCGGTATTTAAATCTGGAAGCAAGAATGAGATAAGAAACTATAGACCGATATCTCTGATGTGTACCTTTGCAAAAATTTTTGAGATAATGATTGCCAAACCAATCTATAGCCATGTCGTTAATCGACTTTCTATTAATCAGCATGGTTTTGTGAAGGGTAGATCGACTGCGACTAACTTGTGCTCCTTTGTGCAGCTTGTGTCCGGTGCCTTGGATGAACGCGGACAGGTTGACACAATTTATACTGATTTTTCAAAGGCATTTGATGCAGTGCAACATGTTAAAATTCTACGGAAGTTAAATGCTTTTGGTATCTCCAACGATCTGATACGTTTGCTTAAATCCTATTTGTCCGGGCGTTCTAATTATGTTAAATATCATGATTTTGCATCCTATCCATATTTGTCTCGGTCGGGCGTTCCTCAGGGATCAGTGTTGGGCCCGTTGCTTTTCCTTATTTTTGTAAATGACATCACATACTGTATATCATCGCACTGCTTATTATATGCTGATGATCTGAAAATTTTTCGTCGTATTGAAAATATTAGAGATTATAGAATCTTACAGAACGATTTAACCAACCTTGAACGCTGGAGTCTTGAAAATGAACTTCCATTTAATATAAGTAAAGTGATGAGTTTTACGAGGAAACAACATGTTATCATGTCTTCATATTATATCTGTGATTCACCTTTGAATAGATGTGAGTCTTTCACTGATTTGGGTGTGTCATTTGATGAGAAGCTAACATTTAATTTACATGTTGAAAATATCTGCCCACAATCGCTAAGAATGCTTGGGTTCCTTACAAGAAATTCCAAATATCTCAGCAATGAAGCACTTATTAGCTTTTACAATGCATTTATTAGAACAAAGCTCGAATATTGCTCTATAGTGTGGAATCCATGCTATGTGAAGTATGCGGACATGATTGAGAGGGTGCAAAGAAAATTTTTGAAGATTCTCTATTATCGTACTAGTCACTCATTTCTGCCACATAACTATCCCTATGATCAGTTGTTATCTCAGTTTAATTATATTTCCTTGGAAAACGGTAGGGTAATATCACAGATTGTGTTTGTATATAAATTGATTAACAACTTTCTTTATGCTCCTGACTTGTTGCAGCAATTTAGTTTTCATGTTCCTAGGCTGTGTGCTAGGCATGCATGTCTTTTTATGTATCAACTGCCGCTACCGCTCACCACTCGCGCTCACCAGTCTTGTCAATGTGTGTAAATGATAATAGATTTTGCGATGAAATTGATTTGTTTAACATTTCACTAAGAAATCTTAGGTTATTGTTAAGTACTAAATTTAGTGTTAGCTGTTTGCTGTTGCTGCTGTTGTATAATAAATTATTATTATTATTATTACTTAATGCTTGTTTGTCTTTTCACGGCTAACAAGCACCACTAACCATATGTTTGAGTCCCGGAAGGTCAACCTAAGTAAGTGTATCCCATTCTCCTCCCACCCCGTCCTGTTTGACGTTCCGAAAAACCTCACCATCACGTCATAGAGTTTTGAAACATTCAGAGTGTGAGATCTCTCTTCAGCGTTATGCGATCCCCATAGAATTCAAGATTACTTAATCCCAGGTCTCTCACCCCGAATTCCTAGCCACATATTTTTTTCTGGTCAATAGATCTCCCAAGAAGGTAAACCGATAGCTCTCTCTCTAGATTAGTTTCAATGAATGATTCCGTAGTCGCAAGCATTCAGACTTTTGCAACCTGCAATCATACCGTTTGGATCTTTCATTTGGTGAGGTGCGGGGGTGTGCGGGCCGAACTGTGAATTTGGTTTTTCAAATGATGGGGTGGCAAGGCATTATTTATTTTATTTTCTACAATGATTAAATGGACCTTCCCATTTACATTGGAAAATAAATGGTTATACATAATTGTTTGTTGTTCTCATTGGAAATAATCGATAGAATAATTACTGTCGATATGAAGATAAAGTAATGATGGCTTCTTAATTTGATTAGAATTTATCATACTACAATTTCAATTCTCATATTTTAGGGAGAAATACGTCCATTCCGTTTCCTATTACTCTCTTAAAACAAACACATTCATAACAAATTACTTTATCACTTTTCTTTATCGATTAGCTTAACTTCGTAATTGCCTAAACACAAACAAGCCCAACGCTGAATTCTGTCTTCATACCACAACCACTACTACGGCACTATCATGTCTCAAGACGTGTTTGATGTAATTTATCCTATATATCTAGTTGGAAAAATATTGGGCATAATTCCGATCA
Source organism: Chrysina gloriosa (assembly GCA_038088585.1). NCBI lineage: Eukaryota > Metazoa > Arthropoda > Insecta > Coleoptera > Scarabaeidae > Chrysina > Chrysina gloriosa. The sequence continues at coordinate 12,305,965 of CM076095.1, forward strand.
ACATTTGCGGACCAGCAAAACGCAAATACATAACTACATCTAAGAAATACTTGATTATAGCCGGTCTTTTTCAAGTGATCGTCGCAGTTGTTGTAGCTTGGTGTTTTTACATTCTAATTCCCGCGTATGCTGTTGTGGAGTCAATCCTGCTTCTTTTAGCTTTCCTTCTTGCAACAACATTCGTTTATGCATTCCTTATCGGTAATATCATCCAGAAAATGGTCTGTACAGAAATTTTGAAGAACACGTTTGCAAATCTATATGAAATCGATCAAGAATTGAACTATTTGGGCTCGAATTTGTGCTATGTTGGTATGAAAAGGCGATGCATGTCATTTTGCGCATATTTTTTGGCTACTGGCATATATGATATCTTATGGTACTCGCTCACATTTAGAAATGTAAGCTATTTGCATGGAACATACGCTTTATGCAGTTTGTATTTAAACGTGGTGCAAGCCGTTTTGGTATCTACATATTATGGAGTGATTTTGATAGTAAAACATATGTTTCAAGCTATCATTAGTCTTATGGCAAAAAATTTCTTGGAGAATAAAAACGCGAATAGATTGCCTCAACCGAAAAGTTTTCGAAAACTGGATAGTCTAACTGCAGCGCATAAGCGTCTGAACAGCGTCTTAAAGCGGTTTAACGGAATCACCTCTTGGCAAATACTTCTCCTAATTGGAATCAATTTCTGCGATATAACCATACAAATATTGGTTCTAGTAGTGTATGTGCTTCGACGTGAGAACTTATTGTCTATCCTTTCAACAATTATTATGATTTCGATCAAAAATTTGCTGAAGATCACAATAATTCTAGATGTTGCACATCAGTGTAAAAGAAAGGTAAAATAATAATAATCGCTGTTCTCCAAATAACTTTTCCTGTCTTATAGGAAGCATCTCTAAATCGAATGCTGTTCAAAATAATAAACCATGATAATAAAGCGGAAACTAAAGAAAAGGTAATTAACACATTCAATTCTGCGCCTACAGTTATTAGTGTACACCTAAACTACATTTTCTGGCCGAATTATATACTATGTGACAAAAGAAAACGAACCTCCCAGTGGAAGTATATATTTTTAAACCACATTTTATACAGATATTCATGGCGTTGGAAATAAGAAATGATAAAAAAATTAAAAGCAAAAAGGTAGTTGTAAATTAGTTTATTAAAATGCCAAGACTTCGAAGACAACCAAATTATTGCTAGCCAAGCGATTTTGAACGAGATCATATTGTTGAACTACCTGAGGCGGGTATTGCACTTCGTGAAGACGCAGGGTGGATGGAAATATGTCTGTAGCTGTTCGCTATTGGAGAGTGTTACGGCCAATTGTTACAGTGTCCTGTAATTGTTACTTGTGGCCTCTCTCGCTCCAACTTTTGCCGTAGATGGCACCCCGCTTTCGTAGGTTTCTGATACAACTGGCGCATATTGGATGTACGCGTTGGCAGTGCTTTTGTAACTTTGAGATGAACAGGTCGTTTCCGTTTATCCTATCCTGAAGCGACCGGCAAAACTACCTAAACACTCTATTTAAAAGTAATATGAAAGAAATAAAAAATTAATTGCGGCGAGAGATTGGCGCTTAACAAGACTTTATTTGTCACTTGACGTGTAACGATTAAATTAAATTCAACTAACCTAGCTTTTTATCTAAGGATTACATACCCTTAATCAAATTTAATGTGATAGTTTCACCTCAATTGACAAATGAATTGCTGTTGAACATCATTCTCTCGCCTCAATTCATTTTCTTTATTTCTTTCATGTTATATTTAAATAGAGTGTTCGCTTCACGATAGGATAATGATCCAGAACGTAGACGGTTCCAATAATCTCGTATCACCTGTTACAGAAGCTGGAGAGTCTCTCTGACTCCAGACACTCAGATGTAATCCAATTCTATAATTGGAGAGTAGCGCCTTGTTACTAATTTCACGAAGTTTCGGTCAGGTTTCTGACTTTTCGGTTTATTAACCTACGCCGTTTCTATTGGACTAACACAGGTTGGATCTCCGTCTTAATCACCAACGAAGTGGGTGATTCCAACCGTAACGACGAACTTCCGTATCGGTCACGTTTCTGACTTTTTCGTTTATTTATTTATATTTCATTCTGTACTACAACACTGTGCATAGAATTGAAACGAATGCCAACGCGTTTATCATTTCTATTTCACCAAAAGCTTTAGAAGTCAATAACAAGAAATTTGGCGCTTCACTTTTGACGAATTCCAGCGGTCTTACAGCCACCCTACAGCTTTAGCCGAACGTAATAAAAACGAGAATATGTGCAAGTGGCAAACAATTTGGTACTTGGTACAACTTCGGTAATCAGTATCGGGACGAAAACTGTCCAAGATGGCGGGTTTTCTCGCACTTGATGAAAAGATGTCGGGAAGCCAGGTTCCAGCTCCTACGATAGTTCTCACATGTTCTCAAAAAGTAAATTTTACCTCTCTACTAGTCTTATACTGGTATATACTAGTTCTCTACTAGATTATACTAGCTTACACTAGTTATACCAGCCTACACTAGTTCCCTACAACAACGGGAAGGAGAAAAATAACGACATGGCAAACAACAAAAAGGAAAACTTACCTCCAATAGGGGGAAAAGCAAACGTACAACGGCTGATAGTTCGAACAGCAAAATTGGGAAAGCGAAACTTCCAGATTCACACAACGATAATGTGAACTTCCAGAGTCGAATTTCCGTGTATATCCTCGACAACGAAACTTAAAAGCGCAAACGGAATAACTTAATCACGGAAAACGACCTGTTACAGAACGAATGCCAACGCGTGTATCCAATATGGGCGAGTTGTATCAGAAACCTATGAAAGCGGGGCGCCATCTACGGCAAAAATTGGAGCAAGAGAGGCCACAAGTAACAATCACAGCACACTGTAACAATTGGCCGTAACAAGAGGTTAGTATCAAGAAGATAGCAGAGATCGTATAAGAGACTCTAGACGGCCTAGAAGAACCACCGAATGGAAACATTAGGGACTAAGGTCGTTCATCTTTAAGGATCGACATACTACCTGAAGGTCTGTGGAAAATGTGTTTTTGGCAGATAGAGGCCATAGAATAACAAAACGATCCGTATATCACCGTACTCGTCGGTTTGGGTTGATTTCCTATCATTCAACATTAATACTACCTCTCACTAGTCAACATCCTCAGATTAGAATGGTGTAATGTGCGAGCAGATTTGGAGGAAGAATGAAATAATATTGTTCGTTTAGAGCAATCTCGCTTCTATTTGCGGATTTATGATGACGGTACACGCGTTAGACGTCGAAGACAGCTCTTTAAATTTTTCTTCGAACATAAGACTGTAGATATTAGATGATTGATGGTTTGGAATGAAATTAGCATAGGAAGTAGAACACCTTTAATATTCCTTCGCAAAGTTTTGGAATCATTTGCTTTACCATATATCCAAGCGCTAAACAATGCTATATTCCAGCAAGACAATGCTCGACCTCATATTGCTGCAGCTATGTTACGATTCCTGTAAGTTGCTAAGTTCAATATTCTCAATTGGTCTGAGCGATCACACGATCTATCGCCCATAGAATAGGTCTAGAATGTAATGGGTCGAAGGGATCGTATGCTTCCTAACCCTCCAATGAACTTATACCTAACAGCTACATGATGTCTTACAAGTTGCTTGGAATGAGCCCCCACATGAGTCAATCGATCTTAGAAGCATGCCCAAACGAACAGAGAAATTTTCTCTATAAAGGGTACGAATTTTACAATGAACACTGAATTATTTATATTCTCGGTACAGTAAACCTTTGCACAACATTTGGTTTAAAAATATATATTTTTACTGAGCCTTTTGTTTTTCTTGTCACATAATATATACTGAGTGACATAGAAATTGCAACATCAAGAAGGAGTAGGATATTTCAGTTGAAACTTGGTAGATTTGTTGGGCTACCATTAAACAATAATTGATTAACTTTTGAGATCAAATGGTAATGTAATAATGTCACATTTGACACTTATTATTAATTTTTTGCCAGCTTTTTCGATCTGTATTTATCGTTCGATTTGTTGTTTTATTTTCATTGTTAAATAACATTATTTCGATTGTTATTCAGTTGTACTTACGTGTTTTGTTTGTTTGATCATGCCTAGAGTACGGCAACAAGTTAATTACCATCAATTAAGCGAATTCGATGGAGGTCGAATTATTGGTTTGCGCGAAGCTAGTTTTTCACTTGAGGAGATTGCTAACCGTGTAAATCGAAACCGGTCTAGTGTAATGCTAGTGTGTCGTGCATGGTTTGAAGATGATCAGAAACGTCGTAACCGGTGCTTCAAGAAAAACGATTGAGCGTCAAAATCGTCGCTTAAGACAACTGTCATTTAGAGGTCGATTTTCCTCTACGCGGGCAATTAGTGACCAATGGTTTGGTGAAGAAGGACGCCGTGTAATCCTTCGAACAGTTTATCGCCGAATCCGAAGTTTTGGGTTAAGATCATATCGTCCGCAACTTGTGCTTCCTTTGACTGCGGACCATTGTCAGCAACGGTTAGAATGGTGCAACGAAAGATCTCATTGGAATATTGAATGGCGTGGTGTTGTCTTTAGTGACGAATCTAGATTTTGTTTAAGCATGCACGACGGTCGTAAGAGAATCAGAAGAATACGGGGTGAACGACAGAATCTTCAATTTACAGTTGAGAGACATCCGCGCCGTGGGTGTTATGGTTTGGGGTGGGATTACTTACGGTAGCAGGTCTCCTTGGTGTTCGTTCGAGGCAATATGACAGCACAGCGATATATTGCGGAGGTGGTTGAAACATATCTTCTGCCATACTTACAAGAGCTTGAAGATCCATTATTCCAGCAAGATAATGCACGTCCTCATGTAGCAAGGATTTCCTTGAACTTGTTTGAACAGGCCCAGATTAATCTTTTGCTCTGGCCTCCAAGATCTTCAGATCTTCCACCCATTGAACATGTTTGGGGCATAATGAATACAGGGTTGCAAAATTTGCAGCGCCCTTTATGACATTTATTCAGGCTTTGAGACATGAGGTGCAACTTGCATGGAACGCGATACCCCAAGACGAAATAAACCACCTTATTCAATCAATGCCACGACGTGTAAATGAATGTATAAATCAGAGAGGCCGCTTCACACGATATTAACAATAATTATTAAATTTTGTTTAACTAATAAAGATTTTCCTCCCAAACTTTGATCATTTATTACTATGACATAGGTGAATATTCCAACCAAATTTCATTCAGAAATTGCAACCCCTTCTTGGTGTTGCAATTTCTATGTCACTCAGTATATTAGCGTCCTTAATAGTATGAATTCCAATAAACAAGTGCTTATATCAGTTTTGCATCGTTTCGTGTTAAGCTTGCAGCTCTGTTAAATATTCATATGCAATTACATTGCAATCGGGTAGTTATTTACGTAAATTAGACAGAAATAAGAATAAAATATATAAATTATAGATAAAACTTTTATTACAATTTAGAAACAAATAAGAATAAGGAGATTGTGGTTAAAATAATATATAAAATAAATCAAATTAACCTTACCACACCCTTCGGAAATAAATCCAGATACGTATTTCGGCAAGTAAGTTGCCATCCTCAATGGAAAACTGGTGGAATTCAATATCACTAGCGATATACTGCAAAGGCACAGGACGAGCACCATACAACGAGCACTGCATAATGAACATCACACACTGAACGCCTGCGCGAAACGCACCAAAGCACTGCTGACACTGAACTCACATTACGGTAGTTATTTACGCTAGAGTAAATACAGAAATAACAATGTAACATATAAATTATAGACAAAACTTTTATTACAGTTTAAAAACATCTGTAAATATACATTTAAATATATATGTATATTACAATGGCCTTTCTTAACACACCATTTTTTTTATTTTTCAAGGTGCTACCCCGTAGATGGGGCTTCATTATGATTTCTTGATAATTGGACACTACTGGCAAATAAATTGATCTTCATCAGAATTTAGCTTCTTAGTATACTCCTCACTCAACCGCACGCCTCTCTCAGCGTCAAAAGACGAATTTATATCAAATCGTCTAAAAAGTGTTTCTGTCTCTGGACAAATTAATTGGTTCAGTTTTTTGTTTACGATTTCGTCAACTTCTGCACGTTTGAAAGTAATTCTTTGAAGTAGAATTGGCATTTCTTCTTTCGATTCATCGACATTGTTTATATTTTGGCGCATCTTCTTTTTTATTTCGAGCGATATGTCACCATAAAAATACCACCGATTCGAGATTTCAATACCATAGATTATTGAAAAATTTGACTGAAATTATTTCAAATATGGTTTCATCAATGTTTCTATATTCATACAAAGTTTTAATTAAGTTGAAGTCTGACTGCGGTGCTTTTGTTGAGAGTGGAGATAGAAACCAGTGCTTCACGTAAATTTTGACAATAAAAATACAAATGTCGTAAAGTGCTTTCCTCTGTTTGTCATTCAGGATAAATTCATTTCTAAATAGATAAATCTTCAAGGAATATACAGCCTTAGACATCCACCGATGGCGATGCATTGCCCTTGGATAGTAAAAATATACATTTTCGTTTGGGAGCTCTCCTAAGAAAATCAATCGTATTAACAATTTATATTCATTGACAATTTAGGCTACGTTTCTTCCTCCATTTCAATTCTGTGAAACTACTTCATCAATCTCAATATTTGGTTGTTTGCCTAGCCCCTAATCAACATTACAAAGTGAAGTACCTATGGTTTAAGAAGTATCATATTTATCCACATAGAGGATTTCCTTACGACGCGTTGCTGAATGAATTTTCTTTTATTTCTCTCGAAGTTCTTTTTAAATTAATACGCAATCAAATTGATTCTAGCGAACTTATTTCAAAGTTAAATTTGTGTGTACCCCGTCAATCATCTCGGCACTCTGACACTTTTTATATTGACCAGGCTCGAAGCAACTTATTGCTCCGCTCGCCGATATCATTCATTTGCTCAAGATATAACGGCATTAGTTCGAGATGCGATATTTTTCATTGCAATCTTACGGAACTTGTACGGGCCAACTCGAACGTTGCGCTTTGAAACTTACTTCGTAATTTACTTTTTCTTTTCTTTTGTTGAGCACGCGCTTACTCTCATTTAGTTTTCTAATTAATTGAATAAGATTTAGTTTATATATCCTTACCGTACAGTTTTCTAATTTTATTTATTTTGAGTTTTTGTTTAAGTATTGTTTTGTATCTTTCTCTTACCCTGTAATTGGTTTGTAAACTGTTGGGTAATAAACATTATTATTATTAAACATTTTCTTCATTTTCGCTCGTATATGCAAGTTTTACTTCTTTACCTAAAAAATGATAGAAATGAAGCAATTTTAAGTAAACCAGTGGCTGAGAAAAATCAACAATTTTTGTGATCGATTATAATCGATTAAAAATTTACAGGTATATGAGCTAATAGAAGGTTTTTAAATGGGAAAATTTTCAGGTTTTTTAAACATCACTCTCAAAAATAAAGGAAAACTGTATTTTATTAAATTTATAAAATAATCTATCAAAATTGATTAAGATCCCACCACTAGTGTCTACGAGTAAAACAACAAATAAGTATAACTTACTTAATTCTTCCAACTCCTGAACTTTCCTCGTCTTATAATTTTCCGCTTTCGCTACTCGTTGAAATTTTTTTCTTTCGGCCGAATTCTTGTCAATTCCCCACATATATCGTAGACGTCCTTTTCCTCTTTGTTCCTTCAAAAATTCGATGTCCTCTTTGTTTGTCATGTAAGTTACAGCATTTTGCGCAGCGATGTCAAAAAGGACGTCAAGTTCATCAATAAATTTACTTTCTTTCTTTATCTTTTTGTATTGACGACTCTTTTTCTATAGGCCTACTAGAATAGTTTTGTATATCTCGTTATTCCTCGTACAGTCGTTTCTGTTTTGGTATACAATTCTTTACACTTTGTATCGGGATTCTTGCCTTTTCCCAAAAGGCAGTCATTTTTGGAGTCGTTAGACGCGGACCTTGCAAATTAAAATCTACAACTCATATTAAAAAATAAAATTTTCAGCATTTGCCCCTTTGAAGGTAATTTGCTACCAACAATTTGAGACAAAGAATGTTTAAGTAATGATGACAAAAAAGAACCTGTTGTCATGCTGGATTTGTTTACGTACTACAATGGGCAAATAACAAGTGACTGGTAATGTGAAGTACGGCAGTTATGAGCAACCGGCCGTTTTGTAAAGATTCGCATTCATGCAAGCTTAAACTTGTCAATATGTCAATGGTTACCGTTCCGTACCTAAAAGCGTTGTTCTATCGAAGCACACCGCGTAGCTTTCTCGAAGTAACATGGCGCAACGCGCTGCTGCCATTGTCAACACTTTCGCAGATTTGTGGGACGGGTTATTCTTTGTCAATTGAGACAAAATTTTTAGGGCATCTTTTTTCACAATGAAGAACCATTCTAGGGAACTAGCACTTTTCTTATTAATAAATAAATTTATAAATAAGAAAACTAGAAAGTATATAATTTTTATTTTTTACTAAACTTTATACAATTTACCGTTTGCAGGGCAATTACAAAACAAGTTACGACAGCCTACATATACACAGTGATCCACAATTTTTGACGTGTGCCGCTCTATGCTAATATAATTAATAATTTGCCGCTCCATATGCATGCGTTTAACGATAAATTCCATAGGCGTGCCGACAATATATTCCTTTTGCCACTCAATGTATTACATTATTGGGTTTTAAAACAAAATTTATATCAGATTCTTATAAGTCCGAATTAAAACGATGAAAGAAAGAAAAAGCAAGGAAGATTATTACTTTATTTGCATAAGTATAGAATTAAGCTAAACTTCAAGTAATCGGTGGTCAAATCCATCGTAACCTAAAAGTTGAGATACTGATTAACATTTTCAGTTAGTAAACCTACCAAAATATAATATATTCGCCGTCTTAGTCTTAAAGAAGAATGTTTGTGATAAAATAAATGAAAAACGATCGGAATAATTTCTAAAACTTACACGAGAACGCTAATAAAATGACCACAAAATGACAACTGAGAATTTTATCTGCACGTCTATGATGAGGGCGCTGATCATCGAAACGAATTATAATTGAACTATCAATTTTCCTTTGGAAAGTAGTTTTTATAATAAAATTAAAATACAGCTGTCACGTGTTCGTCAATCATTCTGGTTCACTGTGTACATAGAACTACCCGCATACCGTATCGACTCAGTACTGATTAGATAAGGGGATGTCGTAACTTAGTACGCTGTTACCGCTGTTTGACTAGACTACTAATGATTGTTAGTTAATGACGAGAATTTAACACGTCGGCGATGTTTTTGTAACGCATGACCCCACTATCGGTTGTCACTGCTTATCATAGATCCGAATTTAAAAGAATCATCTCTTACACGTTTATGCATTTCAGGTAAATGGTTTTGCCATCGAACTACTACATGATAATATCAAAATTACGGCAGCAGGTTTCTTCGATATTGATTTATCGGTTTTAGTTCTGGTAAGTGAAATAACTACATTAACATCCACATATTAATTATTTTAATAATCAGTAAGGTTCGACAAACGAGTGCATGATAAGATAAGTAGTGCAAACCGGACTGACGCCGTTACTCCACCGCTTGTCCCCACTTACGTGCAAGGCGCAACATTAGATTTGAATTAAACTGAAGTGTGTGACACTTTGCGTTATTTTGGGTATACATCAGCTGAACTGTATACGTAATTGTAATAACATTATTTTAGATTTAGTCTACTGGTCAGATACTAACATCGAAGTGGCAAACTGTAATTACTGTCTGGTTCCACCAGATAGTCACCACCAGCCCCTATCTATTACTTTACCTCTATCATCTGAAATCTCTTGCATTAATTACGTCTGCGGGTGGAGATATGATTTCAAAAAAGCCCCTTATGAATTAATCAATACCTACCTTTCTCATATTCCTTGGGATAATCTTTTAAATTCAAACAACTTAACCGAATGTGTTGATTTGTTTTAATCTGTTTTATACGATGTAATACAGACTTTTATTCCAAAATACTATGTGAACTCTAGCAACTATCCGCACTGGTTTTCTCTTGAAACCAAAAAACTACTTAGAAAGAAAAACATCGCCTTCAGAAAGCACAAGCGTAGCCGTTCAAATGTGATAATCTACAATTCCTTTAGAAAAGTACGAGCACTTTGCAAGGGCAGCATCGATAATGATTATAAACGTTTTTTAGCCTTTACCGAAAATCACGCCAATTTAAATTCTAATGTTTTTTGGAATCTTATTAATTCAAAGCGAAAAACGCGTAGTCTTCCAAAGAAAATGTTCTTCGAAAAACATACGTCCGAGGACCCCAAAGTCATAAGCGATATGTTTTCTACTTACTTTCAAAACACCTACCATAGTCATTCTGACTTCATTATTATTATTATTATAATCGAATCCCCTTTTACCGCTAGATGTCGGGGTTTGCTCTAATATGTACGATTTTTTTCCAAGATGTTCTGTTTCTTGCTAGTAATTTTGCTTCTTCTCTTGATTTGCCTCTGGTCCGCAGTATTTTATACATAGATGGTTCAGTCCCAGGTCATCCTTGGTCTTCCTCTTCTCCTCTTTATCTGTATTTTTGCTTCATATATTTGTTTGATCTGTCTCTCTTTGGGCATTCGCTGTAAGTGTCCCCCAGCTCAGCTGTCGTTGTTCGATGAATTCTGTTACTGGTTGTACCTTTAGTGCTTCTCTGATCTGTGTGTTACGAATTCTATCTAGTCTGGTTATTCCTTTAATTCTTCTTAAGTACTTCATTTCCACAGCTTGTATTTCACTTCTTTGGTTGTTTGTAAGGTTCCATGATTCGCATCCGTATGTTAAGATCGGTCGGTATATGGTGTTAAAAACTTTTATTTTTGTCTGATCCGAGATTTCTCTTTTGTTAATAAATTTTTTATTCATTGCATAATATGTTTTTATTGGTTTTCCTATTCTTTCGTTGATTTCGGCATCCTGTTTTCCTGTCCAGTCCAGTGTAACTCCTAGGTATTTAAATTCTCTTACTTGTTCTATTCTGTTGTTATCTATTACTATCTGAGTATGAATATTCTGGTCTCCTATTTAAGTTTCTTTGTAATTGTTCCTCGTTTCCTGCTATCAGCACTACATCGTCTGCAAATGTTGCCGCCGCTATCTCCACTCTTTCTAAGTTCTTATGTCCGACCATCATTGTATTGGTTCTTCGGTTGCATTTCTTAATAATTGTGTCCATGTGTACATTGAATAATGTGGGACTGAGGCTTCCTCCTTGTTTTAGTCCTGTGTCTGTTTTGAATCCTTCGGACTTCATGTTTGCTTTTATTACGTAGTTCGTATTCGTTCTGTACATGTTTTGTATAATTCTTATTATTTTACTGTCTACTCCTCTATCTTTCAGTCCCTTCCATATTCTGTTTCCAGAGACTGTGTCGAACGCCTTTTCCATGTCGATGAAGGCTAGAAATAGGTTTTTATCTTGTAGGTGTCTTTTCTCTATCAGTTGTTTGATTGTAAAGATATGATCTTGGGTGCTTCTTCCTGGTCTAAATCCATTTTGTGATTCATCTAGTTGAGGTTCTAATTTTGCTTTTAGTTTGTTGTTTATAATTTGTTCGTAAATTTTGGTAATAGTGTTTAGTAAGGTTATTCCTCTGTAATTGGAGCAGTTTTTTTGTCTCCTTTTTTATATATTGGTGTAATTAGTGCTGCTCCCCATTCTTCAGGTATTTTTTCTTCTTTCCATGATTTGTTTAGTATTTGTAGTAGTACTTTCACACCTGTCTCTCCTAAGCTTTTTATCATTTCTGTTGTGATCTTGTCTTCTCCCGGCGCTTTTCCATTCTTTAGTGTTTTAATTGTATTTTTCAGCTCTCCTATCTCTATTCCTTCCATTTCCTCTTCATTTCTCTGTTCTTCAAGCCCTCTTGTGCTCTCTTCATCAGTTTGTAGTCTTTGTCCTAATAATTCTTGGAAGTATTCTTTCCATCTCCCCATAATATTCTTTTCCTTTGTTAGTATTTCTTGTTGTTTGTTTTTTATGTATATCTCTGTTATCGGTTTCTCATTTCTCCATGATTTTGGGATTCTATAAAAGAGTTTTTGGTTACTGGAGCTATTCTTTTCCATTATGTTTCCGGATTCTGTCCATGACCTTTCTTTTGACTCTTTCACTAGTGTTTTAACTCTGTCTCTTTGTTTTTTGTATACTTCTTGTTGTTCTGTTGTTTGTTTTGTTAGATATTTTTTCCATTCGATTTTCTTCTTTCTAAGTTCTTCCTGTATTCCAATGTTCCACCATGCTGTTTGTCTTTGCTTATTGTTTGTTCTGGCGGTTCCGCATATCTCAGTTGCTGCTTTTAAAATTATGTCTTTGAATATGTTCCATTCTTGTTTGGCATTTATCCTCTTTATCTCTCCTAGTTTATGTTTCAATTTTATTTCGCTTATGTTTAGGTATTCAGCGGCTATTTCTTCTCTTCTGAGTTTGTATGTTCTAACTGTTACATGGTTTCCTTTGCTTGGTCTTATCCATTTTACGGTTTTTATGTGCGCTTATTTTATTTTTGATACCAGTAGGTGATGGTCACTATCTATGTTGGCTCCTCTCCTTACTCTCACGTCCATTATATTTTTCCTTTCTTTTCTTTGGACTAGGACGTAATCTATTATTGACCTTTCTCCTCTATTTGGTTGTATTCTGGTGTATTTGTGTATATCTTTGTGTGGGTAGAAGGAATTGGTAATTATTATATTTTGTAATTTGCAGAATTCCAGTAATCGTTTTCCGTTGTTATTTCGTATTTCTTCTCCATGCATTCCTAATATTGTTTTGTTTTCTACATCCTTTTTCCCTATTCTGCTGTTAAAATCACCTGCTATATAGATTCTTCCTTTAGCCTCTTCTGTTGTTGCATTTAGTTCTTCCCAAAATTTTTCTTTATCTCCTCTTTTTCCATTTTCGTCTGGTCCGTATATTGATATTATTGATCTATCATCTCCCTGTTCATTTTCTATCTCTATCAGCAGTATTCTCTCAGATACAGCTTTCCATGTTCTAATTTGATTTGATAGTTGTTTATGTATTATGCATCCCACTCCCGCCGCTGCCCTTTGGGTTACTTCCACGCCACTGCAAATCAGTATATGGTCATTTCTTAGACTTATTCTTCCGGTTCCCTTCCTTTTTGTTTCGTTTATTACTAGTATTTCGAGGTCTGTTTCTTCAAATTCGCTTATTAATTCGTTTCCTTTGCCATTCAATCCTCTGACATTCCATGCTCTCAGCTTCCATATTCTTATTCTACTTTTTATCTCTGTCTCCCTGTGTATTTTCCTACTTATGTGTATTTTGTTATGTTCACGTACCTTATCCATTTCCATTTCCGGTATTCCACCGTATGTTTTAAAACTCTGTAGTCCGTCACTATCCTTGCCAATTTGTTTTTTATTCTGTTCTTCCATCAACTTCAGAATATTTCCTTCTTTCATTCTTCAAGTCTGGCAACCGTTCCGATATTCGTAATTGCCGACCTATTTGTGTCCTACCAGTTATGAGAAAAGTCCTGGACGCCATCGTCACCGACTCGATTTAGTAAGTCTTTCGACCGCGTGAGTCACTCACTTCTTCTTTGCAAGTTGGTTGCTTATGGTATCGTGGGCAGTTTGTGGGATTGGCCCCAGTCTTATCTGCTGGATCGCCTGCAAATTGTACGTGACGGCGACTGCGCATCATATCCAATTAAAGTTTCTTCAGACGTGCCACAGGGCAGTCATCTTGGACCAATATTATTTTTGCTATTTATGAACGACATAAGAGATCGTATCAACTACTCCAGATTTCTGCTTTTCGCTGACGACCTGAAACGATTGATGAGAATAGATTGACCATTCGATTGTGCCAGACTCCAGTCTGATGTCGCATGCATTTCCATCTGGTGTAAGGACAATAATATGACCTTGAACATTGACAAATGCAAAGTTATTTCATTTTACAAAAAAGGAAAAATATAATCACTTATCCCTACGCGATCGATTATCAAGCGTTAGATCGCGTCACACAAATAAGGGATCTTAGCGTAACCTTTGGCTCACCATTGGGCTTTCGATTCCACATTGACGATTTCATCAGCAGAGCTCCCAAAATGTATGCCTTCATAAAACGCCACACCTACGACTTCAGCAACATATACAGGCATTATTACTCTGTACTATGCCCTAGTGCCTTGTGTTCTGGAGTACTGTAGTCTCATCTGGAACCCACACACCGCCTTGCACAGGGACAGAATTGAAAAAGTTCAGCGTAGATTTTTCAACTATATTTTATGTAAACTTCAGATAGACAAAAACTTTATTATTTATTTATTATATTTAAACATTATATGACTATAACAATCCTGTAAGCCAGGGTTTCAAAGAACTGAACCTAGTTTCGAGTGGGACGGATATTTTTGCGTCGTCATTTGGTGAAGTTATATCGGCGATTGGCTTGCTGTGCTGGAACGTGTGAGGCTGAGGAGGGTTGACTTAGTTCTTGCTTTCATTGTTTTGTCTATTTCGATTCAGTGTAGCGTGGTATTTGTCTATACAGTGTAATATTTGTTTGTTTACGTGCATTATTCACTCCTATATGTATACTTTGTAACGACCTTTTATAGGTTTTCTACCTGTTGATCTTTCTCACAAAATAATAAGAAAAAACAATATTAAAGAAATTATTTAATTTACTAAAAGGAAAGCAATAAAATGCATTCTGAAATAATAAAAAATAAAATACACGATGAGAATTGAGATTGTCACAGATACTGAGATGTTGAGAAACGCTGGTTTTGATCCTTAAAATTCACGGCGTTAATTGAAACGACGTTAAGCCAAACGCGTTTCTCCTATGTAACATTAGCAAAGATAGTTTATGTCCAACAACTGGCAGATATTTAATAGATTACGGTATTTTATTGCGTCTATTTAACGAGGTAATTAAATGTATTGAAAGTATCCTATATGACAGTATTTCAGTAAAGTACAGCAGTCATGATATCATGATCAATATTAATAAATTACTTCTTCCCTCTTAACACCCATTTATTAGTAACAACACTTAGCTCGGAATACACGTATTTGTTCTCCGGTATTACATATCTCATAGTAAATAAGTCAAAGTTGAATAGTGGTGCATTGCTATAGAAAAATTAATAATTAGTTTATAGTAAATACCTTATTTGTAACGTTTGACAAGCGCGTGCTACGGCAGAAGGGTCGATGAATCGACAATAGAAGCGTTGCTTACGTTCCAATTTTACGCGGCTTACCGGGGCAGTAGTATTTTGTCCCAGTGGACAGCAAGATGTCAATAAAAGGTAAGAATATATTATTTTTAGTAATATTGTATTTCACGTACCTGCTTTTGAGCGATACGCTTCTGACGTTGCACTCGTTTGTCGAACCTTACTTATTTGTTATACCGAGAGTGCTAATTTTGAAGACGATATGCAATAGAAGTACCAAAAATTTAATAGATACTAACGATTAACATTTGTTACAGATTTTATCAGCAGTAGTCACTTATGCGTCCATATTGTATCAAACAGACTCCTATACGCTTAGCTACATGGTTGACGACAATTAAAGAAAAAAAAAAGAAGAGCTAAATAAAATACTGCACCTACTCACATAATATGATGTGTATAATCAATAAATGTTTTCCCCTGTTCACTCATTATTTCGTTTTATTATCCTTGTCAATTAACAATTTAAAAACATAGCTTGCTAAAGATTGATTTGGAAATTAAATTTGTAGGGAAATAAATATTAATATCATGATGGTGAATATTATGTCTCCACATTCTGTTTCCAAGCCCTGCAGGAATTGTTGGAACTGGTGGTGATTCAAACCTCTTGATTTAATGAAATTTACACACTAAACAACTCTCTGTATAACATGCATGAATTTTAATGATTTAGGGGTTTTACTTATGAATAATACAGCGAAATGTGAACAGATTGTTAATGTTAATATTTCTTTTTAATAATTCTGCTTTTATTTTAGCTACTCATCATCGTGAAAGTTTCATCTTTAGTGATATCGCTTAACTTTGCCTAGTCCAGTTTAAAAGCACTAAAAACATTCACAATTTTTTAAAAATGTCTTCTCGCCTCGCCTCGTAGTGTATTTCATGGGTGGAAGCGCGAGCAAATCTTCTGCGTTTTAAAATTTTGGTCGACTGCACGAATAAATATTGCTAGTTGCCCTGTATCAGTAACATCAGAGCTTCCGTCCAATGCTATGGAAAATGCAATACATTCTTGCACAACTCCTTCAAGAGCGACCTTTATGTTTTCTACCATTGCATCTATTCATGCTGTGACTGTTCTTCTGGATAAACTGGATAAACTAACGTCTGCGAACTTTTTACTTTGTTTGTGGATACAAAACATTAAGCTAAAACGGCTTTATATGTTCCGACACTTTTTACTGACAATAAAACTCGCCCGAACGATATCTCTGTTTCTTCACTACGTTTTAGGAAACTTTTTGTTGATCAGCTAAATTCTTTTTAACTTTTCGATTCTGTCGCTTCTTAGTTGCCCTGTTAAACTTTTGTACTTTTGCAAATGTTTTGTGGTATAATATCTATTTAAATTGTATTCTTTTAAAACCACTACGACTCATTGCATATCATACAAATTGTCAGTCCACTTCTCCTGGAATGTACGACCTTCAGTAATCGGACCCCCACTAAACCTGCTTTCCCTGGATTTAGATTTCCCAACTGATCTTGGCGAAGACTGGCAGCAACCACAACTGCTGCTCCATATCTAGTTCGATTTTTGTTAAGGAAAACCTTAACATTATTAATCTGATCAAAAAATGGTTATCTTCTTGAGTTTATCAAATCTATTATCAAAACAGAACAAATTTCCTACCTAAAAAGTCAAACATTTCAGGGTGACAAATCAGTCGAAGTCATTGGAGCAAAGGTTTATAGCCTTGAATCTATCTTCAATCGGTATAAGCGACCTTTTTGCAAGTGTAATCTTTTGATGTCTTCTCAATCAGAAAATTAGACTTCCACACTTTTCCGGAAGCTCAAAACCAAAACACCACTTTCGAGTAAGACTAATGTAGTCTATTAAATATCGTGCAATGATTGCAACAAAGTTTATGTAGGTGAAACGACACAACACCTGAGAAAACCCTTAACACAACATAGGCTAAACAGACGTCATGCCCGCCAGACCCAAAGCAATCTGTCTGATCACACACCTTTTGCTTTGGTAATCCGAAAATTTTGTATACGGGAACGAACAACACGAAGAGAAAATTTATCGAGAGTTGCTTCATTAAATTGAATTCGAATTCTGTTAACAAAGTTTAAAAATCTATACTTATCTCATCAAAATTGTTTTGATGTGTTTGCTCCTTAGGGGTTTCTCCTTCCGCAGGCTTCGGTGTATTCTAATATTTAATTACTTGTATATTTTTGAAAATCCCTGTATTCTTGCGTTTATCTCGTCGATGCTTCCTTTTGTCCTTTCCTTTTCGCAAGTTGCCTGCATCGGTGCTTGGGTCTTTCTCTCTCTTTCCTTCTGCGTCTCGCTTGGTTTGCATTTTGCAGTTTATTGCCATGTGATCGCCGCCCGACATGTGTTTGTGCGACTGGATAGCTTGGACGGTGTTTATTTTTTATTTTTTAGAGGATTCAACAGAAATTTTATTGTAGTTAATTAAACTTTTGACACTTTCATTGGGAATTCGGAGTGGTGAGGTGGGTGACAATGGAGTTTTGTTGATGTTAGAAAGTGTTTATGTTCAGTCAGAAGTATCTCCGTGTTTAGTTCAAAAGTGAAAAGTACGTTAATATAGCGTCAGTACATGTAAAAAAGGGATATAATTTTCTCTCTTGAAATCACGGCTTTTGTCTGTAGTGTTGGTTTTTAACAGTTTATTTGTAATTTCAGTGTACTAATAAGTTACATTGAATGATGCAAAAGTGTACCCTGGCCGGGAAGATACGAAAAATCACATCCAGAGCAACGTCGGAGCAATGCCTCATCGAGACGACCGTTGAATAGATTTGAGGCTGAGAGAGATTCGAAAGGGGTCAGTACTTCTGCCAAGAAATTACAAATTCTGAAGTGCAAAGAAAGAATGTGTTGATCACATATAAAAGAGGATGAGCACCAGATTGAGGAATTTGAAGACAAAAGTGAAAGGCCTAGGAGGAAAAGGTGAATTAATTAATCAATTAATAATTTATTATAGCTTGGCAATACGTCGAAATCCGAACTTCTTGGAAAATATGATTATTTTTAATATTTCATAAGTTATCACCGACGAAAATTCGCAGCACAAGAAATGCTCATAGTATTGGTATAACTGTAAGAAGGCGCAAGCAACGGATTCCTCCTCAGAAGTCGCCGCTTTCTAAGGACGTTTTTGGAGCCATCAAACCGATTTATGAGGAGTTGAGCCGAGACGAGCTGCTAAACCGTTGCTTGGGAGGCTGCATGCAAAATAGCAACGAAAGTTTCAATGCTACCGTTTGGAATTTGGTTTCAAAATTTTACTTAAGTGGCGAAAAAGGAAGGATTCAGGCTTTCAATTACATAATCTACAGCTTGTTAATTATATCGCAAAATAATTTCAAACTTCATCACTTCTCAGATTCCCTTACAATGATATAGAGAGGAAAAGTAAAATGTAGTAATTTAATCATTTGAAAGTAAATGTTATTTACATGTATAATTTATATATGCAATCAAATATACAAAATATATCTTTATTTGTACTATATAAAACGATCTTACTTTTGCCAACAGTTGTTACTTAAGATTACATTAATTCCAACGCAGATCTAAGGGAATCTTTAAAGTGAGTTTTCTGTGTATATTGGTATTTACATTAAGTATAAGATAAACACTGATTTTCAGTGTTAAATGTCCATCACTCCAAAACAATTCACTACAGAAATCAGAACATCCAGAAATCGGCGCCTAAAATATTCATTATCTACAAATTGTTTCAAAATATATTTACTTCTATTTTGATATGTGTATTCTTTAAACATTTCCTCGTTTGAAAATATATCCTGCGTGAGATTCTCATCAATGAAGACCATTGTAGAAAAAATATCGCTTCTAGAAGAGCAATCGGCCTGTATGTTTCAATACTTTGAAAAAATTGATTTTTTACCATGATTGTATCGGGATTAATACAATTCATCTTCAAATTTTCACTAAACTGGTTAAAATAGTACGTCAAAACTAAATCCATGTTCTCCTCTAAAAATTTAAGTTACAATTCAAATATAACATTAACAAAACGTCCCATGCAGGTGGTACATATCTAGCTAATTGGAAGTCAATTAAAACGCATTCAAAAATTCCATTATTTTGTCGAAACATTGCGTTATTTTTCCACAAATCGCAATGACATAAAGTATTTCTAAATATTTTCGAAGGCTTTACTAGCATTTGTATCTTACTTCGTACAAAATGTTCAATATTCTTTTTCAAAACTTCATCTTCTCTATGTTCAGTAAGATCTATAATATCCATAACTGCTTTTAAAGTGGTTTCAAGTATCTTCTGCCGTGGATGGTCTGTATCAAATATGAAGAATGTTTCAAACAGTGCATCCTTGAAGTGATTATATATTCGATAAGTTTCACTAGCGTTAGAAAGCTTTTTCTTCATAAATAACGGAAGCTGAATGAAGTCTCGCCATAGTTTGTAGAAGGGCGAAACAGTAATCCATCCCGAACTCGTTCTTTAAATTTTCGTAGCCTTTGGATTTCAAATCTTCCAAAACAATGAGGGTGTCTACTTTGGTTAAATATTTGTTTGGCATAAATTTTTCACTAAAACAGTTCTGAAGACAAGGCAGGACGCTGTCGTACAATATGAGTTCTTTTCTAAAGAATCCAACTTGTTTAATATATTCCATATGTTCATTTGTAGAAACCTCAATGGTTTTTACAAAGAAGCACGCATTCTCTTTGCTTCCATTTTTAGTAAACGTGATTTCTAATCTATAATGTTCACCTAGAAATCCTATCACTTGGTTACTAAATTTTGTGAAGTTATAGTTTTTAAGTTCGCCACTTCCAGAGTAATTAAACAGAACTTTCTCAACGTCTCTGCGTGTTAATATCATTTTGGAAATATGTGAATCTAACTCAGAATGGTAGTGGTGTTTCCATATATATGTATATCAAAACACCGTGACTAAACGTAGACGTATTAATAATATAATTTATAAGAAAATCTAGGGCTTACTTCGAGAACAATAAACTGATATAAGCAAAACCAAATATTTAGTTTCTACTAAATCTAGTAATAACAAATGAAGCGTGGTGAAGTTATTTTTGGATATCTTTCTCCAAAATTATGTTCAATTGTGATATCACATGATATCACAAACACAGTTACGTCAGTAATTAGCTTTGTATATGGTGTTAGTTTAATCTATTAATAAAACTTATCAGACTGTGGAATTGACCACTAATTTACAGCGTCATTTAATGCAACCAAAAAGAAATAATAAAAATTATTCTTATTTCAAGCATTTTTTGAAGATTTTTAATGACGTATCTTTGTTTGGTAGATCTATCGATGTTAGACATAGATTGAAACTTTATACTGTTGAATATACATACATGTATGTATGTATGCATTTACTTTTATCAGTTTCTTGCGGCAAAAGAAATACGAATGCACTCAACATCTACTAGCTCGCACTTTTTTAATTTTTCTCGACGAGGTTCAGTTTCAAGAGTTTCTTTTCGAGTAGGTACTTGAAATTAGTTACCGTCCGCTAGGCATTCTGATTTTCTGTTTTTTTGAAAAAGAAAGTAATATTATATTCCTAAAAACAAATAACATCCAATGGGTCCAATCTCTTTAATCTTGCATTGTAATGCCAAGAGAGCATGGGTCTAAAGTCTGTCCAGGTGTTTAGACTTTGATAAAGATATTACAGCTTTGACTATCCTCTCATAGGTACGAACAACAATATCCAGACTATATATACATAAAATTTGTATACGAACTTACAGGTCTTGCAAAGCCGTACTGACGATCGATATAACCGTGAAACGTACGTAAACGGATGGCAAGAGAGGATCACAATTTTGTAATTTACTATCCGTATTTGCAGATCACAATGAATTACTTGCTCAGGCACATGGCATAGAGCACCATCAATTTATCGTAGAAATTTGGATTGAAATCGCTGGATTATTAACAAGTTGGACTCACTAGCAGTTCCCCACATTGGTAGGATGCACTTGTAGATGAGTAATCTGTTTTCCACACTAAGTTTTGACTTTTGGTTCATGGATCAGTACATCTTGCGTTAAATAATCGTCAACTGGATTCGTTTAGGCTAGACTAGGGGCGGCTCCTCCATTAGTGCTGCTGAGATGCGGACCACCAGAATAAATTCTCAATTTATATATTAAGCATTAACATTTACTGAGTCTTTCGTTAAAAATATTAAATTTCCATAATTTCATCGTGCGTAACTGGCATTTTAATAATAATAATAATAATAATATATTTATTACAGAAGATTCATAAAAAAGGAATGTCGACATTGTCAAAATAACGAAATGTACAATAAAAAACATTAATTGCAAAATCGTAAAACACAAAACTTTATACAAAGAATTCATGCAGTGGTGTCAATTCGTACGCGGGGCTAATTCGGACATTTCAAATATTCGCTTTAATACATAAAGATTGTTTCTTTTAAAAATGTCATGAATGGCTCTTAGTAACTTGGATTACGTCTGCTAAAGCCGAACTTGTTAGCAGTACTTTTGTGATTGTCGCTGACGATTGTTGATTTTTACCGCATAAAAGGTAAGTTTCATTCATTTCATTAAAATAGTGTCTTTAGTTCCTAATTATTTTATATTCTTTTTAGTTTTAGTGCAGTATTATACGTTGAAATATACAGGTTTGTTAACATGACTAGATATTGTTTGTATAATTAATCTTTTTAAAATACACTTGAATAATCTAAAAATGGCCATGTGGGGTCAGTTCGAACAAAGTGGTCGGGCTCAGTCGGGAGAGTCCGAACTAGCCCCATTTACATTATCAACTTCTAATATCTCACCTAACATCTCATTTATGTGAGTTGCGGGATGGTACGAAATTATAAAAGAAAGTCAGATCGTGCTCATATATCGGAAAAAGTAATTCATGATGCAATACAAGATGTACTACGACATAAAATGTCTATACGGAATGCGGCAGAAAAGTATAATTTAAATCGACTATAGCATCTCGAATTAAAAAACGAAAGTTACAATTACAATTATGAAGATAAACGATCAGATTCAGGACATTCCAATGATGATATTGGCAACGGACTAGTCTATGAAGATCACAAATGTAAAATATAAATGTCGTCAACTTTTTTCCGACGAACAAGAATTGCATCTAGAAAAATATTTGTTAAAATCACCAAGGATAAATTTTGGTCTGACGTATAAACAAACTGTTAAATTCGCGTTCGAATATGCCATGTTGATAAATACTGAAATTCCTGACAGCTGGATACGTAATAAAGAAGCAGGCAAAGACTGGATATTGTCTTTTATGAAGCGTCATTCTAAGTTAAGCCTATGTACACCAGAATCAACTAGCATGACTAGAGCGACCGCCTTTAATAAAATAAATCTAATCAATTTTTCCATAATTATAGTTTATTTTTGGAACGATATAAATTTTCACCGCATCGAATTTATAACTTGGACGAAACCGATATTACCACAGTTATGCCTTGTGTGTAACGTGGAGAACTTTAGTTGGCATAATTAACGCGATTGGAAATAATATTCCCCCGATATTTATTTTCCCTAGAGCTAAATACAGGAACAAATTCTTGGATGAAACCATTCCAGCTAGTTTGGGCCTAGCATACAAATCCGGATGAATGACAAGAGAGCTATTTGTTGATGTACTGAAACACTTTCAAAAACATACTTTAAGCTCCGATGCGGATAAAACGCTATTACTACTTGGTAATCACTGTAGCACACATATATCTTTAGAAACCATAGATTATGCTAGAGAGAAAACGAATTATATTATTATATTTTCCGCCTCACTGCTCTCACCGTATGCAGCCGCTGGACGTGGGAATCTATGGACCTTTGAAACAATACTTAAAAGTAGCATTCAAAGATTTTATGTTACAGAATCCCGGTAAAACCGTAACTATTTATGACATTTCAAAAATTGCTAAAATAGCACACGAGAGAGCTTTTATACCAAACAATATTTTATCGTCATTTTCCAAGACAGGTATTTGGCCATTAAATTCGTTAGCCTTTACTGCTGAAGATTTCGATGCGGCTTATGTTACCGATCGACCTGCAGAAAGCATGCCTACATCTGCAGCAAATTTAGATAATTCATTGACCATAGAAGACCTCGATCTCCTTCAAGTTCTGGAACCCAAAATTACCTACATCAGGTTCTATGTCCGCCGTAAATTTAGAATTTTCCAAAAACGCCAAAACGGAAACCTAAATCTAATAAACGGGAAAAAAGGAAAAAGTCGCATTTACACCGATAGTCCAGAAAAGGATCGTCTAATTGCGCTTGAAGAAGCAAGAAAAAATTAAGGCTGTTAAGCGCACATTAGTAAGAAGTTTTACTACGTAGGAGAAATTGGGTAATATATGTATTTCTTACAAATTTCTACGAATTTAGTATGCAGTTCCGATGAATCTAAGGAAACGCCGATATTTGCCCGAGTCCGTTATAGTAGAAGATTTTTTACCTGGTGACGATCATTTTCCGGGGAATCTGGTGGATAATGATGTTATCAGTGAAGATGATTTCGTACTGGTGAAATTTGCCAAAAAAAAAAAGAATTAAATTCATTTTATTGGTCTTGTATTGGGTGCTGTAGCTCAAAAGGAGTTCAACGTGAAATATTTACGCAAACATAACGATCAATTTATATTTCCATTAGTGGATGATATCTCCTTAGTTAATCGCCAGGATATCGTATCTTTACTCACTAAACCGAAGAGGCAACCTGGAAGAGCCAGAGCTCAACAGTATTTTAAGTTTATTATGGATTTTAGTTTTTATATATTAAGGTAGTTTCTTTTCCGAACATAATCCAAGAATTTATAATTATTTTTATCTTTTAATATTCCATATAGAAAAATATATCTTTGTCTCATTTATTTCTAATAAAATTAGTTCAGGATATGCGTACTTATTCTCAATATACATGCTACGTACATACAGTTATGCACTCATTATTAGTAGTGTACGAACTGACCCCGCACGATTTAACAATTTGTCCAAACTGGCCCCTATCAGGGGTTACTTTGAACAAAAAACATCAGCGCTTAATAGTGTGAATACAAACAAACTAATGACTTCTAATAAAATTACACCGGTATTTATAGTTACCAAAAATATGTAGTTTAAAGATGGACAGAGATTCATTACTCTTATTCCTATAGAATTCGGTCTACTTTAGTTAGAACAAAATGTATTCGAAATGACCCCACTCTCCCCTATAACAATTTTTATTCAACAGATGCTGTTTCAGTCGGCTCTTAAAAACACTTATGTTGGGGGATGACTTAATGGAGTCATCTAATGCATTGAAAAATTTACACCCCATATAGTAATAATTCCGCTGATAAAATGAAGTGCGATGGGCAGGGGGTTGTAACACGCCCTTCTTACGTGTTAAGTAGTCGTTATTTGCCTGACCAAACAGAAGTATGTTTAAATTGTTATATACATAACAACAAGTAGCAAAAATATAAATACTCACAACAGTTAAAATTCGGAAACCCCTAAAAGCAAGCCTGCAAGATTCCTGTCTTCTCAATCCAGCCATGATTCTGATTGCATATTTCTGTATTAGGACAACTCTCCCAGCTTCTACACCATTACCCCAATTTATAATTCCGTATCTTATATGTATTTCTATTGTGGAATAGTATAGAGTCAGTAATATGTGTATACTACAGCGCTGCGACATAAACTTTAATGCATAACAATTCGTACGTAATTTACTACACAGGCTCTCGATATGTATGTATGTCCAATTTCATTAAAGTATCAAAAGCTACCCCCAGAATCCTGTGAAACTGACACAACAGAGCACTGTTGTGTCAGTTTCACCGGAACTATCATATGAACTAATATCAAACGCAGTGTTCTTTACAAGAGCAAAAGGAATAACAAACGTCTTGTTTTTATTTAAGATTAAGTTATTTATCTCTACCCAGTGCTCACTTTCAGAATAGATAGCAGAGATGGTATCACTCAGAGACCGCATACCATCAGCATAAACCAATATATTTGTATCATCCGTATAGCGTATAACATTACTATCTGGAGAGCAGCGTTTCAAATGACCTATGAAGTCGTTGGCAAAGATTATATATAATAATGACCCCAAAACCGATCCTTGAGGGACACCCCTCTTCACAGCGTATATATCATTATACGCACCATTAATTTTTACATACCGATATCTTCCATCTAGAAATAATGCCAACAGTTCAAGAGGTATATCTCCACACACCATATCTTTCCAGTTTTGGAGATTAGAAGTCATTATTATTAAGTATTAATTATCATAGTCATTGATATCAGTTTCTTGTCTGGTGTGGAATTAATTGTATTCAATTCAATTCAAGGTTCAATTATTTAAACGCAGTAGTACATGGAGTTACGTTTCGCTATATACTATATAGCATCATCAGACTAAAAATACATTAGCACAATTAAAGAATCGTCAAAATGGTAGATTTAACAGTTCATACCTAATGTACTAATAGTAATATTTGGAAAACATATATATGCTGATGACATAGATATTTTTACCTCTGTTTTAGAGACTCTTATAATTAATAATACTTTCATATTGATTGGCGACTTCAATCTACCTAATTTGGTTCTTCCTGCATTTCAACATTGCGGTAGGACGAGGGCCTTTGTGAACTTTCTGAATATTGTGGATGCTTCACAGTACAACAATGTTACCAACAGTCGTGGTAAAATGCTGGATTTGATTTTCTCTAACTCGGACCTCAACTTTCAAGTCCAACAATCGGATAATTGTTTTGTTCCGGATGATCCCTACCATCCCAGTCTTGAAATTGCGTTTCGCTGTTCGATCGGTGTTGATGAGCAACGATTTCCATTAGCCAATAACTTGCGTTACAACTTTCATAAAGCTGATTACTTGTCTTTATACAGGCAACTATTAGACCATGATTGGTCATTCTTAACTCGTTTCACGGATGTTGATACTGCATTGCATGCGTTTTACAAAGCTTTGTATTCTACATTCGATGTCTTTATTCCTAATAACAGCATATCACATACTACCTATCCCCCTTGGTTCTCACCTGGAGTTATACGGAACCTTAAAATCAAAAACTATTATCACTCTAGATAGGTTCGCACAGGGTGTCTGGTATCCTACAATGAATTTAAACGTGTGCGATGTTTAGTTAAGAGACAAATACGAGAGAATTATATGTCCTACCTTTCTGAAATCGAGAACACTGTGGAAACATCTCCATCCAGTCTGTGGAACTTTCTCCGTGCTAAAACTCGTTCTACTAGGATACCGGGTAATCTTCACGACAATGATGGCAATGACCTCCGTGATCCACTTGACATTGTAAATGCCTTTGCTGAATCCTTCTCTTCAGCACATACTGCGGCCAAGTCATCTGCATATACTGCATCAACTTACAATCCTCTATCTTACTTGTTTAGGCATGCAACTGAAGATGAACTAATTAAAATTATGGCTGCCTTCCCTAATAAACACACAGCTGGTGATGATCAGGTTCCCAGTTTTCTGGTTCGGGACTGCAGATATGTTTTTGCGTACCCCCTCAAGGTGATTTTCAACTTATCGATTTCTTCATATGTATTTCCTGAGCGCTGGAAAAGAACTAGGATTGTGCCAGTGCACAAAAAGGGTGAGCGTACGTTACTATCTAATTACAGACCTATCTCTATAATATCTAATTTTTCTAAACTCTTCGAACGGGTCCTATATTCCAACATATACACTAGCATACACCCCTTTATATCGGTCAATCAGCATGGGTTCCTTTCTGGCAGGTCTACAGTCACTAATTTGGCTGTACTATCTCAATATGTTACTGAAGTTGTTGACAGACGTGGACGGGTGGATGTGATATACACAGATCTTTCGAAGGCTTTCGACCGTATTGATCATGTGATACTTTTGTCTAAACTGAGTTCCTTTGGCTTTGTGCCTTCTGCTGTAGCCCTCATTAGATCCTACCTCTGCGTGAGAATATGTTATGTGTGCTACAATGGATTTTGTTCCAATGATTTCACGCTCACTTCTGGCGTCCCACAGGTTTCCAATTTGGGCCCTTTGCTGTTCATACTTTTTATTAACGATTTACTTCTCCAGCTTGACTGCCGTGTCCTTGGATATGCGGACGATATCAAGATTTTGTCTGAGATTACCGACAATGTTGCTATTGCGAAACTTCAGCGGAATCTAAATCTGATAGTTGCATGGTGTGACCGTTCAGGACTCAAGCTAAATGTTGATAAATGTGTAGTTACGTTCACACGCTCGTCAGCCACACACAATTCTTATTACATTAACGGCCAGATTTTGACTAGGAAAACCGAGTGCAAGGATCTTGGAGTCACTTTTGATTCTTCCTTTACCTTTAAATCCCACATTTCAAATATATGTACAGCTGCATGTAAGTCGTTGGGTTTCATTATGCGAGTTTCAAGGTATTTCAGAGATGTGAAGCTTTTGAAATCGTTATACTCCGCCTATGTTTTAAGTAAGCTTGAATACGCTGTACTCATCTGGTACCCTCTTTATGCATGTGATTGCTTGGCATTGGAGCGCATCCACTGTAGATTTTTGAAGTTTCTGTCCTTCAAAATGGATGTTTTTTATCCCGAGAGAGCCTTACCGCAGAATGATCTTTTACTGCGTCATGGTCTGCTGTGACTTAATATTAGAAGAGATGCTATCTGTGAAAGATTTATTCATAAACTACTAAATAACACTATTGACTGCCCGCACATCCTCAACTCGATGTTATTTCTAGTACCCCGTATTAACTCTCGATATCATGGTACGTTTTTGGTTCCATTTGCAAGAACAAATATAATGAGAAGGGCACCTGCGTACACGCTTTCTCGTGTAACTGTTGGACTGGGAGACGTGTTTGTGGGGACAGCATGATCTTCAACTGAGGGCGATATGTATTTTTGGTTTTTCTTTTTCTTTATATATATACATATACACATATTTTATTAATATTGAATGCTTATTTATTTTATTAGGTATGTATTGTACATGCACACAAATATATTTTTCTTAACCCTGTTTTGGGCTTTAAAAGCCTGTTGGGAAATAAAGATTATTATTATTATTATTATTATTATTATTATTATTATTATTATTATTATTATTATTATTATTATTATTATTATTATTATTATTATTATTATTATTATTATTATTATTATTATTATTATTATTATAACCAAATCCGGGTTCGTTTAACTTAATTATTGTGTTTGAAAATTGGGGATGTAACTTATATAAGCCTGTCTCTGCTCTCTGTTACGAATCACTTTGACACTTTGACAATCCTTTGATTTTGTTAATGTATTTTTAATCTGATAATACTATATAAAATATAGCGAAACATACCTCCGTGTACTACTGCGTTTAATTAATTGAACCTTTACTGTCCGAACTCCGAAGAAATATTCCCAATTAATATGTTGAAAAATGAAGATATGTTTTCCGAAATTTTTTGTGTCTTTTTGTTAGGCCGGTGTCAAATGTAAACCGCCTAACTTGCCCCTTACACGTGAGAACGAAAATAAATCAGGTCTAAGCTATATGGCGAATGACCTGGTTATTTCAATGGGCATTCAAATACTCAATCGTTCGAGCAGCAGCGTAAGCCCAAACGTTGTCCAAATGCAAAATGATCCTACCTCTTAGGCGCGCTTTTCGCGAACATTTTGGAGAACTTAGGCAAATATGCTGTAGTGAACTATTCAGCACTAACAATACGGCAATTCCTCAATGCTACCCTCTAAACTTATCTAGTGATCCCAATAAATATGGTGACCATGTTTTCATTTCAGCTCACAAATAAGCTCTGTTGGAGCCAATCCTTTCTCAAAGACCCAAACTGCACGTTGTTGTTGCTATTTCTTAGGATATAAAGGATTTAAGTTTCAATTCGATAATGCTTATTTTTAATTCCATATGATTTATGTAAGCTAGTTTAAACTTACATATTTAGGCTCATTTACTATAATCACAAGATAGCTTACATCTATCAATAAACAAAATATATTAAATGAAGCAGATTCCATAGCGGCAAGTATCTACGAAGAAACATGTACAAAGCTTAGTTCTTTCAACTTTTAAATTTCAAAATAAAGGAGATCTATTTCAAGCAATGCTATTTTCAAGTTTAACAAAGTTTATATGAAATTCTTCACGATAAACCAAAAGCAACTGCGGAGGTCAAATTAGGAAGATTTTAAAGATTTTTGAGCACAGTGTTACCATGTCATATAAAACGTAGGAAATACGATTTTAGGCTGAAACTAGATTTTCATTTATATTATCTGAGACTACCCTCATATGTATCCCCAGTTCAAGCAGCTGTTAAGCTGAATACCTAGATATTTCACATCGACCGTGATTGGTACTACAACATTGTAGATGGATACAAGCGAGATTTTTTGGTGATGTAAATGTTGATATGGTTTGATTTAAAGTTGTTAGTTTCAACTCGCTACGGGCTACATCAATGATTTTGAAGAAACTGTGACGCTAATACGAGACCCTGATGTAAGGCCATTAAAACAGTGTGGTAGGAATGTCAACAGATAATTGAATATATAAGGTAAGGCCAGGGATACTACCTTGCGAAACACCAGAGTGAATAGAATACAGCGATATGCAGACTTCCCTTATGTTTATCTGAAAAGACATGTTTATCAAGTAAAGTAAAGTAAATCTTTATTGCAAAGTAATTATATATGTGATTAATTGTAAGATATACAACTGGAAATGCAAAAGCCATCAAAAGAAACAAAACAATATGTCCATATAACAATAAGAAAATGATAACCAGAGCGGTCATTAATTATAATAATCCAATTTCAACGTATTCTCCAATCTTCAAAGATGTCCACTTTTGGATCGAACTGCACCAGAATAATCGTGTGCATAGTAATAGCCGCTACTATCTGTAACGAACGAGTAAGTTAATTCTATCTTAATTGCTATTTGTGCTGGAAAGAAGGAAGATATGAAGTACTTTACCGAAAACAGTATTTTCGCATCTATTACGAAAAATCCCGCAGCAGTAATTTCGATATTGTCGTGAAGGAGTTGAAGGGAAAAATTATTTATCTGAAATAAGAATTAAATAACATAAATTTTAAAGTTCTGAGGGTATTCTAGAAGAATTTACTGGTAACATTAGAATACGTCGACATGATCTGCACTACATATTTAATCAATTATTTTGACAATACATTTCACACATAATTTGACTGCCTTGCATTTTTGATTGGAGTCCAGCGCGAAATCAACAGTGTACATACTACATCCACTAAAAAAGTAAACACTAATCAGTGGCGGCTCCTAACATTTCAAGGTGGGTGGCCTGCACGAATCACAACCAGTTTAAAGTAATAATAATAATAATAATAATAACCCGATATTAAAAATGTATATAATATTTATAACCAAAAACAAAAAATGTCAATAACAACATTTACCTACAATAATATGGAAAATTTCAAAGTCAATTGAACTTAAACTGGAGTTCAATACCGCGGACTTTTTTGGGGGCAAACTTTGTAATTACTTTCTAGTTGAAATTCGGTATTGAGGCGACGATATTTTTTCTATTGAAAGCATCGATAAAATAGATAGACGATCTTCACACATTGAATTTCTAAGAAAAGCTTTTATGTGCTTCAAGGTGGACAAATTACGTTCGGCTTCAGCAGTGGTCATCGGAGTAGTCGTCAAAACTGACAGCTCTGTTCGCAGAGGCTGTTTTTCCGAAAAAATATAAGCTGCACATGTTAAGTCCAGGTTATATTCGGGAAATAAATGGTTATAATTTTCAAAATTATATGAATTCTAGAGGGATGCAGCAACCAAGTGGTTTGTAAAAGCAAAACGTTCTTTTGCATTATTTATAGTAATATCACAAACTTCTGTGCACGCTATGCAACGTTATTAATGCTCAAAAGTGTTTACCACGTTTTGTGCATTTGTAGGATTCATGTCCCTTTTTGCCCTTGGTTATATAAAACTTCAACATGTAGTATAATATAATAAAAATTTGCCAGAATACATCGAATAGCTCTTGCTTCTTTGCACGTCACTGCATTTGAATCTTCTTCCAGATGTTTCATACATTCTATAATAGAATCTGTGTTCGTAAATCACATTAACTGTCCGAATATTCAAATTCTAACGCATAGGTACAGAACGGGGTACATTTTTTTATGAATTGCTTCAAAACCGCGAGTCTTTGCAGCGAATGATTAAAGAATCCAGGTAGGTCACGTAAAACCCCAAAAAAGACACGTACCTGAGAATTAATTGAACATGCTTGTAAACACCACCAAATTTAATTAATAAGCATAGCAGTGTACGAAATGTGCATTCCCGTATTTTCCTTTGATTGTGGCCTGAACTCCGCCATGTATTCCATTCATTACAGCTGCCCCGTCATAGCTTTGAGCAATCAGCTTTTCTTAACCATTTTTTAAAATAGGATCAATAACATTAAAAATGTTGTTAGCTAATGACACAGCATTATGATTTTCTCGGAGCACAAAAGTGCAGAACGTTTCTATCGAGTTTCCCTCCTTGGTAACGTATCACCATTTGCAATTTAGAGGAAACGTTTATAGTTTCATCAGCTATCACTGCTAAAAACGAGGCTTTATTAATATTTCGCAAAAAATTTCCTCACGATATACTTCCGGCATGCAATCTAAGATCTCATTTTGTATCATTTTTTAGGTGCCTTTGAAAACCGTTGCATTTTTAAGATGTTCAATAAGTGTTTTATTTAAGTTCTGACGTAAAATTCACCAAACCCCGAAAAATACCGAGATTTTCGGATGATTCACTTTCATCGTGTCCTCTTAAGGATAGCTCGAAAGCCCCACAAAATTTTATGCAGTCCATAAATTTTGATAGCACATACCTATTGTTCGTTACTTCCTCGTTGTGATCTTGTGTATATTTATCCAATAAGCAGAATCAAGTTGAGCTTGAATATTCACTTTTCCAAATAAGGCAAAATTCATTTGATTGTTGATATGCACACGGCTTGTTTCATGTTTTTCCACTGTTTCTCTTAAATGTACGTGATTTTTGGCCGAAAGTGCAGCTCATCTCGACGTTCTCGCACCCGTGTGCCAAAGACCGTTGGCTAATTTATCTGTATTGCAAAGAGCTGCGCTGCAGAGACGACTTTCTCGGAAATTATGTTAGCTGCGCTTGTGATTGTAGGATTGTACAGCTGTGGCATTTTCCGTAGGAGCAAATAATTATTAAAATGTCAGTTACGCACGATGGAATTATGGAGGAATTATGGAAATTTAATATTTTTAATGAAATACTCAGTAAATTCTAAATGTTAATATTTGATGCTTAACGCATAAATTGAGGAGTTATTATGGTGGTCCTACTGCTCAGCAGCGCTAATGGAGGAGCCGCCCCTGCATTTCACACATAATTTGACTACTCCAACAAGACATCTACCGAATAAAATGCTCAACAGCCATTCATTGACTGCATAATTATTCGAAGAGGTACGCAAAAATTAAGGTTCTGGACCCCAACTCAGAATAAGGCACTTAACTCTAGCGACCACGGCACTTTGTTTAGTATATTCCAATATTAGGGTATTAGAGGAACACCATCACGATCGTACCGTAAAAAGTAAGGTATAACTAATTGAAAGAATACTTTCTCAGATTTGATGAGCATTAAATATGGTATTCCACAATGATTTAGTGGACTGCGGGTTGGATTTCTAATTTTTTAAATAGAAATATGTCATTATTTTTGTGTAACTGATAGAACTTGAAGTAGGGAAGAGTAGTTCAAAATGGGGCAGTATCCTAAAATAAGACACCTTTATAAATTAAGGAGTTTAGCATTACAGCGCCAGTAAGGGATACACACCTATAAAGTTGACCCAGTTCAAATTTGTGCAGCGTATAAGGCGGAAGGTTTGGTAATTCTCATGATAATATTAAAATATTTTCAGTGATACAAAACAGCTGATTACATCAAAAATGTTAGTTATGTTAAACTATCCAAGACAATCAGTGAGAACCGTCATTATAATGTAGTTTGCCATTAGTTTGCCTTAAATTTGGCCTGTTGTTTTTTAGGTTTAGCGACATTATTAATTGGCAATATCTCTTAAGATGGGACATAATATAGATTACTAAGTTAGGACGTCCCACTTTAAGAAACTATTTTAATATTACTTGAAGCTGATGATTTTTCCTTTCTATCTGGCAATTACAGATGTCTGAAATGGATCGTTATTATAAAAGAAAAACAGATCATGAAGAAAGATCCTGTAAAGACATGTTAGAATCTATACCAAAAGTACGGAACAATAAGTTATCAGTTCGACAAGCCCCAGAAAGGTACAATGTTCCCAAGAATACATTGCAAAGAAGAATTGCAAACAAAAATAAAATTGAGATAGAATTATGATAGAAAATGTTAAATATCTTGCACGATTTAGGCAGGATTTCTCTGAGGAACATGAAAACGAGATTCTGGAATACATTCCCGAAATGGAGAAGCGGATTCTTGGAATCAGTTACCAGGAACTTCGTGGTTTGGCATTTGATTTTTCCAATGCAAATAAGATTCCTAATAAATTCAATAAGGACACTAGAATGGTTTTTAAGAAATTAATTTAGGGGTTTTTGGGTCAACATAAAAATATTTTCCTGAGAAAATCCGAAGCTACTTCATACGCTAGAACTACGGGCTTTAATCAAAATGCAGTACGATCTTTTTTCAAAAATCTTGAAGGTATTTATGTGAAATATAAACTTACTGTAGGTCGAATATGGAATGTCGATGAAACCATCGTAACAACAGTTGTTGCTCAAAAACGCAAAAAGCGGGTGGGTGCACTGACAAGTGTCCAAAGAGGAGTAAATGTTGGAGTATTGTCAGTTCTATAAGTGCAAGCGGAATGAAACCTGAGCTGATGGACAATGCACCTAATGGAAATCCAGCTTTCACACAAGACAAACGTCGAATGTATCGTGACGTCTTCTTGAATTCTATGAAATATCTTGTTGAGCATACGAGACCGTCGAAGCGGCATTCACTTCTTGTTGTGTTGGACGGTTATAGATCATATGCCAAAAGTTTAAGTGTTATAGACATTTACCATAGAGAGAATAGTTTTATTTTGTTGTGTTTACCGCTACTCTGCACGCACAAATTGCAACCATTAGACGTTTCGTGTTTTTCATCATTTATGACCTATTGCGACATATAATCACACTTTTGGACCATATTAAATTGCAGGGGCTGTTAGAGAACCTTTTGAAACAATATCAAATGTGCAGATTTTCGTAAATTAATGTCGCAGAACTGGCATATGGCCATTCAATGACGTGATATTCCAAGACTGAGAAGCTATTCTGAAAATATGAATCCAACAGAAGAAGATGGAGGACCAACAACCTTTCTTGCTTTGGATATAAATCCATACAAAACTCCTATCACTTCTGCGTCAAGGGAACATTAAAACATCGACTATGACTAAAAATTTTTGCTATCAACTCTTATAAGTAAGCGTAAAATGGAAAGTACTCCTAATTAGTCCTCGTCTTGTAAGATAAAAATAATCGGTATTAGTCGCCAATGGCAAAGGAAATATAAAAAATATGTTCTAGGAGGTCATAATATTTCCGATTTTGACAGAATCACCCTAAAAATGAATTACACAGTTTGCAGATTCCAAGATCTACAGAAAATGTTAAATCAATCAAGAAAAGAATTTTTGGGAAAACAAAAATACTCAAGGTGCAAACAATTCAAATTGTTCAAACTACCAGGAATATTTAAACTGGGCTCACAAGTCTTGTGAAATCATGGATAGTATTTTACATGTGGCGTTTGCGAAATGTGATGTACCTTCTTAGGTAACCCGTTGACCCATCTTAAGTTTGATTTTCCAATATGGATCATTTCCAGCATTTTTTAATGTAGAAAATAAGACTTTTTGTTTATTTGTGGTTCTATTTAATACTAAAAGCTGTTTTTATTTTTATTAAATTTTTATTTATTAGTTATCACAAAATTGATTTGTTACAATTAGTTTTTGAAATAATTGTTTTCAAAAAGAAAACCGTCCCATCTTGCGCTACACTCCCCTACTAAATATCCTGATATATAATTTTAATATATGTATTCAAGCCATTACCGAGTTATATTAAAAAATTCTAAAATCATCTAAATTTGAGTTAGGGCCGATAAAATAAATGGACTATTTATGGATGAAGTTTGAAATTTTTTGAATTCCCGGATCGCAAATTTTTCCTTATTATTTATATTATAGTTATCATGCGTAATATACTTTTACAATTCTACCTATGGAAATATGTCCTTTTATAGATGTTCTATAAAAGAATTAAAACTTAAGCTCAGTATGACATTTTTGTAAACTTTATTTATGTCATACGAAAATAATTGTATCTGTTGATTTATCTGTAATCCATTTTTGATTTTAATAACGTATTTTAAACAAAAGTTTGCCCAGGTTTGATCAATTCGTAGGTTAATAAATACGAAATTGTTGGCGATCTGGGAGATGCAATTCGTTCATATGTTTCAAAATAAATACTCCCGATTGCGGGCTAATTGGAACGTACACAATCAATGCCTTTTCGTAAGAAGTCTTTGAGATGGAGTGCCTTTTCAATAGTATAAACACAGGTAGTTTCAGAAGACCTCAAAATGGAAGCAAAACATTAATGTGAAATAAATAATTGATTACAAAGAATATAAAAGTAGAAATCTACAAACTCGACAATGAATGACCATACTGAAGGATCCCAATAAGGACGAACGTAATCTACGGTTGCAGTCCGCGATTAACAAAGCGCAATTCCCTCCGTGGTAATTATTGGCATATGCAAAGTAAGCTGCAGTGCAATCGTTGAACAATTTTCTGTGGAACTTCCCTAACTCAGTGTAGGTCGTTCATTGGAGAATTTGTAAATTTCTACTTTTTTATTCTTTGTAATGGTGACTCTCTCACGTATCTTTTGAAACTAGTTTTCTAAATAATGAATTGTGTCACGAGAGGTACTCCAATGTCTTCTAGTATTATTTATAATGAAGTTCCATGCTAAGTAAGGTTTATGTTTTGTACTTTAATCCACTGTTGACTTTGCTATGTAATAATTATATTAATTATACTATAAACAGCCAACATCTACTTTTTGTTCGTTCCGCATGCATTACTACTTTTCATAAAAACGTGACCGTTGTGCTACTACTTTATTGAAAATAAATAAAACTCCAATATTTACCTCCTTCCTTAATTTATGACTCCTTATAATCGACATTTTGTACAATACATTCTTCAATTGGTGAATCTAAAAAAAAATATATTTAAGACGAACTTGAAACATTAAAAACGTCTAATGTATACCTCATTCATACACAACGTTGAAGATATAATACTGCTTGCCAATTTTAAAGCAGTGCCTCCGCATAGAAAGAGAAAATTGAGTCTGTAATGCCAAAGCGAAGGTTCACCGAAGAAGGACAATGTCCATCCAAATACGTGGAGGCAAAGTTGGCAGTAGTGGAATGCGAAAAGAAAGAGTAATTGAATGGATATTCCCTTATTAAGACTCCTCAAAATCTTACAGAGTTGTTGATGAATCGCGCAAAGTCTTTTCAGAGTGTCTATGTACACCTCTTCATTACCACTGTTTAAAAATGTATGTGGAGATAATGTTAAGTAGTTTAGTACTAAACATTCTCTAATACCACCAAAAATATTACAGAAAGTTAAGGTAATAACGAAGAATCCGCCATTTACTAATTGGATTGAAGCAACGATATACATGGAAGAGATATACAGTGCCATACCCTGCAGATCCATTGACGCAATCATTGACATTGTCATGAGCAGATAAGAATAACCAGCAATACCAGTTATAAGAATTGGCAGAACTGATAAGACTGACAGTTTTTATACGATAGACCAACTTGGAAATCTTCATTTAATATTCCATGGATTCTATTTAGTTGATTAAAGCTTTGTATAAAACGAGAAGTATTAATTTTATTTAAAATAAGCTGGCTCATAACTCCGAATAAAGCAATATAAACCAAACATGTGGAAACCATTTCATAAAGTATGGAAGTAGTATACTGCGTCTTTACTTTATATACAAAAACGACAATTATATTATAACACAACATAAACAACTGAATTACTGTAGCAAATGCCAGATAAAAATTGCTTTTCTGCAAATATCTATTATCTTCTTTGTTTACGATGAAATAAGGCGCATGGCCAAAAAGAAATTCAATTAAATACATTGTAAAATAAATCGTGAAGATATCACCACGCGTTGCAGCCATTTTAAAAGTGGTCAAAGAACGAGTACCTTTTGTTGTTTTGTAACGTCTAGCTGGTTACTTATATATTATGACAATCTCATTCGATTGAATTCTATTAGGCTAATATAGTGAGGGCATTTTGTATCATCAGTCTGATTACCATTGTATTGTTAGTAATTCATCATCATATCGATCTTAATCAAGTGTAGTCTCGTGATGCGATTTTTGTGCAGGAATCATTATGCAGTTGGCAGCTAGAAGCGATTAACGATACAACGATTTCGGAATGCCGATGCTTGCTTTCTTTTTATATTTATCCTACAAGAAACTCTGTGCGAGAAATATTCGCATCACAAAAAATATACGCGAAATTTAAACTTATCGTGAAGTCATTGCCTTTCTTTTTATTCAAAAAATAAATACACGACTTAGACTACAGAAAAGCAAATTTTACATATCAAAATAAAATTTATAAACAAATTTTCGGTACTGCAATGGGTTCTCCATTATCAGCAGTTATCGCAAACCTGCTAATGGCAAAACTAAATTCTAGTGTAAGTTTTTACAGACGTTATGTGGATGACTGTTTTTGTTCCGTAAGAAAGGATAGTATTGATGAGATATTAGATTCATTTAATAGTTATCATAATAGATTAAAATTTACATATGAGAGAGAATCTAATAACTCATTGAATTTCCTGAGCGTGACAGTCATGCATAATAACGGCATTGTGAAAACAAATTGGCATATAAAGTCTACCAATACAGGAAGACATTTAAATTATTTTTCAGAAACATCAAAATTACATAAAATTAATGTAGTTACCGGTTTAGTTGATCAAGCGGTTAGATTAGCTAATCCTGAATTTAGGGAAAAGAATTTAAACAAAGTTAAAGAAATCTTAGATAAAAATAATTATCCAAATAGTTTTTATGAAAAAATAATAAAAAATAGAATTAACAAATTATATAATAGAGGAATTAAAAATAATAACAATAAATGTTATAACGCTATTCCTTATAAAAAAGGTTTAAGCGAAAAAATAAAAAAGAATTTAATAAAAACAACATAAACATTACTTTCATTCCAAATTATAGTAACAGATCTCTCTTTACTAATACTAAATCTAAAATAATTAAACAAAATCAGAGTAATGTAGTTTATAAAATAAACTGTAAAGACTGTGATGGTTGTTACATCGGTCAGACGAAACAATATTTAAAGAAAAGGTTGTATAGCCATAAGTATTCTTTAAATAATGATTTTGGTGCAATGACCGCTGTAACAAAGCATTACAAAGATCTTGGGCATTACTTTGATTTTGAAAACACAATTATATTAAAAACAGAGAATAATTATAAAAAACGACTAATATATGAAATGATAAATATACAGAAAGACACTAAAACTATTAATTTCAGGACCGATATTCAAAATTTAAGTAATGTATATAGCAATTTGTTAAAATGACATTTGCATTTCTTAAGAAGGAAACCTTTGGCTAGGTTTTTAAATTTGGGTTTTCCCTAGTCCTTGAACAGAATTGTTAAGGTTTCGACAAAGATTTTTTGATATAAGGTTTTACTTAATTTGCATGTATGTTTACACATTAATTTAGTTTTTATAATTTATATATATATAAAAGTTGGTTACACATCCTCTATATCAAGAAATCCTAGTCATTAGTTATTTTGTTGATAGTCCCAAATAAAAAACAAAAGTTTGTTTATATATTTATCTAGTTATATTTTCATTGACGAAGGTGTTCCGAAAACGTTTGTAAACGTTCTGAAAATATAACTATCGTTCAAACCAGCCTTGTTTTATTGACCTATTAGTGGTAGAGATCTATCATATAAGGTAAACATTTAAATAGAGTTATACAGCATATTAATCATCGGATATACAATATGGCTGCAGAGTTTAGCCACGTGAGTATTTTTGCATAAACAACTTAATATTTGCAGAAGATTATATTAGAGACGGCATCCACTTGAAAGCTTGTACTAAAAGCTATATCTGTCATCAATTGTCACAAGCGATAATGGGAAAATATGGTGGCGAAATGGAAATGGAAATCGTGGAGAACAGCGAAAGTTCTATTTTTTTACGGGAAACATTGGTGAGTGTGGAGAGGTTCCGCTAGACTTTTCGATTATTCATCAAAACGTCCAATGTATTAGTAACAAGGTTGGTGAGGTGTTCTTGGAGGATGGTTGGGATGTTCTTTGCGTCTCTGAACATTGGTGTTTGGGAGAGGATATCAGGGGGATTGATTTGAGGGACTTTTCTCTGATAGATCATTGTAGTAGAAGGGACGATAAGCACGGCGGCGTGGTTATATTTGTACGTAATGACAAAGCTCGGTTCAGCAGTGGCATGGACGCGTTTGGGGGTGTCTCTCTTGAGATGCATTTTGAGTGTGTTGTATCAAAGATTCAGTTGCCTGGCTTAAAACTATTGGTGGCGGCAATATATAGGAGTGACAGGGGAAACTTTTCAATTTTTTAAATAGACTTAATGAAACATTAGATATGCTACAAAAGTACTGAGAATATTCCATTGTTCTTTGTAGTGATTTCAATATAAACTTTTATCTAGAGATGGGACATTCGAATCCGCGAATCCTCGAATCCATCGAATCCTGAAAGATTCGAGATTCGAAAACTCGAATCTTCGCACGATTTTCGTAATTCGAATCTTTCGAATCCAAAAAAAAAATAATAATAATAATGATGACTCATGTAATCACGACACATATGAATCACTGACTAGAAAGATCTCGACGATTCTCTTCGGTTCTCGTTCTTTCAGCCACAAAGTATTTATAAGCTGGCATGCTTTCCTAATGTTTGTGGTATTTTAATAAATAAATATCTTTATTCCTGAGACCAGAAAAGGTATGGAACATGTCAAATACAGACAGCAAATAATATAACTAATCTAATTACAAAAATTATTACTATTCTCAGTTGATGACCCCAGCTACCTGCAGTGATGTGGATTACAGTTCATCTCCTGAAGAAGAAATAAATGCCTATTTAGCAGAACCACTGCTCCCACCAACTGCAGACATCTTTAAATACTGGAAGGGCAACACAAAATACCAAAATTTGATGAAACTAGCAAAAAAATTCTTAATTACACCACCATCAACAGTGATTTCAGAAAGACTATTCAGCACATCAGGCATCATAGTGGATAAAAAACGTAGTCGGTTGGATCCAGAGCGAGTTCGAAAGCTGGTTTTCTTAAATAAAAATCTGAATTAAAATTCTCACTTATTTGTTTTAGGTTGAGTGCTTTCTTTTATATACTAAAATATGTGTTTAGATTTTCATGTGCAATATTTGCTGTTTATCTATGTTAGCTCTCCCTTATTCTCATTCACAAAAGTTTCTGAAAAGATATCGGTACTGTTATTGATATATTAATTTCCATATGCTAAGGAAATTAAATATAAATAAAAACTTGTTGCATAATCATCAAGATTTTAACATAATTTATCTTTTAATATTGTGTAATTTGTTTTTTTAATTTCATTTGTAATATAAATATGTTAAAAAAAAAATCTTTTTTAATAAATATTTTTAAAAACTGTATCGTTTTTAATTAAAGTA
Source organism: Chrysina gloriosa (assembly GCA_038088585.1). Taxonomy (NCBI): domain Eukaryota; kingdom Metazoa; phylum Arthropoda; class Insecta; order Coleoptera; family Scarabaeidae; genus Chrysina; species Chrysina gloriosa. Next base: position 12,347,408 of record CM076095.1, read on the forward strand.
GCTTTAAAATTTTCCTGTAAAATTGTTTTTCCTCTCTGTCCTTTCTTATTATTGTAATTATATGATGGATTCGAGAGATTCGAGATTCGAAGGATTCGAGAGATTCGAGAATCCTTTAGGATTCGGATTCGGATTCGGATTCGAGAAAATTTGGATTCGTCCCATCTCTACTTTTATCTGTCTCGAAAGATTTAGAAAACTTTAAAGATTTATTATCCTCATATGACTTCACTGTCACTGTAAAAGAACCAACAAGAAAAAATAATTGTCTAGACAATATTTGTGTAAATTCAAAGATCTCAAGATTTAAATCATTTGTTATTCAAAATGGTTTGTCAGACCACTCGGCCCAGTTACTTGAGTTTTCAGTAATACGCAACAAGACTCCTAAAAGTAAAAATATAACGTACAGGTAATTAAAGAATGAAACTAATGTTAAACTATTCAGACAATTACTAAGGGAAGAAAACTGGAGTAGCATCACTACTCATTTAGATATTGACGAACAATACAATAGCTTTATTGAAAAAGTTGGAGCTTGTTTTGAAATTGCTTTCCCGATAATTTATAAGAAAGTTAAAAATACGAAGCCTAGTAAGTCATGGATAACGGATGAAATAAGAGCCTCCTCAATTAAGATAAAGGAAATATATAAAAGCACCTTGACTGACAATACTGGAAGTATTGAACACTACAAATTATATAGAAGCATATACAGGAGTGAAGTTGCAAACGCCAAATTGATGGAAAATAATCATGTCTCAATCAACAAATAAAACGAAAACTGCATGGTCAATTATAAACGGTCCTAGTAAATCGATACGGGATTCTAGGGGTTGTTGCATTGACTGTGAGGGGTGAAAGTGTTACGGATCCTATAGAAATTGCTGAACATTTTAATTGTTACTTTAATGAAATTGCGGATCGATTACTGTGATTAAGCAATCAAACTCCGCCAATAGACCACATAAAAGCCCTACATTCGTAAACTCATTCTTCTTTGAACCGGCTTGTGAAAGCGAAATAAAAAATATTATTTTCCAAGTTAAAAATACCTCTTCGTTTGGTGATGACCAGATTAGCACAAATTTGTTAAAACTGTCTGTAGATGAAATAGTTGCCCCACTAACTCAAGTCATAAATAGCTCTGTGAGTGAGGGTAGGTTTCCCGAAAAATTAAAAGTTTCAAAAATCATACCCATTTTGAAACATAGTACTGAACAATCTGTTGCGGGCTATCGACCGATATCTCTGTTGAATTCATTTTCAAAAGTATTCGAAAAAACAATGGCAAATAGAATATTAAAATTCCTAGAAAAAAAATAACTTACTTAATGATCGCCAGTTTGTTTTTCGCGAAGGTCTCGGTACTTCGACTGCAATAGTATCTTTCCTCGATTTGCTATACAAGGAAATGGATTCGGGAAACTCTTGTATTGGCATATTTCTAGATCTTAATAAAGCGTTTGAATCACGAAATATTAATTAAGAAATTGTATTCTTACGGTATACGAGGGAACATACTGGAGTGGTTTAAAACTTATCTAAATGATCGTAAACGTTCTTGGGCCTATGTTATACGTGATATACGTGAATGACATTAAATTGGACAAATGTGTCCTGTTTGCTGACGATACATCGGTATTGGTAAGTGTCGAAACAAAATCTGACTTACTGGAAACTGCTAAATTTACACTGAATGCTATTAAGAATTATGCACAGAGAAATGATTTAATAATAAATTCCAAAACAGCATTTGTAGAGTTCAGAACTACTACATGTGAAAGAGACAAATCAGTTTTAATAAAATATAATGGCGGTAGTATAGCACAGGTTGATAATATTAGATTCTTGGGGCTTACAGTTGACTACAAATGTAAATGGAAAGGGTGTTACTGTGAAAATGGTTAATTTATTAATATGATATCAGCAAAAACAATGGCAAATCATGCGAAACGTTTTTGCTTAATTTTAATCAAATTTTTCCCCCATACACTTCTACATTACGGTACTGTGTTCCTGGTAGACCTTTATTTGAGAGGTAAGGGATATCTAAAGGTCGAAATAAATAGTCGGGCATTCAGTCAGTAGTCGGGTATTCTACAATGTAAACAGATGGTTTCATTGAAATAGCGCCGCCAGTAAATAGCATAGTATCGACAAGTGAATAACGCTTCTCTGTCTCTGTCACTATTATAGAAAAATTTACAGATGTTTTATTTCGCTGTCATTGCATGAACTTGACCTACATGTGAAGAGTTCGACGATCTTTTATCGGTAATGATAAAAATATTTTCTTTCGAAAAGATTTATTTATTGGTAAACAATGTAAAGTCAAGAAAACAAAGAAACTTTCACAATAAATGCCTAACATTAGACGTGTTTGACAATAATATGTTGATGTGATTGTTGTGTAAAGACGTTTAAAGTAAAATGATTAATAAAGCGTAAATAACATGTATGTACTGTGCAAGCAGTGTGAAAAATTTACAAATTTGAAGTGGACCACTTATTCATAAATTATTTATGCTCACTCGATCAATGATCCGATCGTTATTCGTATTGGAAGTGCGCTTCAATTGTATAACAGGGCTGGGCTCAAAACTGTAATTATAAATATCTTGTGAACGGTACGTTTGGGGGTCTACGTTTATTAAGCAAATATTGAATATATTTTAATTATCTACTTTTGGACAACTTTCTAACCATTTACTCAGTTACACCCTGCATATTAAATACTCCATGTTTCACGTTCTTCAAATTAAATACATGCATGTTGTGTTTCTGTGTAATTTTTTCACGGAATACATAGCCTAGCGTAAAGTTTTACTCCCTTCTTTTACAAATAACATCTTTTGGTCCCGTCTTTGTTCTGGTATTCTCAATATGTGTACTAGTCATATCTTGCGCGTATCTTTTGCGTTATTTTGAACCTTCCACACATGCTCATTATTTATTTATTTGATTTTCTGTGCTATATTCCTTCTGTCACTTTAATGTCTTCAAAATTTTCAGCAGGACCATATCTCTCACCTTGTTTGGCCGTAGTATAAAAAATATAGATCTTATTATTGCTCCAGTTGTCTTCTTTTACAATTCTTTTCTCTATTTCTATACTATCCTGGAACTTATTTCTTATTGTAACCCAAAGTATTTGAACTAGTTTACTTTTTGAATTCTATATTCTTCTTCTTCTGCTTGGAATTTTGTTAATTTCTTCAGTCACATCCACTTGCATCTGCATGTATTATCATTTATTAATAACCCAAACTCTTTTACGCCCGTTTCAAACTTTCTGAATATCCTTTATAGTTCCCTCCTTTACCCTTGTTAGTAGTACCAGATTTTTGGTGTAGAGTGTTTGTGACTGAGAATTAAACTCGTTATTTGGATTTCGCTTCCTCTCATAATCCCTTACAGAACTAGATTGAACAAGTCTGTGGTCTCAGTCTTCTTTTGATAGCAAATGGCACTCGGATATAAAGTCATATTCCGGCTTAGAATCCATAAAAAACGTATGCAAGCACGAGTTGTGTTCATAGTTGCGATTCTATAACATATTTAGCGTTAATATTTGGTCTGCCGTTCATCTAAGACCAACTATTTCATTCCCATATTTCTTTAATTTGCTACGTATGACACACAGTTGGGAAGGGTCTTAGTGTTATGATGGAGTGGTAATTTAACGAATTTCTTAGCTGATTTATTCAAAGTTAGACTCGTGGATTTCCTAATTAAGGTTTTAAAATTTTGTTTCTTGATTAAGTTATCAATCAATTTTGCTAAGAAACCATTGTATTCGGCTATGTTTCTTATGTATTTAAGTTCTCTTTGATATCTTTCTGTTGTTCTGTTGTGAAAATTTAGTAGCCAATGTACTAGAAAATTAAGAGATGCAATCTTTTGCTGAAAACTATGGTTAGAACCGTCAGTTATAAACCTGTTGACATTGGTTTCTTTGCCATATATGTATGTCTATCTCCAAATTGGTGTTACTCCTACTAAGGTATCTAGGAATGGAAGTTCGTTATTTTTTCTTCTTCCATTGTAAATTTTACGGTGTTGAATTTATAATTAAGAGTCCTGTAATTTATATTTCTTAATTTTAATAATGGCAAATATGTCGTCTACGTATTGTTATGGTCAAAGGAAATTGAAACACATTTCTTAGGAAAATATTTAATAGAGAATATTGTATTGTTTGAAAAAATGGATCAAAGTAGACAGAGATTCGCTCCGTTCAAATTACATACCCTTACTAACTTATTATCTAAAATTATATCAATTTATACTATCTGATTCTAAAATATACATTGATAAATGAATCTTCATTCGAGATAGTAGTTATGGTAAATAGGATGGGAAAGTACAGTAACATTTGGGACAAATAAGTTTAAAAGAATTTCGATTACTTATCAATATGAATAACAATTGGGGTGGGCGATGTGCATGAGAAAAGTACATATAGTGACGACAAATTGAAAAAATGGATGATTTAAGATTCGTAGAATACTAACAAGATAGCGGTGTAACAATGCGGTAATGTGAGAATATAACACTATGAAAAATATATAATATACTTAATATCTAGCAATGTAATATATGAACATAACAGTATCTAATCCAAACACTCGGGAAATACCTAGCATATTTTATAAATTGAATCTCAAAATTTCTCATAAACAAATCTGCCATAATTTGTGATAATTGTGATAACTATTGTCCATCGAAGTACGGTATTTTTGTTCAAAATATTTGCCCTCAATTTGAAAACAATTTTGGGACATACAAAAAGTTGTTAATTTGATATATTCTTTTATATTTTCCAAGCTCAAATTATTTCTACGGAGTAAGTTTTCCAAATATTTTAAAGTGTCAGGAATAGGTACTGATGGAAATAATGAAGTAACATCGAAAGATACTAAAATCTCACCTTCTTTTAATTTATAACTTTTTAGTTTCTCGATGAATTCTGAAGAATTATTTACTGCCAAACTTTCGGGTTTTACGGGTAAATTCTTCTACAAGCCACTTGGATATAAAATATGTCCGTCAGTTCATTCCAGATACGATGGGTCTCATCGATTTACGGGATTTATGTATTTTGGGCAGATTCAGAAAGTTGTGGTAAGGGTAATTTTATTTTTCTTATTAGTGTCTTGCATATTGATATTTAAATCTTAGTCATTACTTTGGTGTGATTCAGGAACTTTAGTAGCTGTAGTGTATAGTATATACAGTTTGCTGCTCTTAGTGTTACATGTAGTTCATCTTGTAAATCATCCCTTCTATTTAATTTCGTCTTTGCCAACCTTTGTTGTTGTTTCCGCTGTAGGTTTGTTTATTGTCATGAATTACCTTTGTTTTCTCGATGTTTATTGCCAGCTTATGTTTCAAAAGTACATCATTCCAGATTCTTAGGTTCGTCTGCAATTTTTCTTCAGAGTTCAGAGTTGAAAAGACACAACTCTTCAGGGAAACTTGGGCTAAAGCCTCCGATATCCTACCACAAATCTTTCCATTTCTTCTTGGCACTCTTTCATAGTTTCATCTATTGTGCTTAGGAATACGAGTAGGCTAAGTACACCTCCCTGGCAAACCCCTCTGTTGTTTTAAATTTGTCAGACAATTTATTTTCTGTTCTTACTTGGCTCCACGTTTCCTTGTAAATACTTTGTATGACTTCAATGAGCTCATCTTCTACATTCTTTTTCTTAAGATTTAGGATTGGCATAGTACGTGGATCGCGGTTTCCTCCTGAATTTGACAGAATCTACATATCGTTTCTTCGGTCAAGCCCATTTGTTCATGTGCTTGTTGAGCGTACAGTGCCCTGTTAGTAGGCCCAGTTAACCAACTTACCTGTATCAGTTGTTGTACAGTAAAGATGCGGTCTTGAAACCTGCCGGGTCCGAATCCACTTTGTACTTCCGTGAATTTACTTTCTGCTAATAATCTCCGTTTTATTTCAATTATCCTTTCATATATTTTAAGTAAGCAATGTAATTCCTCTATAGTTTGAACAGTCCGCTACGTTGCCTTTTTTGTAAATCGGTAATATGATACCAATTGTCCATTTCTCTGATACGTCTTTATGTTCCCAACACATATTCAGGTTTTCAATCATTCTCCCTCTGCTTTTTCTCCCATATATTTAAGATCCAATTTGGTCCAGCCCTGCCGCTTTCCTAGTCTTAATTTGGCTAACGGCTTCCTTTAGTTCTTGCCTGCTTATTTTGTTTTGACTTTTATTATCTGTAGCAACTCTTCCCCTTATGGCATCATTTGTTCGTTGTTCATTTAGATTAGGTATGGGCAACCTTTGACATGTTGTGGGCCAAACTTTAGTGTGCAAATACGTTCGCGGGCCGCGTTTAAAAGTAGTACGTTTTAAAGTAGTGTGGTAGTGTTCATAATTTTTTGCGATAGATATCAGACATGAAATAATACGACAATGTTATTATAATATCAATTTATGAAAATAACAAAATGAAATAATAACATTATAATTAAATCGTTAAATTTGGAATTGTTACAAACTACGAAAGTTAAATAGCGATACCGAAATCAATGAGACACTTGAGCTTGAACTTGGGAAACTAATCCATCGATGTTTGGATTAATTCCACTGATACAAAGACGTAAAGAATTTTCCAACTTATCGTCAGTCAGCCTTGTACGGTATTTCGATTTATTAACTTTGATCAGTGAAAAGAACTGTTCGCATTTATAAGTACTGCCAAACGCACAAATCAATCTTCTTGCAAATTTTCTAAGCTGCGGAAAATTGTCTTCTTCGAGGTATTTTTGTAGAAATCACATAACTCCACGTCTTCAAATTTAGATTTTAGGAGTGAGTTTTCTTGAATCTCGATCAACTCCATTTGCAAGTGTATTGGAGCATTTTGTACATTACTTTCTGTTGGAGTAGCAAATAAATTGAAACAGTCTTCCATGTTTCTGAAATCGCTAAATCTGTTCGAAAATTGCTCCGACAGTACCTTGATAATACCTTGAGTTCTTATATATATATAGCATATTGAGCATAAGCAATATTCTCATACGCAGAGCGCGTGGTGAAATGGTAACTGTTTCCAGACAGCATCTGTGCCTCGCACAAGCGGATTTTATTCTGAAACGCTTTCAAATGGCTGTACAAATCATTAACTAACTGTCCTTGTTTTTGAAGTTTCAAATTTAAATCATTCAAATAGCCAGTAAGGTCGACCAGAAATGCTAAGTCACATATCCATTTTGGGTCACTCAATTCAGATAGTGGTTTATCTTTTATTTGCATAAAGTCTTTTATCTCATTTATAAGCTCGTAAAACCGTTTCAGCATTTTCCCTTTGCTTAGCCATCTGACTTCAGAATAATATGTTACGTCATCATATTCGGCTGATATTTCATCCAAAAACTCCTTGAATTGACAATGGTTAAGCCCTCGGGATCGAATAAAATTGATGGTTTTTACTACCACATTCATAACATTCTGGAGTCGAATGGACTTAGAACACAAGTTCTGTTGGTGAATAATGCAGTGAAGGACTATCAAATCATCTTTTGCACATTTAATTCAGTTGCTTTTTCGTTCAAAATTCCGATGAAACCTTTACGTAAGCCGACCATAGAAGGTGCACCATCTGCGCATACTCCAACTAATTTTAACCATGGCAAGGCAAAACTTGTAAATACCTTTTGAACTTCATTAAAAATGTCCTCTCCTGTAGTGGTTCCTTTTAGCAGCTGTAAAGCAAGCAATTCCTCAGTAACAGTGAACTCTTTATCAACACCTCGAATAAATATAGCCAGTTGAGCAGTGTCCGACAAATCGGTGCTCTCGTCTAATGCCATGGAAAATGATTCAAAACCAGCCATACGGTCAGTCAATGTTGTTTTTATATCATTAGCCATCATTTCTATACGTCGGACAACAGTTCGTCTTGACAAACTAATTTTTTCAAATTCATTTTTCTTTACAGGACACAAAACACTGCAAACTTCTAACATACACTCCTTGATAAGTTCGCCTTCGGAAAATGGTTTTAATGACTTTGCCAATTTTGAACTAACTATAAAACTAGCTTTCACAACATTATCAAGTAGTGTTCTTTGTTTATGAAACATTTGCTGCTGCTTTTCCAAATTTGCAGTAAGCTTCTGGATTTTGTCCTTTCTTATTTGTCCTGTCAGTGAGTGCAGCGTAGGATGCTTAGTTGAGTAATGCCTCTTTATATTGAATTCTTTCATCACTGAAATGGATTCATTACACAGCAAACAAATAGGCTTACCATTGTGCAAGATAAAAAGAATTCTTCAGTCCATTTTTCTTGAAACTGGCGACCCTCTGCATCTACTTTTCGTTTCTTTCCACCAGACATCATTTTCGTATACAAAATATAATTAGAAAGCACCCAAGATGCACACAAAGTCACAAAGCTAATTGACGACACTAGCAGTTCGCTAGGATATCGCTCGTCGAAGTTATCACCTCGGTAGCTCAAGTAGAACTGAACTAAAGTTCGGGCCATCCACTGCATGCACCCGCTTATATAAGCAAAATGAAGGAATGATCTAGAATCGTCTAGTGTAGAACAGTTGAGAAGAAATAATCTTTTGTCGCGCCGCCAGTGAGGCGGCAAACATCGAAGGCTTTGATGTTTGCCGCCTCACTCTTTGATGATCGCCGACACTCGGCTTGCTCGCTTACTTGATTCCGTGAGTTTGAGTAAGTAGTGTAATTTTAATTTTTTTTTTAATTAGGTTTTTCAAAATGTCTCGCGGGCCGGCTCAAATCATACAGCGGGCCGGCTGTTGCCCACCGTGGATTTAGATGGTCATTTAATAATTGCTTAAAGTATTCCTTCCATCTGTTTAGGATACTGCCTTCGTTTATGATTATTTCCCCATCTTTTGTTTTCATTTGTAATTTGACGTTTATCTCTAACAGCATCCTCTAAAATATTTTGTGGTTCTCTTTACTGTACTATTCCATCTTTTTACTAAACTTCTCCTAAGGTCTTTATTTCGCTTCAGTAATTATTTTCTTAACTTCCTACCTTTTTTCTTTATACCTTGTAAAGCATTCCGTGGTTTTGTTTTGTAGATAATTCTCTCATAACTCTGTTTTCTTTGCTACCACTTCCAATGGGTTTTGTTCACTCAACCATTGAGTTTTCTTTCTATCTGTTCCAACTGTGTGTGTGTGTGTGTTCCGCATACTTCTGTCTGTCGTAAACCTAATTGTGTCGAACTTTGAATATAATTGTTCTAAAAAAATTTTTTTCGAAAACGGGAAAAACATCCACATTTTAGAAAAAGTCTTCACTGTCCCCCTCATCGTAATTTCGATATTACCCATAAATAAGTTTGCGATTAAAGGAGGTGAGAGATTAACATTGCTGTGCCTTCGGGTTGTATGTAAATTTTGTTATTAATTTGAAAATAACTCTGTTGGATAAAAAGGGAAAGTAACCTCTTATATTGTTTTAAAAATTCCACCAAATAATCATTAATACGCTGGGGAGGAGTGAACAAACGTTGAACGAAGTTAGAACTTTACCTTCTTTCAATTGCAAAGAAAAAACAATTTCTTTTATTAAGCCCTACTGCAAAAATTTTATAAATTTCCGACCGTTGTTCCAAATTTGTTTTGTCTGTCGAATTTCCTAATAAATTCTTTCAAAGAACACTTTCTTTGATGTCCAATACCCCTTCGTGTTTGGTATTTCTAGGATATTACCGAACCGTTTTGAAATCTTATGATACGGTTGTTTAATTACATCTCTTTCGGGACTCAGCGGAGAGACAAAGGTCGTTGAATTTCTTATGTGGACTTTTAATTTTTTTAAACCAGTTTTCGACGTCTGTTGGAGTAAACATTGTATGTAAAACTTCTATAATTAAAGCGCTTTTCTGTCTTTAATACTACCCAAGATAGCCATGAGACGCACGCTATAAGAAACTTCGAGTACCTTGGAAAGACCTTAACCTTTTCTTTTAACCGTGACATTAATTATTTAGTCTGTATGGTCTACATTAGATTTAATTGGTGTTGGTCATATCTATAATCCGACGTAAACATATAATAATTACATTACCAGCTCCCAATCAATATTGACCCCTCCATACCCTTAGATCACTCGACACAAACAAACTTAATATGTTATTGCCTTGTTGCAAGCAGCAGTTACTGCGGGGCTACGATGTCCAAAGACATTTTCCATGTACTTTATCCCATACACATGATAGGGAAGTTGGTTGGAGACATACCGTACAGCATTTGTGGACCGGCAAAATTGAAATACCTAACAACATCGAACACATATTTAGTTATAGCGAGTGCTTGCCATGTATTACTTATGGCTACGCTACTATGGGGAAGCTCCATTTTAATGTTTGGAAACATAGGGTTCTTCTCTTTGGTTTTTATTTTGGCCTTAATTCTAACAGTGATACTAAATTCGTTATATTTCGTCGCGAATATCATCAGTAAAATAGTTTACAGAAAAAGCATAAAGAAAGTATTCGCCGCCTTGTACCAAGTAGATCAAGAATTACGCAGTCTGGGCTCTAATCCTCGTTACGCAGCAATGAAAAAACAGTGCTTATTATTTTTTACATTTTCTATATTAATCATTGTATATGATGCAACGCCGTACTGGGTAATATTTATGAACGGATCTCATTTGCACATATTCCTAACATGTTGCAGTTTCTACGCCAATATCGTGAGAGCTAGTTGGGTGTCCATGTATTTTGCGACGATTTTAGTTATGCAGAACTTTTTGAATCCACAGCGTCACTTTTGAATAAGAGTTCTTTGCGGAACAAAGGCATAGTATTGAGCCGATCAAGACATATTCACACACTAGAACGATTAATCAAAACCTATGAAACATTAACTAGAACCCTGAAACGATTTAACAAAATAGCTTCATGGCAAATACTTATTTTAATTGGTATCTACTTTACTGACCTAACTATACAAGTACTAGCTGTGGTGTCAGTGGCGGGTTTCTATCAAAATATGGTTGTAATTGTATGGATTTTTACAATTTTAATTAAACAAATATTTAAGCTCGGTGTAATTCTGAACGTGGCACACCGGTGCAAGAATAAGGTAAATTGAGTTAGATGCTTTACATATCTGATTATATTGCATTGGGGTTTTCAAATATGTTTGCACGTGACACGTGACCAAATAATATACGAGGTATGTAAATAAAGTAATGAGTGAAGGCCGGATAATATGCAGTTTGCATAAATTTGCATATTTGCATAATATATGCATTTTGTATATTATTTGCATGTTTTGTAGTAATTCAGCATATTTGAAGTATCCGAGTTTTATTTATTTATTGGATGTAATTTATTATAGGATAGGCATTACTAAAAATATGTCGTGATTGTAACAAACAAAAAGTTAAACAGCCCTCTTTAAATTAAAAATAGCATTCTATGAAGCCTCTTCTCGATACTTTTCCGATAAGCGCTTCCAAAAAGTTATTAATGCTGTTCCCATACATCTAGACCGGGACAGAATTCAAGGAAAAGCTAATTCTCTGAAACTTCTAAATAAATACAAAAATACATTTTACCAGAAAATTAGGAGCACAGGTGTTTCTTTGTTATTCGGAGAAATTTATTCCCATATTCGAAAGCAATCTTATTTATTTTAAACGTCATTTTACGTTGGTTTTTCAAAGTGTAAACTTGTGGGTTGTTATTAATTGTAATATCAAAAATGCCGAAAATAGCGTCTGTGCCTGGATGGATTGCACCTTATTCAGAATTGCGTATGGATGGACAAAAAGTATTTTGCGTAGCATGCAGCAAGATTGTAAGTAAAATTGAGGTTTATTTCCTCTTATTAATCTATAGAAACTTCTTTATCAGTTGTTTTCTTATAAAATAAGTGTTAGTAAAAGATAAAGAAGTAATAAAAAACTAATGTGTAAAGAGTTTGCGAAGCAATCGGAAGAAACGACATTTAATAAAATAACCAACACAACGGTTGGACAAATAATTTTATTTTAAAATTTTATTTTAAAATGAGTAAAATGAGATGTATATTTCATGCGTATTTTTCGCATATCATCCGAACAATACGGAATATCTGATATTTCGTATTCTGCTCATGATTTTTAAATAAAAATCATTTTAAAATAAAATTATTTGTCGAAGGGTTGTGTTGGCTATTTTATTAAATGTCGTCTATTCCGATTGCTTCGCAAACTCTTTACACATTAGTTTTTTATTACTCCTTTACCTTTTACTAACACTTATTTTATAAGAAAACAACTGATGATGTGATATCTTTTATGCAGGTTACAAGTAAGAGAAAGTTTCAAGTCGACCAGCTATTAAAACTCCATTCCATGCTGCAAAACTATCAAAGATGAAATTGGCGAATTGGCGAAGAAGGAAAGAAACATTACCGCAATGTTTGCCATCAATCTCCAAAAAATCGGAACAAGAACAATTTAATGAAGATTTGTGCCTAATGTTTGTGTCGGCAGATACTCCACTACAAAAAATAAACAATTTAAATGTCAAGTTATTTTTGCAAAAGTACACCAGGAAAAATAATATTCCCGACGAGAGCATCTTAAGAAAAATTATATTCACCGTATCTAAGCAGAAACATTGAGTAGCATTAAGAAGGCTGTGTCAAACAATTACCTTTACATATGCGCAGATGAAACTACTGATAGTGTAGGCCATGGATGCACAGACCGCGGCCCGCCTGTCGAATATTGGTGGCCCGCCGACAGCAAAAATAATACTCTCGTACATTCGAAGAATATTTAATTCTATTCCAGAATAAAACCAAAAAAATATGTTCGAAAAGTAATTTGAATCTCGCGCGCGCGCTATTTGAATCTAGCGCCCAAAAATGCTAAGTCAAGTAACATCGCTTGCTGCCTTTATATAAAGTTCAAAATAGTAGAGAAATCAAGAATTTTCTAGCGCGGTGTGAGCAAGCGAGATAGCAATAGTCCCGAATTCCCGATTGCTCGCGTAGGTACGAGTAGATACACGAAGCTTCCAGAGTCGTATGCGCGGTATAAAAGCCACGCTAACCGCAGCGACCGACAGTTCGGTTTTCATTTGAGTGAAATGTCAACAGGAAGAAATAAGCGCGAAAATACAAAGCGAAGTAATAAGTGATTGAGAATAAGTGCAGTTTAATAGTGTTTTGGGGAGGCAATAGTTCTAGTGTAGATTTTAACTCGACTAGCCGGTGTCATATATTTTGATCCACATTCAACGTAGATTTCCTGTTAACCCGTCAAGTGCCGTGTATAATTGTGTTGTGAAATCGTAAGTAAAACTCAGTTATTAATAAGTGTTTCCCTACCTATTTAATCAATTTTAATCAAATTTAGCTTTAATGTTGGCCAAATATTAAAATAAAACAAAGAAATTACTATTTTTATCAGAATTTCTCTAACTGTAATAATTACGTCATTATTTCAGATATAAAATCTGTATAAAAATCTTAAAATTTCTGAGGAATTTAATCAATTATTTTTGATAATTTAAAAAAGAATGGATAATTTAAGTAGGTACTGTAATTGTTTTTAGGTGCTGTGTTAATCCTAGCCAGGATTAGAACGCAACATGGAGAAGCCAGGACCTAGTAAAAACGTAAGGTTAAAGGTGAAAATCGGCAGTTTCAAGAAATTTGGACTGAGAAATACTTTTTGTATGGTCGCATAACAAAGTCGTTTGTTTAATTTGCAAGAATTCTGTTGCGATTGCAAAGGAATATAATGTAAAAAGGCACTATGAAACGCAGCATCCTTCTTTTACCAAGTTTACAGGCGAATTAAGAAAGCAAAAATGTTGTCTTTAAAACGGGAGCTTATTGGTCAGCAAGCTATGTTTACAAAACCCATTCAAGATTCAGAAACAGCTACAGAAGTTAGTTATGAAATTTCTCGAATGATAGCAAAGCGAAGTCGCCCCTTCAATGATAGCGATTTTGTAAAAGAATGCATAGAAATTGCCGCTAAGAAAATGTGTCCAGAAGCAGCAAAAAGTTTGAGAAAATTCAACTGAATCGTATGACTATCCAAAGACGAATTATGTCTTTGTCAGGTAATATTGCGGAACAATTAATTGAAAAAACTAAGATCATTGAATTTTTTTCATTAGCACTCGACGAATCCACTGATATTAGTTCCACAGCTCAACTTCTCATATTCATACGAGGTGTTACTCAAGATTTTGAAGTCTTAGAAGAGTTATTCGGAATGTGTTCATTGAAAGGTCAAACCAAAGGAGTTGATATACTCAATGTACTTTTGGATGAGTGTTCAAAAACTGATTTGGACTTATCAAAATTATCGGGAGTTGCGACTGACGGTGCTCCTTCGATGATTGGTGTCAATTCCGGGCTAGTTACTTTACTGAAAAAGCATCTGCAAGGAAAACATAAACGCTGAAGATCTCATGCAGTTTCACTGCATTATACACCAAGAAACCCTCTGTTCTAAAAAATTGAATTTCAAAATATCGTGAAAGTGGTAGTTTCGACTGTTAAATTTCATAAAATCACGAGGACTCAATCATAGACAATTCAAACAATTCCTTGATGACATCGAAAGCGAATACGGAGATTTACTGTATTATACAGAAGTAAGGTGGCTAAGCCGTGGATTGACACTGGAACGATTTCTAAATTTAATAGAAGAAATTGGAATATTTCTGGCGGAAAAGCAAAGGGATGTCCCGGAACTTAAAAATCCTGATTGGTTGTGTGATTTGGCTTTTTTAGTTGACATTACAAATCATTTGAATGTCTTGAACACACGGCTTCAAGGCAAAAATCAACTGATATCCCAGCTCTACGCTCATGTATCATCCTTTCAATGCAAGCTGACACTTTTCAGATCACAATTGAATTCTGGAAATTACAATCATTTTCCGAATTATAAGAAAATGGCTGAAAAATTCAACAAAATTGCGATTAATTTCAGTTATGTAGAAAAGCTAGATATTTTGATTCAATCTTTTCAAGACAGATTTTCGGAGTTTAAAAAAGTGAAACCTCTGTTGGACATATTCAGCAATCCTTTCACGATTTCAGTTGAAAATGCGCCAGAGTCAATGCAGTTAGAAATTATCGACATTCAAAACGATCAAGATTTACGCAACAAATTCAACGAAGGAGACTTGCTGAACTTTTACCGCTGTATTGATAAAAATATGTACGAAAAGTTGCGCATAAACGCTCTGAAATGTGCCAGCTTATTTGGTTCTACCTATATATGTGAACAAACTTTTTCAATACTAAATAATAATAAAACAAAAAATCGAAACCGCCTTGCAAATGAAAGTTTGGAAGCAGTTTTACGTGTTGCTACAAGTAAATTTGAGCCAAATATAAAAAGGACTGTAAGCACTATGCAGTGCCACGCTTCAAATTAATAAATTCTTTTTGAATTTTAATAAATTATTATCAATTCTTTATTGTCTTTAATTACCTATACTTCTGGCGGCCGGCCCGCCATCAGTTCATGATTTGCCCGAGTGGCCCCTAGTCTTCATAAGTCTGTGCAACCATGGCCTACACCATGGTCTGTCTTGAAAAGATTGAATCAAAATATCTAGCTTTTCTACATAACTGAAATTAATCGCAGTTTTGTTGAATTTTTCAGCCATTTTCTTATAATTCGGAAAATGATTGTAATTTCCAGAATTCAATTGTGATCTGAAAAGTGTCAGCTTGCATTGAAAGGATGATACATGAGCGTAGAGCTGGGATATCAGTTGATTTTTGCCTTGAAGCCGTGTGTTCAAGACATTCAAATGATTTGTAATGTCAACTAAAAAGCCAAATCACACAACCAATCAGGATTTTTAAGTTCCGGGACATCCCTTTGCTTTTCCGCCAGAAATATTCCAATTTCTTCTATTAAATTTAGAAATCGTTCCAGTGTCAATCCACGGCTTAGCCACCTTACTTCTGTATAATACAGTAAATCTCCGTATTCGCTTTCGATGTCATCAAGGAATTGTTTGAATTGTCTATGATTGAGTCCTCGTGATTTTATGAAATTTAACAGTCGAAACTACCACTTTCACGATATTTTGAAATTCAATTTTTTAGAACAGAGGGTTTCTTGGTGTATAATGCAGTGAAACTGCATGAGATCTTCAGCGTTTATGTTTTTTCCTTGCAGATGCTTTTTCAGTAAAGTAACTAGCCCGGAATTGACACCAATCATCGAAGGAGCACCGTCAGTCGCAACTCCCGATAATTTTGATAAGTCCAAATCAGTTTTTGAACACTCATCCAAAAGTACATTGAGTATATCAACTCCTTTGGTTTGACCTTTCAATGAACACATTCCGAATAACTCTTCTAAGACTTCAAAATCTTGAGTAACACCTCGTATGAATATGAGAAGTTGAGCTGTGGAACTAATATCAGTGGATTCGTCGAGTGCTAATGAAAAAATTCAATGATCTTAGTTTTTTCAATTAATTGTTCCGCAATATTACCTGACAAAGACATAATTCGTCTTTGGATAGTCATACGATTCAGTTGAATTTTCTCAAACTTTTTTGCTGCTTCTGGACACATTTTCTTAGCGGCAATTTCTATACATTCTTTTACAAAATCGCCATCATTGAAGGGGCGACTTCGCTTTGCTATCATTCGAGAAATTTCATAACTAACTTCTGTAGCTGTTTCTGAATCTTGAATGGGTTCTGTAAACATAGCTTGCTGACCAATAAGCTCCCGTTTTAAAGACAACATTTTTTGCTTTCTTAATTCGCCTGTAAACTTGGTAAAAGAAGGATGCTGCGTTTCATAGTGCCTTTTACATTATATTCCTTTGCAATCGCAACAGAATTCTTGCAAATTAAACAAACGACTTTGTTATGCGACCATACAAAAAGTATTTCTCAGTCCAAATTTCTTGAAACTGCCGATTTTCACCTTTAACCTTACGTTTTTTACTAGGTCCTGGCTTCTCCATGTTGCGTTCTAATCCTGGCTAGGATTAACACAGCACCTAAAAACAATTACAGTACCTACTTAAATTATCCATTCTTTTTTAAATTATCAAAAATAATTGATTAAATTCCTCAGAAATTTTAAGATTTTTATACAGATTTTATATCTGAAATAATGACGTAATTATTACAGTTAGAGAAATTCTGATAAAAATAGTAATTTCTTTGTTTTATTTTAATATTTGGCCAACATTAAAGCTAAATTTGATTAAAATTGATTAAATAGGTAGGGAAACACTTATTAATAACTGAGTTTTACTTACGATTTCACAACACAATTATACACGGCACTTGACGGGTTAACAGGAAATCTACGTTGAATGTGGATCAAAATATATGACACCGGCTAGTCGAGTTAAAATCTACACTAGAACTATTGCCTCCCCAAAACACTATTAAACTGCACTTATTCTCAATCACTTATTACTTCGCTTTGTATTTTCGCGCTTATTTCTTCCTGTTGATATTTCACTCAAATTAAAACCGAACTGTCGGTCGCTAGGAACTTCAAGTCGATACTAGGGCCGGTGGGGGATTCCTTACGCCCTTTTATCTTCAGGTGTAGGCTGCTTCGATCACGCAGCCTGGGGATGTCGGTCGCTGCGGTTAGCGTGGCTTTTATACCGCGCATACGACTCTGGAAGCTTCGTATATCTACTCGTACCTACGCGAGCAATCGGGAATTCGGGACTATTGCTATCTCGCTTGCTCACACCGCGCTAGAAAATTCTTGATTTCTCTACTATTTTGAACTTTATATAAAGGCAGCAAGCGATGTTACTTGACTTAGCATTTTTGGGCGCTAGATTCAAATAGCGCGCGCGCGAGATTCAAATTACTTTTCGAACATATTTTTTTGGTTTTATTCTGGAATAGAATTAAATATTCTTCGAATGTACGAGAGTATTATTTTTGCTGTCGGCGGGCCGCGGTCTGTGCATCCATGGTGTAGGCCATACATAGTTCATTTAATGATAGGAATCCTTAACGTATCGGTTCCAGCAAAATCTTATTTAATTTCATCCAAACAGTTGAAAAGGCAAATAATTTGACAATAACAAGGTTTATACAGGAAGAACTGGCAACCTTTTTCTTACCGGAATTGATTCCAACAGAAAAATTCTATTGTTTTTAACGGATGCCGCGCCATACATGGTGAAGGCAGCTTGCAACTTGAAAATCTTTTACCCAAATTTAATTCACACAACTTGCTTGGCGCACGGACTAAATCGTGTTGCAGAAGAAGTAAGAAACCGTGTTCCCTTGGTAAATACTTTAATTGGTAGTGTTAAGAAAGTGTTTTTAAAGGCTCCATTAAGAGTTCAGTTTTACAAACAACATCTACCCGGTATTCCGCTTCCTCCTCAACCAGTAATCACACGATGGGGAACGTGGTTGGAAGCTGCTATTTTTCATGCAAATCATTATGAAGAAATAAAGACAATTATTATGGATCTTGATAGCGATACACAATCTGTGCTAGACGCCCAAAAGGTGTATTCGAGTAAAGAAATACCTCAACAGTTGGCGTTTATTAAAGCCAACTACAGTTTTATTTCCACTTCTATATTGCAATTGGAAAAATAATTTATGTCGCTAATTGAGAGCGTTGAAATAATACACAAATTTGAAAAGTTATGTTTTGATATTAAAGGAAGGGTGGGAAAATCCGTGTATGAAAAATTTTTAAGTGTAATAGAAAAAATGAGCGTTTTAAAAAGCTAAAGGATATTGCTAAAATCTTGTGTGGTGAGTCAGTAGAAAATATTGAGTTGACAATAGGAGGATATTTCTAATTTGAAATATGCTCCTATAACAAGCGTGGACGTAGAACGAACCTTTTCAATATATAAATACATGTTATCAGACAAGCGCCACAATTTTTCTATTGAAAACTTTGAGAAATATGTAATTGTAAATTGTTTTCATAGTTAATTATTTTGTAAAATGTTATAAATAAACTTGTAGTAAACATAATAGAATATTTTTTTCTATAGTATTATATTTTCTAGCATTACTCCTATTTTTATCTGCATATTTTTCATAAGAAAGTGCATATTTAGGCCAAAACATCTGCATATTTATGCGCATATTTCCACTTTTTGCATATAATCCGGCCTCTAGTAATGAGACTGGTAGCGTAGTGTTTGATCGGGCGGCATTGGTGACGCGGGATTTGAAGAAGAGGCACATGAACATGTGATACGCTATCAGTACGAGTTGAAACTCGTTAGAGTCACGTGTTTATTCGTAGCGTTTGTTTGGGTGAAGCCGGTTTTACATGTACGTTCGGACAATGAATAACACGAATTTTGAGCAACGGTGTGCGATCAGCCAACCAAGCGCCAGGCTCTCCAAAGCCAAAGCGAACCAGAATGAGCAAATCAAAGATCAAAAGCGTGCTGGTTTGCTTTTTCAATAGCCAGGCAGTCGTTTATAAAGAGTTTGTGCCTCCAGACCAAGGAGTTAATCGACACTTCCACCGTTTCTGAGCTACTAAGAACATTCCTGGGGTTCCTCCGCCTCCTCATTCGCCTGACTTTAGTTCTTGCGACCTTTTCCTCTCCCCGGGATTGAAACAACACCACAAGCAACATCATTTTGAGGCACTAGACAATATTCAAACGACTATAACCGACCAGCTGAAGGCTATCACCAGTGTCCGAGTTAGCACTGCTATGAGGAGTGGAAGAACTCCAGCACTATGTGGCTTAGAATCGCAATGTTATTTGAATAAAACAAGTATGAAAAAATCGGTCTCATTACTTTATTTATACACTTCGTATACAACCAAAATTGCACTATTTCCTGTACTGGTTTACCAAAAGCTTTAATCGTTTTACTTTAATTTCGTTCATAACCTCTAAATATGATATTTTCTACTCACAATCAGTAGTGAAGTATTAAAGATCTATAAGTTATGCAAGCAATTTGATAGAAGTCACGTGCCTTGCAAACAATCTTGAATTCACTGTATATTACATTGTGGTACATATTTTATGACATTTCCGATTAGCGATTTTTTTATATTTCAGGAAACCAGCTTGAATCGAATCCTATTCGAACTAATCAACAAAGATAACGAAATTCAATTTAAGAGCAAGGTAATTCTAAATCTCAAAATCATACAAAGCATATTTCTTTTGCAGCAATACAGAATTGTATCCACGTTTTTGGAATAGAAAAGTATTTCGTTATTATTTCAGATAAACGGGTTTGCATGTCAAATGCTTCATGATAAAATCGAGATTACGGCCGCAGGCTTTTTCGACATTAATCTTGCGATACTTGTTTCAGTAAGTAATACAATTTTAAATGTGATAACTTGCTCGGTTAATCCTGTTAAGGGTGTTCGGTGCTTTTTTGCAAGATCGGTTAAATTTACTTTTTTGTATTGGTTCCAAAACTTTACCTTTAAAAGTAGTGTGTGTAACGATAAAATATTAGCTTTGTACAATGTTAAGTGCTTCTACAGCTTTAATTTTTTCAATCATAACTCAAGAACTAGTAAGTTCACTGGCTCAAAATTTTGCATACAGTGTATTCGTTACGATAGCTACGACTTATCAGCGACCTTTTTGTAAATTCCTTTGTTATCGTTGCTTTGTTGAAGTCCAAAATGACGATAAGCCCATGGTCATTTTTCTATTCCTTAGTGGAGGTTAAATTCAACAACAAACAAGGAATTTACAAAAAGTTCACCGATAAGGCGTAGCTATCGTAACGAATAGACAGTATGCAAAATTTGGAGCCCATAAACTTACTGGTTCTTCACTTATTGTTGAAAAAAATTAAAGCTGTAGAAGCTCTTATAAAAACTAGTATTTTATCGTTACATCCACTACTTTCAAAGGTCAGATATACAATTTTAGTTTTAAAAAGTACAGAACACCATTGGCATCGGGAAATAACGTTTCTAAAATAATATTAGTTTGTTGTGTACAAGCCTGAATCAATAACTGCACACAATGCAGCTTCATTTATGTTTATGCACCAGCATAGCGTTGTTAGATTCTGATAACTCTTCTTCTATTGCAGATTTTGTCAGCCGTAATTACTTACGCCTCTATATTGTATCAGTCCGATCCTAATCATGTTATATATGTGGTTACCTAGATTTGAGTGGATATGCAAATAAGCTGATGCTTATCGTATAAAAGTTGTAATAGTTGCACATGTCTAAATAAAGATATGGATATAGTAAATATTTGTTTATTATTCTTTTTGTTCTCATATTTGTATGCCTTTCCAGGTGTCGAACTGGCATTGCGATCCTTTGCTTACCCAATCCTTGTACGCGTTTCTAGCTCTTGTCAATGTTTTCATTTATTTTACAGGTTACGCTCTTTCTTTTCCGATACCCTCTATTTGATCTATCCACATCCTCCTAGGTCTTCCTCTTCGTCGTTTTCGCTATGTCCTCATTCCCAAAGTTTATCTTGCAATTCTCTCTGGAATATGTTTATTACTAATGCATATTTTCATCATATCATTCTCTCCTTTATTCATATTTCATATTAATTGTATTTTCTTAAAACTGGCTTCTTATTTTTAACCTAAATCAAATGATTCGGATTTTTACCACATTAACCCTAGAAAGATAACGTTTCTTTTTGCACATTAAAGATAATGATACGTCTGAAAGACGTGTGATTTCTAACGTCCTTTTAAGGACTTAAAAATAAACAATTGGCATATGTGTTATTGAGATCATTTATTCATTAAGTTTTCTCTATGATAATATAAACATATTGTAAGTGTAAGTAATAGTAAAAAGAAATAACGAAAAATTAAATGGAGATCAAAAATTAACATAAAATAAAAGCCTTTTTCAAAGGACTCAAAAACAGATATAAAAATTTAAAAAGTATCTTTTTTTTAAAATACATTTTGGTATTTATATACAAAACAAGTTTTTTAGATCAAAGAAGCCTTATTATTGTATTATTATATGCAAGTGTTGCAGACTAGATTTTTATGTTCTCCACATACAGGTGTTTGACATTTGATACATACCATTTTCGACATTCCTCGAATTTTCGAAGGGCAAAACCCACAATATATTTTTTTTAGGAACAGATTTATCTTCACTATTATTGAGATAATTTTTGCCCGTATTATGAACTAAATTTTGGATGTTGTCACGCAATGATTTCGACAAAGTGGGAATTCAAGCCTCATTTGCATCCAAGGTGTTGTTAGAGACGAGGAAAGTTTCTTCATATATTCTCTGTGACTTAAAGGCTTTTGATTAGCAGAAACTGTATTGTGCGCATAAATAATATACGAGTTTATAAACGTCATGTTCAGCATTCCATAAAATATTGCCATTGGCCATCTGCAAGTTTTCCTTGAACATGACATCAGGGAGCACATTTGGTCGAATGTATCGACTCCGCCTTTTGTTTGATTATAATATAAAATTATATCTGGCTTTCCTGTTTTGTCATCAATAGTGCCTTTTTCATTACAAGAAGATAGTAAATATACCATTTTAGATAGCTTAGGCTTATATGATAGCAATGTCAAAGGACCGTCGTAACAAAACGTGGTAGTTCCAACTCGACGGGCTCGCGAATTTTTCATTTCCTCTAGGATTTCCCGTTTGTTAGATCTTATTGTTCCCACAAGCGTCAGACTGTATGGCTGCTTGAGTAAACTCTTTGCCAAGGGAATAGATGTAAACCAGTTATCGCAGGTAATATTTCGACAAGTTACATGTATTGGTCGCGATAATTCTTTAACATAATACTCTCCTAATGGAATAGCAGAAGTGTTTGTACTTTTGCCCAGATAAGGTATAGCATTTAGCATATATTTTGTTTTGCTATCGCAAATCATTAGTATTTTGATTCCGTATTTGTTCGGCTTGTTGGGGATATACATGAATGGGCAGCGGCCACGGAATCCTAACAGCTGGTCGTCGATAGTAGTATGCGATCCTGGAACGTAATTTTCCTGATATTGTTTTATAAAAAGGTTCCATACTTTCCTAATTGGAACAAATGCATCATTGGGCCGAAGTCCAGGTCGCAAAGCTTTCATCCATTCTTATGTGTCGAATAAGATAGTTAAATCTTTCGCGACTCAGGGTTGCAGTATATCGCGTTCCACAGTAAGAAGTATTAAAAAGCTCGTCGGTAGTTAAGTGATTATCCACCAGAGCCGCCGTTAAGGTAAGAATTCCAATTAATGCACGAATTTCAGGTAAGTTTGTGTCTCTAAATGTTGCAGTCGTCTGATCATTTTGGCGGTTCATAGAGATTTCAACATTGGTCCACTGCACAATCTCCGAAATTCTTCAGTAAAAACATATCAAAACACAAAACTAGATCGTACAGTGATTTACACCTTCGAGTTGGTCCTCTTGCTGTTCGAACTATATTTGTAAATGAAGTCTTACCAGCATTTTGACTCTTTGAAGTAGTCCAGCAGTGCCTACTTTTACTTCTCAAAGTAGCTTGAGGGAACTGTATTATCCGCTCAAAAGTCGCAGCAGCTTGAATAGATTCATTGACCTCTTCAGTTTCTATTATTTGGCCGAAAGGTGTAGGAGCTTGAATGGGCTGTAAGTTTTCATGGACCTCGTCATTTTGTACACTTTCGTCTTCTACATCACTTTGAACATCATATTCCAGTACTTCATTTTCTAATTCACTTAGTTTCAGATGAAACTGAATCATCTAAACTCTGCACCAAAGCTTGAATTTCTTCATCATCCAAACCACGCGTATACGCCATTATTACAAAACAAAAATTAAAAAATAAGTTCGGTATGTTACCTATAAATTATAAGGAAAATAAAAAAACAATTACACAAAAGATAACAATACGTCTCCGAGACGTATGGTCTGTAATTTCTAACAAATAAAATCAACTTACTGCACGAAAACAACCACCACTAGCAAGCTACTGATAAAGACTGAGCATACTGAACATAACAACGCTCTCTTTGTAACAAACGACTGAGATAGAGTACAAAATTAAAAAGGTGTACGTCTGTGGGACGTACCTTATCTATGAAGGGTTAAGGAAGTGCCCAATTATCAACCAATTGCCATTAATGCCATTTTATCGAAGATGTTGAAGTCTGCAATTAACAGGTTCCAACATGAGTTCAGTAGAAGTAAATCCACACTAGCAGCAACCAGGAGAAGTGGTCCAAGTTATGATACGCCAAGCTTTCAACAGAGTAGAATTTAATAGGGTTCGAGGCACTAAAAAGAATCTAATCGACTCCTACATGTGGAAATTATTCGTAAAGGGTTTCCCCAAAAATCCATTTTGTGTTGCTGGTAAATAATACCGCGCAATTTTTGCGAATTTCACCATTGTATAGAATTGCAAAATAGCAAGTCTTCAATTACTGCAGCTTCCTGATAGAATCTGATATAGTAAATCAAATGAGAATCGTTACTGATCTCTGCTGCTTCATCAACTTGTATGGCAAATAATTTTCCAACTAACTCAGTTTCAAGCTGTTGATGAATATCCACAGATACATATATGATTAATTCTCGTCAAATTGTGATCATTTGATAGAGGAATATTCTTGAGTTATTTTGCTTAGTTCTCACCAAACATTGTTCCTACCACTATACTTAACTCCTATTTCCACAGACCTTTTATTCAATCGAAGAGTATCTGGAATGTAGCTTTTGACATAAATGTTTTTTTCTAATGTAATCAGTTTTGGTTCCCTCGTCATATATGTATGTGTGTTCTGTTCTTTTTCTTTCTTCTCTGTATTGTTGACCATCGTTGTCAAGTGTGTAATATACAGTTTCTGACAGTTTTACTTTGTTAGATATCTGTGCATTTGTTTTTATATTCATATTTTATATTTCTTTTTGACGTGTCATGTAACCTGTACTATTATTATGACAAATAAAAACTAAATTAAACCAAACTAAACTTCTATGGCAGCTGGTAAAACGAGTTTCTCTGCAATCGTATATTGCTTCTTCCATTTGGCTATTTTATATGCCACTTTTTACTATCGGACCTATTTTCTGAAAGAGGATAAGAGCAGAAACTTCAATTGGTTTGTGGACATATTCTGTGTGCAGAAGTTCGAAATGACTCTTCAATTTATGCTATCTACGGCCAAAATGTTGAGGCAAATAACATATTCAGGTTCTTCTTCGCCACTTATTTCAAAGCTTCTGAAACCTAAGTTTTAATAATTAGAAAGTTCTTCGTTCTTAAGCTTACGTTTTAATAAATTAATAAACCTTTTCGTTCTAACAAAAAAACGGCCCTACTGATATTTCAAACTTTATAGTTATAGTAGTAGATCTCTGCTGCCAATCATTTTGAAGATATACGAAGAGGCCTTAAAAAGTGAGAATTAGAAATTAATTCGGCAAAGCGTTTTTATTCACATCATCCAATGTGTCTAACTTCTTCATATAAAGGTAACTTGATACAGAAACTATTGCGCTTTTGTAAAGTGCGCAAACATTCAATAATTTATTACTATATATGTTGCAAATAGAGAGTTGTACACGGTGATTATACCGAGTGTGTTGGTTGCTGACACAAACGTTATAGCTACGGTATAGTACGGAATCATGAAATACGAAACTATGTATATAAATTCGGCAAAATCGCTAAATAAAGCGGTGCACTATAGGGAGAAAAATAATCAGGAAATTTTGTATTTGTGCCTTAAAACTGAAAAGGGGGCTTAGTTTACTTTAGTTTGTGAATGATTGCTAGTCGAGTAATATCGTACTCAACAAAGCAGAACCGAAAATGCTAAAAGTTGTAATCAAGTATTATAGACTAGGTATAGTACTTCTTAAAGTTTAAAGTTTCAAAACGTAAGTACTTTTCTTTATTTTATACGTTTAAACTTTCATTTTTATTTGTCCCTTTTGCTATTCTTAAGGTTTATTTGTGCTTGGTTCAGATGGCTGATGATAGAAAAAGACTTTCCGGCTTCCAGTATTGAGAAAGAAAGTCCAAAAAAGACGGTATAGAAAAAGACTGGCTGGCTCCTTAAAAATATATTGTATACACAACGGCCGCACAAGTCGCATCATCAACACGGCTGCAAGTGGAAGAACAGGTTGAATCGAACAAGGACACGCATACGGAAAATCGACTGGTGGAAATATTGAAAGATCTTTGGCCGTAAGTTTTAACAGACATGGTTAAAATGCCTATTCTACAAATTCTACAACGTTTTGATTAAACATATTTCCAAGAATATTGAAATTAGAGAGCATTTCTTAGGATTCTGTCCAGTGACTGATACAACTGGTGAAGGATTAACAGCCTTTTTATTGGATTATTTAAAACAATTAAATATAGATATTATGGACATGCGGGAGCAGGGATATGATAACGGTGCTAATATGAAAGGCAAACACAATGGTCTGAAAATTAAGAATTCTAATATAAATCCCAGAGCTTTATTTGCCCCTTGTGAAGCTTATAGCCTTAATCTAGTTGTAAATGATGCTGAAAAAGTTCTCTTGAAGTAACAAATTTTGAGTGCTATTATTCAAGATATATATATGGCTCTTTTCAGCTTTCACCTATCGCATATTCTACTAAAAGAAACTCCTAAATTAATTATAATAATAATAATAATAATAAATTTTATTTAGCAAAGCGAAGAAAATATGGGGTTGAGTTTCGGACGGGCGTAGGCACGTGCGGTGCGGCGATAAGCTAACTCGTGTACGAGCCTTATTCCGGTAAACCGATCGTAAGTACCGAAGAAAAGACAGTTGATGTGGAAAGAAGAAAGTGGAAATTAATTTAGGATTCATATAGGAAATAAAAACTAATTACTTACTGCTAATAAGCGTATGAGTGAGTCTTAAGAGAAGAAATAGACGAGTGTGAGAGAGATCGTGTGCCGAGTGGGGATAACGCGGAGTGCGCGCTTCAGTGACATTGTGTGACATTGGATATTTGTAAACAACAATATAAAAGGATGGATAGTGATGATTACACATCAGGAGATGGAAAGAGAAGAAGGGAAGAAAAGGAATTGGAGGACATTTAAAAATCAAGAAAAACAGGAAGAACGCCACAAAAGGACAAAAAGGATAATGAAGAAAAGACAGATAAACTAACAGAGATGGTGAAGGAGCTGACAGAAAACATCAAAGATGTAAAAAAAGAGCAAAGGGTATACCAACAAGAATTAAGGGAGCTAAGGAAAGAAAATGAAAAATTAAAAGGAGAAAACGAGCAATTAAGGAAAGAAATGAATAATATGAAAACAAGAATGAAAAGAGTAGAAAAGAGATCAAATACGAAACAATATCATTGTATCAGGGATAGATATGCAAACAGAAAACCGAGCCGATATAAAAACGGGAATGGAAAACTTTTTAGAGAGGAATATGGGAGCAAAAATACAAATTAGGAAAGCCACAAAAATAGAAATGAAGGTGTATAAGGTACAGCTGGATGATTCGTATACAAAGCAATATATAATGGAAAATAAAAAGAATTTGAGAAAGTTACCGTAAAAAATTTACATAAACAATGAGATGACGAGAGAAGAGCGAGGAATACAACGAAAGATAAAACAGATACCAGAAGAGCAGCGGAGAAGGAGAAAACGAGTAAGAGTAGGTCATCAAAAAGCCTACATAAATGGTAAAGAATGGACGAATGGGACGAAAATGCGGGCGGCTTGAAAGAGCAGAAGGATAAAACAACAAGTAGCTCGCCAAAAACTAACACCGAAAGGGAAGAAGGAAAGAAGAAATCGAGGCGACCAGGCGACGATGAAGGATATGAGTGAGATTATAAACAGGAGAAAAATAAACACAACGTCTAAGAGATCAGGACAAGAGGCGAAAGAAATGATAGAAGCAGCAAGAGGAAGTTGCGGAGTAACAAAACTAACAAACAGGAAAAGAAAAAGAACGGCATGGCGGACAGAAGATATAAAAGAAGCAGTAAAGAAGAAAGAAGCAGCATGGAAAGCTCACATAAATGCAAAAGATGTAAGAAATTACGAGGAATACAAGAAGAAGAGGAAAAGGGTGAACGAATTAATAAATGTAAGCAAAGAAAAGTCCTGGAGAGAATTTGGAGAGAAAATTACTAGAAACTACCAAGAAAATCAAAAACTCTTCTATGGAGCGATAAAAAATATGAGGAAGCCAAAACAATATACATTGAAGAACATGAAGGATGAAAACGGTAAGGTAGTGACTGAAGAAGACAGGATAATGGAAGTATGGAAAAGATACTTCCAAACACTACTACAAACAGAAGGAGAGAAAAATACACAACTAGAGCGAATATATAAAGAAAAGAATTTTATATAAGGGCAGGTACAACAGGACATAACAAGGGAAAATTTAAAAAGTCATACAGCTGATGAAGAACGGAAGGGCACCGGGACACGACGAAATTACTGTGGAAATGATAAAGGGACTTAGTGAACTAGGATTAAAACAACTACTGGAACTACTAAACGAGGTCAGAATGGAGAAACTTACACCCGAGGATTGGAGAATAGAAATTATACGCCCAATTTACAAAAAGGGAGATAGTCAACAGTGTTCAAATTAGAGAGGCATAACCCTGGGTAGCACAGTAGGAAAGTTATATGCAAGGATATTAGAAAGTAGACTTAGGAAAGAAATAGAACATACATTAGAAGAAACACAATGCGGATTTAGGAAGAGACGAGGGACTCAAGATCAAATATTCATTTTAAGACAAGTAATAGAAAAAGCAATAAAAACAGGCAGAGAAATACATATATGCTTCATCGATATAATAAAAGCATTCGATAGTATAAGGAGAAATGATGTATGGAGAACGTTAGAGACAAGAGATGTGAATGAGGAATTAATAGAGTGTATAAAGAGTACATACTACAGAACAAGAAACTACGTTAGAGTAAGAAATGAAAAATCGGAGACGTTTATATGTAGAAATGGACTAAAGCAAGGCTGCGCGCTGAGCCCCTTATTATTTAATATAATATTGGACGAAGCGATTAAGAAATGTAAACACCAACTGAAGCCATATAATGTAGGATACCGGAAAATGGAGAAAATACAAATAACTGAGTTAGCTATGCGGACGATATGGTGATATTAGGAAACACGGGGAAACATCTGCAAGAAAATGTCAATATAATAAATGAACAATTAAAAGAGATAAACATGGAAGTTAATATAGACAAAACAAAAATAATGGCAATAAGCAGAGAAAGTCTAACACATAACATAAAAATAGAAGGACATAGAATAGAACAAACTAATGCATTTAAATACCTGGGAGGGATTATTAACAGCGAGGGGTCCTTAGAAGATGAAATAAATGAAAGAATATCAAAAAATGCAAAACTTTACAACATGATAAAAACACCATTCTTAAACAACAAAGAAATACCAGAGATAGTAAAGGCAGAAATAATCCGCAAGGTAGTGAAACCAGTACTGACACACTCATGCGAGTCATGGACTACAGACGAGAGACAAAGAAGTAGGATGAACAGCGTAGAAATGAGGTTCCTAAGACGAATAAAAATAAAACTAAGTTGGATAGGATAAAGAACGCAGAATACAGGGTGGAGGTCAAGATAGAGCCAATCGAAATAACAATACAGCAAGGACAATTAAGATGGCTTGGCCATATTATAAGAATGGGCGAAGAAAGGTTGGCAAGACAAATATACGAATCAAAAGAACTGGGAAAAAGGAGAAGAGGAAGACCGAGGAAGACATGGGAGCAAGAAGTACGAAGTGCATACGAGGCAAGGGGAGAGAAATGGGAGGATATGAGAGCAAGATGCAAGGATAGAGAAGAGTAGAGACAAATATGGAAGAGGGAGCCAGGAAGCTCAACTTCACACAACCTGACACTTCACGGTCAAACGGGTTTCAGGATTAAGTAAGTAATAATAATAATAAATTTTATTTAGCAAAGCTATTTCTAATTGCATAGTATAAGGTGTACTTAGCGTAACAAAGTTTATATTTTTATGTGGTCTTGAACAAAAGTACATAATTTACTTTTAATTTTCTTATAATTATCACATTGTTTTAAGTCCATTGGTAACGTATTAAAAAGAATCAGTCCGTCCTTGAGTACAGTATTCATTGATCGTATTGTTTTACATTCTCTTACATAAAATTTATTACATATATTTGCTCGTGTAGGATAATTATGCACATCTGAAACATATTGGAGGTTATGCGTCAAACAATCCGGCATCATCCCAAGTTTAATTTTAAAATGAAGTCGACAGTTCTAAATACTATCCTTTGTTTAACATTTAAAAACTCTAATTCATTCAACATGGTTCGTATAGGAGTGTATTTGATACATTTTAGTATTAATCTCATACATTTATTTTCTATAATTTGAAACTTTTGTATCTGGTTTTCGTGGAGGTTATGTAATATAGTCGCACAAAATTCTATATGGAGTTCAATTAAAGCTTTATAGATTCTTATTCTGTTTTCCATGTTTGAAAAGTCATTATTCCTATTCAATAAGTATATTTTTTGACATTTTATTATATGTATAGTTGGCATGTTGAATGAAACTTAATTTATCATCTATAATATTTCCTAGGTACTTTATTTGTTTTACTCTTTCTAAGTTGAAGTTGTCAATTTTTATATCTATATTTAAATGTTCTAGTTTACTTAACATATACTTATTACCTAATATCATGTACTTAGATTCGCTTAAGTTTATACATAAATATTATCACATAACCATTTGTAAATGTTATCTAAATCAATATTTATTAGCCTTGTAATTTCTTGAGTGTTATTACCGAATATATATAGCATTGTGTCATCAGCAAATAGTTCAATATTACAATATTTAACAGGTTTAACCATACTATTAATATACAATATGCACAATAACGGTCCAAGCACCGTTCCCTGCGGAACGGCATGTTCAGTTTCAATTTGTGCTGATACACAATTGTTGTACTTAACTGTTTGTGTTCGTTAAGGGGTTTACCACAAATTCCTATTTTCTCTAATTTCTTTAACAAAATGGGTCTGCTTATTGTTTAGAACGCTCTCTTAAAATTTATAAACACTTATTATTATTATTGTCATCTAATAGATCTAAGCAATTATTATTAATGTTTATGATAACAGATTCACATGAGTGACGTTTCCTGAAACCTGACTGATTAGCCACTATCACTTTTTCATTGTCACAATATTCCGTTAACTTTTTTTCACAATAACTTCTATTATTTTTCATGGGGCGGTAGTACATTTATAGGCTGATACTCTTCGCACAATATTATATTGTTCACTTTTGGTATTGGCATAATGGTTGAAGTTTTCCACATATCTGGAAATATTCCTTCTTCTAGTGATGTATTAATTGTATCCAGATATCAGTTTCCGATCACCATTCCATCATCTGCTTCATTTTTATTAGGCAGTGAACAAACAATTTGTTTTAGTTACTTCATTGTTATCGGTTTAAACCTATCAAACTTTCTATAGATAGTAATATTGTCTAAATATGCATTACCATTATTAAACTTTTTTGTATCACGAACAATATCATTAATTGATGTCACAAAATATTTGTAAAACCTTTATCTGATACACGAGTAGAATCGATACCATTAAAAGCTTTAAGCCCGTTTTATATTATCATATATATTCATAACAATTGAAAACCATTTTATAGTATAATGTAAAACGCTTTACCAATTTTTTGTACAAGATTATTGTATGAATTTACCAGGTCTAGTAGTATGAAACCGGAATTTTTGTAAAAATAAAACGATTGTTATTTAAAAATGATAAAATATATATATATTCAAAATAACTTCCAGTGGATTGTACACATTTTTCCCACCTCTCCGGCAATTTATGGATGCCTGGCCAAAAAGACTTTTCTTCTTTCGAAGCGAACCAATTATCAAGCCATTTTTGTACATTTTCGTACGAATTGAAGCGTTGGTTAGCGAGAGCGTGACCCATCGATGCGAATAAGTGATAGTCGGATGGAGCCAAGTCTGGGGAATAAGCCGCATGCGGTAGTAATTCCCAATTGAACGATTCAATTGTTTCCCTGACCGGTTTTGCTGTATGAGATGGGGCGTTATCATGCAGCAAAATCACTTTGTACTGCCTTTTTGCATATTCCGGTCGTTTTTCAGTTATTGCTCGGCTTAAATTTATCATTTGGTGTTGGTAGCGTTGAGTGTTGACGGTTTGACCAGGTTTCAGCAGCTCATAATAAATAACACCCTTTTGGTCTCACCAAATACAGAGCATCGTCTTCTTTCCAAAGCGATTCGGTCTTACAGTTGATGTCGATGGTTCGGTTGGATTCAGCCATGATCTACGACGCTTAGGATTTTCAAACTAAATCCATTTTGCATCACCTGTCACGATTCGATGGAGAAATGATTTTCTATTGAATCGGTTAAGCAGCATTTCACAGGTGGTTCTTCGATTTTCTTGTCTTTCGTTCAATTCATGCGGAACCCATTTTCCCACTTTTTGAATTTTTCCCATAGCTTTTAAACGATTGCAGATAGCTTTCTGCGATACATTTAATTGATCCGCGAGTTCTTGTTGAGTTTGAGCATTGTCTTCATCCAATAAGGCTTGTAACTCTTTGTCTTCAAACTTTTTGGTGGTTTTCCACATTCATCGTTACTAACCTCAAAATCACCACTTTCGAATCTTTTGAACCACTCGAAGCACTGTGTTTTACCGATAGCATGTTCACCGTATGCTTCGACAAGCATTCTATGCGACTCTGCAGCAGTTTTCTTTAAATGGTAACAAAAAATTAATGCTGTCCGCATGTCGTAGTTATTAGGCTCGAAACTTGACATGTTTGAGGTTATAAAAAAATATACTAGTGTACGGAACGTGGGTTAATGCTTGTTGACACTCTTCGTCAGCTGTTAGAGGAAGACGATGGCTATCTAACAAGGGTCTTATGGTGATTAAACTGAACGCTGGCACCATCTATAGGGAAATTCCGGTTTCATACTACTAGACCTGGTAGACTCCATCATCCATCAGAGCTATTACATATGTATTACGGACTTGTACAAAAATTCTGTTTATGATTCTCATCCTCGTTTCAAATTGTACACCAGTATCACACAATATTTACAACTATTTCTCATAACCTTCAAATAGTTTAGTTTAGTAAAACGCCCAATAAAAACATTTGCTCACAGGACCACAGTATAATGTATAAACCCACGTTTATTTTATACTGTAACAGGACTGGACAAGACGTAAACATAAGAAAATGAGGTTAGATTGGAATATGTGCAATGCAGACTATTGAGCAGACGTAAGTCAAAGCATTTAGTATGAAAATAAGACAGGTTCTAATTTCATACAAGGATTTTGCACATATAAATAATACAGTGTTTCATATTGTAGTATAAAATAGTATTCAATTTTTACGTAAATTTTAATATGATAATGTAAAACGGGCTTTAGATTTAATTTAGAAAAAAATTATGACGCTCTATTTTCCCTTTATAATGAAATGATCAAGAAACAATGACTCAAAAACTTTGCAAAGTCACTAATTAATCAAATGAAATCATATAAATTTGCATGTTCTCTAGTAGTTTGGTATTTTATCAAAATAGACCCTGTAAGCCAAATCATACCGTCAATATCTATAGATAAAGAAAAATTAAAGAAATGTATGAAATTTACAAACTAAATTAACCGATTCATTTACAAAACAAATGTTAATGCAATTGATTTGTGCAATGAAATTGAAGTATTGTCCACTTATAGAAAACCTAAATCGGCCAAGGAGGTTTTCGAATATCTTGTGGCTAACAATTTAATTAGCACCTTCCCGAATTTATCTGTAACCCTACGAATTCTTTTAATGATAGCCGTAACTGTTGCTCATACTGAGAAATTGTTTTCAAAAAGAAAATAATAAAATAAGTAAAAATCTATTTGAGGTCTACTATGAGCCAGAATAATGTACTGAAAATTTAGTTAATTTTTTTTTAATTAATTGCACGGGTCCAGCTCGTAGATAAAATATAAAAGCATAAATTATAACAATTTATATTTATAACTTTTTCGAAATATTGAACATAAAATCAAAAAAAAATTACCTATTTTAGTGTGTGAGAAAGTATAAGTGTATTTTCCGTTGGCGGTCCTTCCTGTATCTCCTCTTTATCTGTATGGTGAGGTTCTTTTCTTACTAATACTTCTTCTTCTTACTAATATTTCTTCTTAAAACCCTTTTTTTCTTTTGGTAATATTTTTCAGACTTCTTTATTGACTTTTCTCAATTTTTCAATTCAATTGTCCATGAATCCATATATCCTTGGTTATTATTGCCAGTAAATTTATGTATGTGAATTTTTGTAATGCATAATTATTGTAGGAAATGTGTGTTAAAATGTTAACAAAATTCTTTTTATACATTAAATCATGCATTTATAAAATATTTAACTCTGGTAACATTTGTTATACTACAATAAACTTGCGAATTTGGCCGTAATAAACATCAAGATAGAATTTGCAATTAAAAAGGCATAGTAACCTTGATGATTTTTTATTTTTGAAACGAATTAACAGTTATCGAGGAAATGCAAAATTTTGCAATTAACACTATTTATGTCTATAGTCTATAGGGGTGGCAAATTATATGTTGCACCCGGGCGGCAGATACCCTTGGCTCGACCCTGGTGGTCATTTCTATAAATAGATACAACACATACAATGTTACATTATTAGATTCCTCAGTCAATACCGACCACTCTGCATATTTGTGCATTAGGTCAGTCGATACAAACAGTAGTAGAACTAATGTATTGCAATATTACTGCAAGCAACGATTAGGTATTACAGTGTTATAATGTCCAAAGACATTTTCCATGTAATTTATCCCATACACCTAATAGGAAAGTTGGTTGGAGACATACCATATAATATTTATGGACCACTAAGATGTATATACCTAACAACATCGAAACTACACCCTCTGTCCCAAAAGTAACCGCAATGCGTCTATAAATCAGAAACCAGTGGCGTCATCTCTTGATAGTTGATTGATTATTGTAGTGGGACTCTTCCTTACCAACCTGACAAATTTACATGACATTTGGTGCATAGTCAGCTGATACATCACGCATCCTGTGAGAGTGTTTTTCGTAAACGGTCAGAAAATGAGTCACAAACAACGAGTCAATATTAAGTTTTGTTTTAAACTTGGAAAAACTGCAACCGAGACGTATGAAATGCTGCAAATTGTTTATGGCGACGATTGTTTGTCGAAGAGGCAAGTGTTCGTGTGGCATCGACGATTTCGTAAAGGCAGAGAAGATGTTAACGATGACGAAAGAGCCGGTCGTTCTTCGACAACTTTGGTCGAGGCAAATGTGGAAAAAGTGCGCGAATTTGTGAAAATTTCGAAGAAATCGTCAGTGAGATTTATGGAAATGGAGCTTGGCATCCCTAAAACAACTATTCAGCGCATTTTGACTGAAACCCTTGGTTTGAAGAAAGTCAATTCGAAGTTTGTTCCGCACAAATTGACCGACGACCAAAAACGCATCGAATCGAACACTCCAAAGACATTATTGCACGAGCCCGTGCAGATGAAAACTTCTTGAAAACGATTGTGACTGGTGACGAGACGTGGTGCTTTCAATACGAACCAGAAAGCAAACGTCAAAGCGCAGAGTGGAGGTCACCAGAAGAAGGAAATCCGAAAAAATCACGAATGGAGAAGTCGAAAATCAAGTCAATGCTGATTTCATTCTACGATTCGAAGGGAATTATCCATAAGGAGTTCGTTCCATACGGCTCAACGGTTAATGGTGCATATTACCTCGATGTTATGAGGCGTTTGCTGGGTCGCATTCGTCGTGTTCGGCCCGAATATCGCGAGCCAGGCAGCTGGAGATTACTGCACGATAACGCACCGTGTCATCGAGCAACGATTGTCACCGATTTTTTGGCGAAAAATGAAATATATTCGATACAGCACCCACCGTATTCGCCTGATCTGTCCCCATGCGATTATTTCCTGTTCCCTCGTCTTCATTTGAAGCAGAAAGTAGTTCGTTATGCATCCGTAGACGCCATTCAAAGATCGACGACCGGCATCCTAAAGGCCATCCCAGAGATCGACATGAAAAAGTCGTTTGAAGCACTCGTTGACCGTGCAAATCGATGTATTGTAGCACATGGAGAATATTTCGAATAAATACAATGATTTTTGTGGACATAACATACATAGCGTGCTTTATTTCGAACTATTGCGGTTACTTTTGGGACAGAGGGTGTATATATAGTCATAGCGACTGCCTGGCAAATATTACTTAATGTTACGTTTCTATTGAGATACTCCATTTTAATGCCTGAAGAAATCAGACCCTTATCTGCGGTTCTTATTCTTGCCTTTATTCGCTGTCGTCCAACTTGCGTACGTGCAGTTTGCGTACAAATGGAATGTAGTGCGATTTGCGTACAAGGTAGATGACCCAATGTTATTAAGTGTTTGTATTGCTAATGAGTACTTACTTAAGATCTACTACTTTCCACAAATGCGCATAAATACAATAAACGAGGGATTAGGCTTGGTCATTTCGAGTACTTAGAAAAACGAAAATTTCATATACGTAGTAAATCTTGTAATTAGTGATTACGGGGGTATATATAAGATTGTCATTGCATTTCTTCCCCAATCAGACTTATTTCTGGTGTGGAAGTGTCAAGTGACATAGCGTTCGAAATGGAAATCATCCAAACTAGTAAAGGAAAGCCTTTATTAATATACGATGGTTTCAAGTACCGAAAACATCGAGTAAATCAAGAAGAAGTTGTAACCTGGCTGTGCACCAACGAGAAGACCCAAAAATGTCGAGGAAGTTTAAAGACGAAATCGGAAGATGTTCTATAACAGAAGGAACATACGTGTAAGCCGAACATTGCTGAAATTGAAGTGACGAAGCAAATTGTCCAAGCAAAAAAACGAGCCCGAGAAGACGACAAGGAATCAATTGCCCAAATCTACAAGGAAGCCTTTACCCCTTTATTCAACAAAGGGTATGACTTTGTTACGGAAGTGCCAATGTTCAATTCAATAAAATCCACGCTTTACAATATACGAAGGGAGGCTGGAAGAAAATTACAAGAACCAGTAGCTGCATCCGAAATTCATATACCTACGGATATAGTGACAATGCGGGACGGTTGTACTTTTTGCTGGCTGATAATGGCAAAAAATAGAATTTTGGTATTTGGCAGTAGTGAAGGTAAAGGAACACTATCCAGATGCAGAACATTTTTGGGGACGGCACGTTCAAAAGCTGCAGTAAGCAGTTTACCCAAATTTATACCGTTCATGCCGATATAGGAAGCGACGCCGAGGAAGTAAATATCGTTCCTGTGGTATTTGCCCTACTTCCCAATAAAACGTTCGAGACGTACAAAAGATTATTTCAAATATTGAAGATGAATGGTTGGAACCCTGAGACTGTGACCGTCGATTTTGAGCATGCTACTGTAGCAGCTCTAAAAATGTAGTTCCTGAGACTACTATTCACGGGTGCAACTTCCACTTCAACCAATGCTTGTGGAGAAAAATTCAAGAATTGGGATTGGCAGGAAGTTACAAACAAGATGAAGATATAAGAAAACATTTAAGAATGTGTGCCGCTTTAGCGTATATTCCTGTAGAAGATATTGATAATGGTTGGTTGTGCATACAGGAGTCAACGCCTATGAACAGTGGATTAGAGGCGTTCTACGATTACTTCGTCGATCAGTGGTTGGAAAAAGGTAACTGGAGCAGAGCCATGTGGAACTGTCATAAAAACTCCACCGAACTAACAACGCAGTGGAAGGGTGGAATAATAAGTTAAACACCATTATAAGGCGTCCACATCCAAGTGTCTACGATTTAATTTCCACACTGAAAGAAGAGGCAGAATATTGCAATTATCTTATTCTTCGGAAAGAGTTGAATTTGGAGGGAAAAAAAGAAAAAAGCAGTATTGTAAATTAAATGCTCGTCTACTGAAGACATTGAAAGACTACTCTTCGACGCAAAACATCCGGAAGTGCCTAGAAACAATCGCGTATATAACGAAATTTGAGTGAGGATATTATATCCCGCAGTTGTAAATAGTTTAAAATATATAAAATCTAATTGTAAAATCAAAAAAGAAGGTTGCCTTAGTTATAAGTACTTAGTTATAGATTTCACAAGACTTGCGTACGTGCGGGTATCTACCTGCATGTACATACGCAAGCTGCACTGCCTGTTAATGATCGCATTTTTAATAGCAGGGGCTTAATCAACATGTACGCAACTACCACTAAATTCCATTTGTACGCAAACTGCACGTACGCAAGTCGCACGTATTCCCTTTATTCTAACAATAATACTAAATTTTTATATTTCCTTGCCAACATAACCAACAAAATAGTTTATAGGAAAACCATAAGGAAGGTATTCACCAATTTGTACGAAGTGGATCAAGAATTACGCAATCTGGGCTCGAATTTGCATTACGCAAATCTGAAAAGTCAGTGCTTATTAGTTTTCACATTTTCTATATTTGTCATAATCTACGATGCAGTATCTTATTGGTGCCTTACAAATGCGCCCCAATTGTACATGTTAGTAATATTTTGCGGTTTCTACGCTGCTATCGTAAGAGCTAGTTGGATGTTCATGTATTGCGCGGTGATTTTAGTTACGCAAAAGCTGTTTGAATCTATTGCCACACTTCTAGATAGCTGCGTTTTGCGGAACAACAAAAACAACGAATTAAACCAATCAGGAAATGTTCAGATATTAGAACGACTAATCAAAACCTATGAGGCATTGACTGGGACCCTGAAACGATTCAATAATATAACTTCGTGGCAAATACTTCTTTTAATCGGTATCCATTTTACTGACCTAACTATACAAGTACTAGGCGTAGTAGCAATGGTGGCTTCCTACAAAAGTACGTTAGTTATTCTTATGTGGGCCCTCTCGATTCTGATTAAACATATATTAAAACTCGCTATATTTCTGAATGTAGTACATCAGTGCAAAAATAAGGTAAGGTGAATCAGATGTTTGACGTATCTGATTATTGAATTTTTTCCTGGTATTTCAGGAAGCTAGCTTGAATAGAATCCTATTCGAACTGGTCAACAGACATAACGAAATTCAAGTCAAGAGCAAGGTAATTCTAAATCTCGAAATCATAGAGACTATAATTCTTTTACAGTTTAGAATTTTAGCGCCGTTTTTTTTTAATAGAAAAGTATTTCGTTACGTTTCAGATAAATGGCTTTGCATGCCAAATGCTTCATGATAAAATCGAGATTACGGCGGCAGGTTTATTCGACATAAATCTAGCGGTACTTGTTGCAGTAAATAAACCAATAACTTGTTCGGTTAATTTTATTGAGTTATATTAAAAACTCAGCACCCAAAAAGTAACATTTTTAAAATAATTTAACTGTACACACAATGTAACCACATTTATATTAGATTCGTAGCATGAACATAGCATCACTAGACCGAATCTCCGTTCCATTACGGTTGCACAGGCTTAAACACGCTAAATCAATTCTCCATGACGATTACACTAAATAAGAGCAGCGTTCAAAAATTTATTTTCTATAGTCTGACAATGAGAGATACAATACATAGTATATCTACGAGTCTATTGAAAAATTGAAAAGTGCTCACATCAAGAATATCAATATCAAGAAACAGTAAGAAGGGACACCTGTTCATGATGAAAAACTGATAATAATAATAATAATAATAATAGTGTTTATTGTCCAACGGTTAGTTATTGAATTACAATATCAAAAGAAAAAACAAGAAAAAGGAAGAAAACAACAATTAAATAAATTCATTAATTCCATCAAAAAGAAAGTCATTATATAGCGCATCGGCAGAGTGGTACATAGAAGCAAACGGAGAGCCATGCAGTAGCAAGTTGGTCCTAGAAAAGGGTAAAGTAAAAGTAGGAGAGGAACGAGCGGATACCCGGGCAACAAAGAAATTAATAGAGGAAAGAAGATCCGAGGAACCAATGACACCATGTACAATCTTCCTCAAGAATCGAGCTCTCTCGGCTTCGCGACGACTTGCTAAGGACTCCACATCATGTCTTCTCAGCAGGACACCATAGTCAATACTGCGCTCAGGATAGATGCCATCCATTTTAAAAGATAAGTATTTTAAAAAGCGTCGTTGCACCTTTTCAATAGATTGTTGGAGATAAAGAAAGTAGGGAGACCAAACTGGTGAAGCATATTCCAATTTGCTGACGACAAAGCTAAAGAATAAGGTCATAAGCAACGAGGTACGCCTGAAAAATTTACAGGTTCGTAACACAAAACCCAATATCCTAGATGCAGAAACACAAATACGGTTAATGTGAGGTGCAAAGCTAAGGTGGGAGTCAAAGAAAACACCTAATCAGCGGAGATTTTGCATCTAACATGTTATAGGTATATTCATTAGCACGTAGTGCACGTGATTTAGATTTTTAGATTATTTTCTTTTGCTATTCTCTTCCATTCTCTTCTTGTGTTTGCTACTCTTTGTATAATATGAAGAAGTGGTATAAGGTCTAAAAAATCACTAGATGAAAGGAATGATAAGATTTTTTAAATTTTAGTCACTACATAGCAGGGTGTCCTCCAAAACAAGCTTCATGGTGTAGCATATATTAAAACATGCATGACCCAACTGTTATTATAGTTACCTCAACTTTACCTGTGTATTGTGATCGCTTGTTGCCTCATTTTGTGTTTATTTGTATGTTTGTTTCTTGCGAAATGGAAAAAGTACATAAAGACCAAGAACGCAAATGATAAAATACTATACAAAGAGAAAGGGGATAATGTCAAGAAAATTATAAGACAAGCAAAAAGGAAGGAATGGGAAAATTTGGAAGAGGAATTAAATTTAGAGTATAGAACGAATAATAGAATATTCTGGAGTAAAATCAAATGCTTGAGAGGAGGGAAGAGAAAACAAATTCGAAGCTTAAGAAATGAAGCAAAACAGCTAAAAACTACAACAGAGGAGATAATAGAGATGTGGCAGATTATGAGTAACAGTTTAAGAACGAGGGAAGAAATCAAGAAGTTGCAGAACTGGAGATTGGGGAACTAAATAAAGAGGGAAAGGACGACCCTGAAAATCATATAAATCATATACATATGGGAGATCTAGAGGGAATCTTAACAAACATTAAAACAAAGAGGGCAGGCGGTAGTGATAGTATAGATCCAGAGATGGGGGAAGGAAATGGCTACTCAATTTGTTAAATGACGTATTAGAGACGAAAAGAATACCTAAATAATGGGAACAAAATTTAATAATCCCAATTCACAAGAAAGGAGATAAGACAAACTGTAAAAACAATAGAGCGATATGCCTATCAGGAATGACTTTTAAAATGTATGCGAGGATAATTGAACAAAGACTGAGACGAATCGTGGAACCTAAAATGGAGGAAGAACAAACGGCATACAGAAAAGAAAGGCCAACAACAGATAATATATTTATATTAAGGGGCATACTAGAAAGAAAAAAGGAGACAGATGAGGAACTGTACATAACCTTTGTGGATCTGAGAGCGGCTTCCGATTCAAAAGATAGGAAGATAATATAATAAGGAACTTAAAGGACCTGAGGAATTGATAGAGACAGTGAAAATTATACACAGTGAGATAAGGGGACAAGTAACAGAAAAATCGAATATCTTCCAAATCCAAAAGGGAATCAAACAGGGAGAGAGTCTAAATAGTCCTTTGTTTAGTATAGTCATGGAGAGAATATATAAGAAGGGTCATTCCATGTCAACTGGACCAGGGATCCCCACTCGACCATCTCCAATTTGGCTGAAAATTTATACGGATGTACATATATGTTTGAAACCAAGATCTGCAAAGTTCTAGCTCTAGGTATCATATACCTGAAGCACCACAGCCTTTTCTGTGGAAGTCCCACCAACCCCCGGCGTTAACCACGAAGATTTTGCAAAGTTTGACATGTAGCCATTGCAGAACTATGGTAACTGTGATGCTGAAATTCAATATACTAGCTCAACTAGTGCCTGTGAACAGGAAACATTTAGTATCAACATCCACAACACAATATATAGATCGCAATTTAAGCTTAAAGTGGCTTCAGAACTAGGTCGCGTAATGCACAAGCCAAATTTTGACACTGTACAACTCAAAAATAAAAACAGTTGATAGGTTCTGCTTTTACCAGTACAGTACCCTTCGGCAAGCCAATATATTGCTGCAATATTAGAACAAAGGCTCCGATACTTGTGGAGATATTAACACACAAACATGGTACAAAACACTTAAAATCCAAATCTAACCAATTTCCAAAATCAAATATCTCGATTTGGGACCACTCCAAATTCATTTATTTTTATACCACTGGAATGAGCAGAATGTTTTCTACCAGAATCATATTTTTCTATTTTAGTGTTTTTATTTGGTTCAAGAAAGAAGAATCCCTCTGAACATGGTGCTATTTCTTTCGCGAAATCAACATTAATTACAGCATATTTTAAATATGGAGATTTTGCAAAGTTTGTAATGTCGCTATTAAGGTACCGCGGTAACTATGATGCTAAAATTTAACATGCTGGCTCAATTTGTGCCAGTGAACAAGAAAAGTTAACTGTCAACACTCGCAGAACAATATGTGAAACACAATTTGAGCTCAAAGTGGCTTCAAAATTACATCGCGTAATGAACAAGCCATGCTTTGACAGTGTAAAACTAAAAAGAAAAACAGTTGGTAGGTTGTGCTTTCACCAGTCCACTAACCAACTGCACGACATTGTACTACTGTAATGTCAGAGCAGGGTCACATACATCAATTGAAATTACGGCGATATTTCCGATCAACCAATTGTTGTCACATATGCAGGCTACATATTGCCCTGGCTGGAGATCTACAACAGGCACATAAGGCAAGTCCGTTGCACCAGATCGATTCACATGTACTACAAAGAATGACGTGGCATTTGACACTCTTGAGATACGACTTTTGCTTTCTATTTATTGGCACAAACTGATGATTTTCAGTTGTTCCTGCTATAATATGTCCATCTTTGAATCTTTCCTCTTGTGCTATCCTTGCCTCAATGTTGTTTTTGGAAAGAAAGAAAAACTTTATTCCTGGCAGATGCTCCTCACAAAAGTTGAATAGGTCGAGTGGGATTAATATCTGATCTTCATTGGGGCGCTGAACACTCGCACGAGCAGCTGACCTTTTTGCTGTTCCTCCAATTCCATCACACGGTGACTTCCCATGGCTAGTGCCACAAAAAGTTCCATTCAGCGCTGATGCCAAAATCAGTCTGATGGTGGCATAAGTTGAGAAAGTTTTTAAAATTTTTGTATTGAGCCGCTGATCCACCACTGAAGTAATAAATGTGATTTCTTCAATAATACTCTTGAGATACTTCTTAATTTCTCTCAAGAAAACATTGACAGCAATGGTGTCATGTCACTGATTATGCATAAGCTACTGCTGTGTACTTCATCACTACCCAACTTTTTGTAGTACACAACAAATGGGTGTAAGGTATTTTCCCAGTGGAAGCCTTGAACAGCATCTTGAACAATAAATGAATAATTTTCGACGAAATCCATGAGGATGACTAGTCTTCTCCAGTCTTCAAATTTTTCTTTAACGATTTCAGATGACAACTTTGGTGTTTAGTGACTCCATATCTAAAAAATGTTGTAATTAATGTTGATTCCGAGAAAGAAATAGCACCATGTTCACAGGGATTCTTCTTCCTGAAACCAAAAAACACTAAAATAGAAAAATATGATTCTGGTAGAAAAATTCTGGTCTTTCCAATGGTATAAAAATAAATGAATTTGGAGTGGTCCCACATCGGGATATTTGACTTTGGAAATAGGTTAGATTTGGCTTTTAAGTGTTTTGTACCATGATTGTGTATTAATACCTTCACAAGTATGCGAGCCCTTGTTCTAATATTGCAGCAATATATTGTCTTGCCGATGGGTAGTGTACTGGTAAAGGTAGAACCTACCAACTGCTTTTGTTTTTGAGTTGTATAGTGTCAAAATTTGACTTGTGCATTACGCGACGTAATTTTGAAGCCACTTTGGGCTTAAATTGCGATCTATATATTGTTTTGTGGATGTTGATACTAAATTTTTCATGTTCCCAGGCATAAGTTGAGCTAGTATGTTGAATTTCATCATTACAGCTACCATAGTTCTGCAATGGCCACATGTCAAACTTTGCAAAATCTTTGTGGTTGACGCCGCGGTGTTGGTGGGACCTCCACAGAAAGGGGTATGGTGCTCCGGGTGTATGATACCTAGAGCTAAAACTTTGCAGAACCTCGTTTCAAGCATATATGTACATCCGTATAAATTTTCAGCCAAATTGCAGATGGTCGAGTGGGGACGATTTTCAAAACTGGTCCACTTCACATGGAATGACCCAGAACACAGGGAGCAGA
The DNA here is from genome assembly GCA_038088585.1 of Chrysina gloriosa. Lineage (NCBI taxonomy): Eukaryota > Metazoa > Arthropoda > Insecta > Coleoptera > Scarabaeidae > Chrysina > Chrysina gloriosa. The sequence continues at coordinate 12,391,935 of CM076095.1, forward strand.
ACTGAACAAATACGAACAATAATAGGGTATAGAAACCTAACGCCAATTAATATTCAAGGACTACTATACGTCGAAGACATAATATTGATAAGGGACACTGGAGAGGGAATGCAAACAATGTTAAACATATGCGCGGAGGAAATAGATACAATGACGGTGGAAGTTAATGATGAGAGGAGTAAGGTAGTGATTGTAAATGAGAGGGCGGCAGTGGGTAACAGGAGCAGGAACATACTTTATAAACGAGAGGAATTAGGAAGAGTAATAATATACGAATATCTAGGAATATCTAGGATTATTAATAAAACTATTCTGGGCAAGAAAGAGATAGATAAAAAGATAAAGTTATAGGTAAACAAAGCAGTCACAATACCTACAGTAACATACGCAAGTGAAACGTGGACAAGACAAAAAGACATGATAGTATAATGAATGTAGCAGAAATGAAATACGAACGAAATTTGATAAAATTCGAAAGGAGGAAATAAGAAGTCACCTAAAATAGGGATTTATAACAGAAGTTATTGAGATGAAACGAATGGGATGGTTTGGACATGTATGATGAGTGAAAACAGATTAGACCCAAAACAAAAGCAAGGGAAGACCCATGTGAACATGAACCTAACGAATACAGGAAATAGAAGAAAAAAGAGAAAAATGATCAGAGAAATGAAGGAACTCGCACAGGATCGGAGGCTATGGAAGGAATGGAACAAATAACGTTAAAACAACTCAACTCCGACGATCTACAAGGGCAGCAGAAGATACCAGGAACAAGAAGTTTCTTGTGAGAGAGATAAAACCCTCTGGTGTTTAGAAGAAAGAATTTCGCCCCTCATGTTGCCATAATGTGTAGCACAAATCTAACAGTATGATAACCGCATCGATAATAGTGCAGACTGTTATTAATTCTTCACAAAAATTAAAGGGCTTTCAAGCAAAACGAGACAAAATGCATTACCCAAATGTATCTTCAGAGCATCCGCCTGTGCCCTACGGTGAAGGTTTGTCTCTTATTATATGTAAGTTGGAAGACATTTCCCCAGACTCAACAATGTCAAATGAATCAGAAGATTCTAAACCTATAGTACTTATACATTTGGCCTCTTCTAATAGAACAAAAGGAATTGAATAATTTGGTCCGTGATTTAAAAAAGTTGTTATTGTTTTTCTTTCTTATTTCTCTTTTTCAGTTCTGAAATTGAAATTATTTAATACCTCTGGGTATGGCATTTATGCAACCTTTTTTCTATCCAGTGAATGAAATTCAACCCATTATTGCCCGATACCCGAAAACGTCAACCAATTTCAATGAAATTTTGTACGTAGCGGTTTTTGGGTCTAACTAAGGTATATTCCAATTTTTATAAAAATGAAGCGATTGGTTTTTGAAATCTGAGATCGTAAGTTTACTTACCAGTGGGAAATACGTGAAGCGTTTTCGGAATAATATGCAAGCACTTTGCCAACAATGAAATTCATATTTTCGTGAAAAATATTTATTGAAAAATAAAAAATAAACAAACATTTTTTAAAAGAAACGTACATTCAGTACATAAGTTAAAACTTTACACTTTTATGTTTTTTTTTTAACTCTTTTACATGTGCTTTGAATATGTTGAAAAGCATTTTTGATGTAAACGCACACTATATACTTGACATTCATACGGTGTATGGGTATGACAAACCACACAACGTCTTGGTTTCCCAGAGCGTTTTGAAATACAATGAATTATTTTGTTAAGGTTTGGTAATTGCGACGAATGGTCTCTTGGTAGTGAAAGTTGTTCACTTCCGGGTGGGCTTGTACAGGTCAGCAGTTCATTTACAACACTAGCACGAAATTGTAGTTGGGACAGTGGTTTTATTCCCTCTTTTGTTGTTGTTGTTTTATTCGCGTATGGCGTCATCAGCGTATGGCCAACACATCATTCGTACGATCAAACAGAAATGCACTTTCGCCCTTTGTCATCTTCTATGGTAGTTGAGCTCCACCGATTCTATTGCTTCGGACGGTTCCTGTTGAAATATTTTATCAGAACGACAATATGTAGAAAGACAGAAAACAAAATATGTACCTCTAGCAAAAAAGTGGTTTGTGCTTAGAAGGCACATTAGGTTGTACGACTTGAAAAAATTGTCGAAATATATAGTATGACTGGATGGCGATTTTGCAACCTTCAACAAACTGAGAACAGCATCAGCTCCTAATCCTGTAAATTTGTCATAATTTGTTGACGAACCGCCGTAGAGTTTTAGGTTGTAAAGATATCCGCTTGATGAAGTCAGACACCAAGCCTTAAATCCAAAACGAACGGGTTTTCCTTTTATAAACATCTTACAAGAATGCCTACCGAAATATGGAATCGTTTCCTCATCAATGGATAAATTATAAGCAAATACTCCAAACTGTATGAAACGTTTGTTGCATAAGTCTACTAATGGTCTCACTTAAGCGAATTTGTCTGTTGGATCAATGTTGATGTCAGATAAATGAAGGTATCGTTTTATCATTTCGGCACGATTTCTTGGAAAAGCATTACAAATAATTCCAACGCCAAAAGATGGATCATTTGACCAATATAGTTTCCATTCTGGTACTTTATGATAGCCGGTAAAGAACAAAAATCCAACAAAACGTTTTATATCATGCGGCTCAACAATAAACGTAACGTTGCACTGAGAGGCGTATACATTAGTTTGTTCAACAATCATATGAAGCAGTTCATCATCAAAAAAAGATAAAATAGTTCTATTGGAGATTTTCCATTTAGCTGTTCCACAACATCACGAACGCGATTTTCTTCAATATTAACTGGAGTTCCATCAAACGATAATGGTCTTTTTGTCCACTTGGGTGTTTTTGCTGCAGTTAGGTTTATTTCGTTAAACGGAAGGCTGATCAATTGTATCATTTTCAGATTCGTCGCCCGATCCATATTGAAGTTCAACTGTCCCAGCTACTTCAACATCAAATGGAACATTTTCATCCATAATGTTATCATCAATATGCTATTTATCGGAAATATCGTCTGCGTCAGGTGGAATGTATACAACATTGACGTTTGACGAAGATGCAACTTCATCATCATCATTTTCTAAAATGGCAACCACTTCTTCTAATTTTAAAAACCTTTTTGATGGCATTTTGAGAATAAAAATAACTATTCCACTTTTAGTACACAAACACTTCCTCTACGTAAGAAATCTAAAGCAAAACTGAGATCTTGTTCAAAAAATGCAATGATGTAGACTAATCTCTCTAGTCAGTACGAGATATAAAGGGGACTCCCCATTTTACAAGTAGAATTTAATACAAATTAAGCAACCATGGTAAGCAAAGCATATGTGTTGAGTACACAGCGTTTATATTGGGAATAGTTTACTTTTGTTAGCGATTTTATACAATCTTGCCTAATTTGCTACACGTCTCTGCCCATTGGTAAGTAAAATTACGAGAAGGATATGCGATGGTTTTTCGAGCGTTTAGTCAAACTAATTTAAATTGTTGCTTATACGTAAGAAAACTGATAAGAATTGTTGCTTAGAAGCAGTTGGCTGTTAGCCAATTTCTTTTTTATATAATTTTTATATTTATCTCAAAATATGTCCATTTTTGGAGCTTTACGAAAACGTTTGCCAAAGGCACATGAATTTAAAAATGCATGTATCCTCCAAATTGTTTTCGTAAAAGACACTAAGTTATAGCGTAATTGAAAGGAAAGCTTACTTTTTTAAATATTATTAGCTTTACAGCTGTTGAAAGTACTGGTAAGTGAAATTACCGGCTGGGCAATGATGGGTTAAATATCTAAAAAGCATAGTGTGAAATATCAAAATTAATCAATTAATTCTGAGTAATCTTTTTCTATTGCAGATGTTGTCAGCAGTAATTACATATGTCTCCATATTGTATCAGTCCGATACCAGTCATGTTCTCATCATGTTTGCTTAGATGTAGACAGAAATTCAAATATGTAAGCCTATCTGTATCAAATAATAGTTGTAGTAATTGCACATGTACTAAAGATATTCGGGGTGTGTAAATAAAGTAATGAGAGTGGTAGCGTAGTATTCGATTGCACAACACTGGTGGCAGGTAAAAATGTGATATGCCATCAGTGCGAGTTGGAACTCGCTAGAGTTACGTTGTTTGTCCGTTTAGTGATGTTAGTAGATGTTAGTAGATGTTGCTTGTGTGTTCTAATAATGAATGACACACATTTGGAGTAACGGTGTGCGACCAGGTTTTGTTTCAAACTTGGGTACAGTACAACGAAAACTTTGGCAGGCTTACGGAGATAGTGTTTTATCAAGAGTCAAGGTGTTTCGGTGGTTTAAGGTATTTGGTCGATTGAAGATGAACCTGACAGCGTAAAACCGTCTGTTTCAAGAATTGGTGCAAATGTCGACAGAGTCCAAAATATTGTGCGTTCAGATTATCAGGTCATTGTCAGAATGGTCAGGAGTTGAATTTCAATTACACCACCGTCCACCAGATTTTCACCAATAAATTGGAGATGAGAGAAATCTGCTCAGAAATGATTCCAAGAAACCTTACACACGACCAAAAAGATATGAAGAGGGACAAGTGTGTTGACACACACCAAGCTCTTCAAAGCTAAAAGAGGCAAGAATAAGCTAGTCAAAGACCAAAAGGATGCAGATTTGCTTTTTGATACCCAGGCAATCGTTCACACAAAGTTTGTGTCTCCAGGCCCGGAGGATTGATCAACACTTTTACCGAAAGATTCTTGAAAGACTTGAAAGAAATAGGGTCATGCGTGTAAGACCAAACATTAAAGGGAAGATTGGGTATTGCACTACGACCATGCGCCTTTTCACCCAGCAATTTTAATAAACTGTTTTTTAACCGATAAAAACATTCCTGTGGATCCTCAGCTTCCTTATTCGCTCGACTTGAGTCTTGACTTTTCCCTTTAACCGAGATTGAAACAGCGCCTCAAGGTGAGTCGTTTTCAAGCACGGAACGACATTTAAATTGCTGTAACCGACCAGCTGAAAGCTATTGCCTTGTATCCTAGTTCCAGCACTGGTATGACGAATGGAAGAACCGTCTTGAGTCCGGTGTGGCTTCCCAAGACAGTTACTTGGAAAGGGAAAATGTTATTGGAATAAAACAACTGGAAAGAATCGTAATCATTACTTTATTGACAGACGTCGTAGATATAGTCAATATACGTTTATTAAACATGTATGTTTCTATAGGGTCATTCCATGTCAAGTGGACCACGGGTCTCCACTCGACCATCTCCAATTTGGCTGAAAATTTATACCGATGTACATATATATTTGAAACGAGGTTCTGCAAAGTTTTAGCTCTAGGTATCATATACCTGGAGCACCACAGCCCTTGTGCGGAAGTCCCACCAACCCCGCGGCGTCAACCACGAAGATTTTGCAAACTTTGACATGTAGCCATTGCAGAACTATGGTAGCTGTGATGCTGAAATTCAATATACCAGCTCAATTTGTGCCTGTGAACATGAAAAATTTGGTATCAACATTTACAACACAATATATAGATCGCAACTTAAGCTCAAAGTGGCTTCAAAATTACGTCGCGTAATGCACAAGCCAAACTTTGACACTGTACAACTCAAAAACAAAAACAGTTGGTAGGTTCTGCTTCTACCAGTACACTACCCACCGGCAAGACAATATATTGCTGCAATATCAGAACAAAGGCTCGCATACTTGTGGAGATATTAATATACAAACATGGTACAAAACACTTAAAAGCCAAATCTAACCTATTTCCAAAGTCAAATATCTCAATGTGGAACCACTCCAAATTCATTTATTTTTATACCACTGGATAGAGCAGAATGTTTTCTACCAGAATCATATTTCTCTATTTTAGTGTTTTTAGGTTTAAGGAAGAGAAATCCCTTTGAACATGGTGCTATTTCTTTCGCGAAATCAACATTAATTACAGCATTTTTTAGATATGGAAATTTTGCAAAGTTTGTCATGTTGCTATTAAGGTACCACAGTGACTATGATGCTGAAATTTAACATACTAGCTCAATTTGTGCCAGTGAACAAGACAAGTTTACTGTCAACACTCGCAGAACAATATGTGGATCACAATTTGAGCTCATAGTGGCTTCAAAATTACATCGCGTAATGCGCCAACTAATATTCAACCTACAGGCACATAGCTGGATCCGCCAATTTAGGGGGACCAAGCCAATTTTTTGGTTTGGGGGACTAAGCGAGCTACATGCCTGTATGTACTGTGAATTTTGATAGATTCTAGTAGCAATGTTGCACCGGCTAGCTCTTAATTAACGAAGCATGTATTATCACAAATTTAATACACATTTTATGAATGGCTATTTTCCCAGTGGAAACCTTGAACAATAAATGAATAATTTTCGACGAAATCCATGAGGATGGCTAGTCTTCTCCAGTCTTCAAATTTTTCTTTAACGATTTCAGATGACAACTTTGGTGTTTAGTGACTCCACATCTAAAAATGCTGTAATTAATGTTGATTCCGCGAAAGAAATAGCACCATGTTCAAAGGGATTTTTCTTCCTTAAACCTAAAAACACTAAAATAGAGAAATATGATTCTGGTAGAAAAGATTCTGCTCTTTCCAATGGTGTAAAGATAAATGAATTTGGAGTGGTCCCACATTGAGATATTTGACTTTGGAAATAGGTTAGATTTGGCTTTTAAGTGTTTTGTACCATGTTTGTGTATTAATATCTCCACAAGTATGCGAGCCTTTGTTCTGATATTGCAGCAATATATTGTCTTGCCGGTGGGTAGTGTACTGGTAAAGGCAGAACCTACCAACTGTTTTTGTTTTTGAGTTGTATAGTGTCAAAATTTGGCTTGTGCGTTACGCGACCTAATTTTGAAGCCACTTTGAGCTTAAATTGCGATCTATATATTGTGTTGTGGATGTTGATTTTTCATGTTCACAGGCACAAGTTAAGCTGGTATGTTGAATTTCAGCATCACAGCTGCCATAGTTCTGCAATGGCCACATGTCAAACTTTACAAAATCTTCGTGGTTGATGCCGCGGGGTTGGTGTGACCTCCACAGAAAGAGCTGTGGTGCTTCAGGTATATGATACCTAGAGTTAAAACTTTGCAGAACCTCGTTTCAAACATATATGTACATAAATTTTCAGCCAAATTGGAGATGGTTGAGTGGAAACGATTTTCAAAACTGGTCCACTTGACATGGAATGATCCTATACCCTTTGCTTTACTTTTTCGTTTCGTTTTATTTTCTTAAGAATAGCCGTTTAGTTTCAACCTAAATCAAAAGGCTCTTATAGTACTTATTTCCTTTTTTAATCACAAACGTTTCTATCATTAAATGCTAGGATAGTAACGTCGCCTTAATCCTCATATACATTTCTCTCCATTTATCCCGACTTTAATTAATTCTTTATATCTTCTCATCGTAATCTATTTCTTTTCGTCTGTCTGAGGCTGAGGTGAATGGGAGAAGTAATCTGGTAAATGATGAAACCCATAATACATGCGACAATGACATAAGTTATCATATTGTAAAGGAAATACATGAAGCTCTTTTTTCTAGCAATATAAACATTTTATCAGTGGCTTATGTTGGCGGATTTATTGCCAAACGGATTATCGCTGACATTAATTGTAATTCATGTTTAAGTGTTTTAACTTCTGATTGTTCGCTATTACGCAATCAATTTCTTTCAGAGAATTTTCTGAGCAGAAAAATAAATTAATATATCGTTCGGAAAAGTAAGTTATGTCTGTCGATCATGGAAATACGTTGCTAGAACATATAAACACTATAAAAACTGTTTTCAATTAGAAATTTTTTTATTTCCCTCCAGAGAGCATCGCCATTAGCAACCCTCTTAATATGCACCGGTAAAGCATTATATACCCTGATCGCTGAATACAGAGGTCCCCTTTCCTACAATGACCAATTATGTATAGGAACATGACTTGGGATTTCCCCATTCTTTTTAAATATGTTTTTATTCCTCAAATAATAATTTATCAGTTCATAGATGTACATCGACGGTAGGGTCATTATGTTCAACTGATTAAAATGTTGCCTGTAGCAAGCCCTCCCAGAAACAAACAACATAGAGCGCAGTATGTTTGAACCCCAGACTATCAGTCCATATTTAATTTGTGAATGTACGTACGCATAGTAAAACACTCTCAATACTGTTATATCTACACTATTTCTAAGATAGTATATTGCATAAAAGGCACTGCTAAGTTTCTTCAGTAAGTGATCCAAATGTATCTTCCAACTTAACCGGCCATCAAAAGAAACGCCAGAAATTTTACGCTTTCGGACTGTGGCAGTGATTTTGTATTGTATTTAATGTACACAGGTTCATTGTTATCACGTGGTGAGAATTTTAAAAAAGTAGTTTTCTGGATATTTAAATGCAATTGATTTCTCACACACCAGTATAGCATATCACTAACCATTGCACTGGCTACTCTCGAGATATTGTCGAACGAGCCTGCCACGAGACATGATGTGTGGTCAGCATACTGATGTACTGTACAGCTTTTCATCGAATAAGGCAAGTCATTTACGAAAGCTAAGAATAACAGGGGAGCCAGAATGGAGCCCCGGGACACTCCTCTATTTATTATCTCGCGATCACTACGTGTAAATGTTCGCGTATCATTAGCTGTATTAATTATATAAACACTTTGTGTTCTGTCTACTAAATATGATTGGAAAATATTCAGAGCAATCCCCCGAATACCATAACGCTCCAATTTTGATAACAAAATACTATGGTCTATCAGATCAAAAGCCTTTGATAGGTCAAAATACACTCCGCAGACATGTTTTTCGAGTTGGTGTGAATCATAATGTCAACCACAGAGTCACGAATTGCATCCCCACAACACTTACGAGGGTTGTCTTTTATGTTTCGGGATTTGGCAACCCTGGTGTTGCAATCTGGCAACTGACAGCTCTATCGTAAAGTTGGACATTTTTGAGGTTATACGTACTCAGAACGTTTTGACATACGAGCGCTATTTGTGTTGTTTACAGTAACTTAAAAGATTCATCTCGGCCCAAAAATGGAATTAAATCGTGAACATTTTCGTGCGATTATTTTTTACAACTTTCGACGTGGACTAACTCAGCAACAGTGCATGGATGAACTTAATTCAATTTTTGGCGATGAAGCTGCATCAAGGACCAGTGTTTCTCGATGGTATGGTGAATTCAATCGTGGTCGTAGTTCACTCCAAGACGAATTTCATGAAGGTCGTCCAAAATCAGTTGTTGTTCCGAAAACCATTGATGCTGTGCGCGAACTGATATTGTAAGATCGTCATGTGGCCTATCGTGAGATTGAGACAACCTTAGGCATTAGTGGGACCAGCATACATTCAATATTGCATAAACATTTGACTATCAAAAAATCTGTTCGCGTTGGATCCCACACAATTTGTCAATCGCTCAAAAAATGCTCGTGTCGATTGGTCGAAGAAAATGCTCAAAAATACGATCGCGGTGCTTCGAAACACATCTATGACATCGTGACAGGTGATGAATCGTTGACTTACGCGTATGAGCCCGAAAGTAAACAGCAGTCGACTGTATGGATGTTCCCAGATGATCCAAATCCAACAAAAGTTGTTCGCACACGAAGCACTTCCAAGCAAATGGCCGCCTGTTTTTCGGAAAAACTGGACATGTCGCAACCGTACCACTAGAACAACGCAGAACAGTCAATTCTGAGTGGTACACAACCATTTGTTTGCCAGTTGTCTTCCAAGAAATCAGGAGAACCAACCGCCGAAGACGCATCACTCTTCACCACGACAATGCGAGCTCTCACACATCGGCTCAAACAACTGCATTCTTGAGCACCCAAAACATCGATTTGATGAGTCATCCGCCGTATAGTCCTGACTTGGCACCGAATGACTTCTTTTTATTCCCGTACGTAAAAAACAAACTGAGAGGTCAACGTTTTTCGACACCTGAAGAAGCGGTTGCTGCATTCAGAATGCATGTTTTGGTGATACCTCAATCAGAGTGGCAAAAGTGCTTCGACAATTGGTTCAAACGCATGCAAAAGTATATAGATCTTCATGGAGAATATTTTGAAAAACAATAAAGTGATTTTCGATGATTAATATTTGTTTTTGTTCTCTAATCCCGAAATATAAAAGGCAACCCTCGTATTTGGCAAGAAACCGTACTAATTGTCAGCAATTATATTATTTTTCTGGAAGAAAGCTAATAACCTATTATACCTACAAGATTTTCTCAAAAACCTTTGAAAATGCCGGAAAAAGAGAAATAGGTCTATAGCTATTAATTATGTTTCTAGTACTTCCGTTTTTTTAATATAGGAATTACTTTTGCGTCTTTACAAGCTTGAGGAAAAATGCCAGAGAGAAACATTGAGTTACCAATATCTGCAATTGGGTGACTAATGTGATCAACAACGATTTTTATGATTTTCGTAGGTATACCATCTACACCGGCAGATGATTTTGAGGCTAAAGATTTAATAATTAAACGAACTTCATTGCCACCAACAGGACTCAAATACAGACTATTAGAGTTCACTGGAAAGGCTCTAACATCAGTTGCAGTATAACGTTTCTTAAAATTCACAACCATTAATTTGTATTCTTTTTCGCTCTCTATAGTAATTCCAGAGGTTATCATTATCACTACCTCTACAAATTTCGAATACATTCCTCAATGATTCAGACATTTTCCTACTTCGGGAGAGATCCACGTTTTCCTTTTTTTTCCATAATATCCACGTAATTGTCAATCTTTCCAATAGGACAGCGATAAATACATATAATGAAGACCTTTTTGTTATTATATTTCAAAATAAGTTAAGAAAACTCCATGTCTCCCACTATTGGATCAACATCCAACTTAAGTATTTCAAAACGCAGACTATTTCCAACATATTACATATACATTTTCTTTTAAAATTTTTGTTTTCATCTTAAACCTATTATACCTACATATATCGTCGAGGTAAAGCTCACTAACTTACATTTTAATCCAAAATAAATTATAAACACGTAAATACTTGTAAAATATATAGCTAGCAGGTATGACGATAAGCACATTTAATATTAATTTAAAATTCCCGCCAATAATTTTAAATTTCGCGGCTAGTTGATATCTAGCACCCTCTTTGACACCCACCTAGATAACCTTTTAGCATTGAGTTGGGTATCTCTAGGTAGTCTGTGGTCAAACCTAACAGCACAGAATCAACTATACATTTTACGGTGAAGTGTATTACCTTTTTGTTTAAGAGAAATGAAATACGACAAATGCGATCGGATTGTGACAAAAGAAACAGCAAAAGCTGAATTTTTAAGGAACATTTCTTGAACATTATTCGGAACAAACTTCTTTTTTAAATTGTAGTTTTTAAACAAAAACAACTGAACGTAAATAAAAATATTAAGGAAAGCCAAAATATTTTTTTCTCAAAGATCTAGTCATGTTACCGAAATCTCCGAAATTATCATTCTGTATGTGGAAAAACTTTCTTTCTCAAATGGTGGTATCAAAAATTAGGGTTACTATTTAGAAGAAAAGGATGTGACGTCATATCTGTGACAATAATGACGTCACAAAATAAGTTTTTGTAAGTATTTTTCATTCAAAATTATGGTTTGCAGATCACATTTACATATTTTATATATCCAACCTATACGTTCACGCTGTATATGAAAATTAATTATATTAATCACAAAACACATATAATTAATTGTCCCACTCTTCTTCGACATTAATCATCGATCAATTTTATCCTCCTAAAGCTTTGGATACAAACAAAAGTGAAAGTAAGACAGTTCCACGTTTGAAGTAACAACTTATTACTACACTGCAATGTCTAAAGATATTTTTGACGTAATTTATCCCACTTATCTAATAGGCAAACTACTAGGAGTAATCGCCTTTCGCATTTGTGGACCAGCGAAATGCAAATACTTGACAATATCCAATAAACACCTAGTTATAGTGAGTGTCTTTCAAGCAATTATCGCAGTTGTTATTGGTTGGTCTTTCTACATTGTTATGCTCGAATATGCAGCCATGGCTTCGATTTTGATTCTTTTGGCTTCTTTTATTTCAATGGCATTCATTTATGCATTTCTTATTAACAATATAATAGAAAAAATCATTTATAAGGAAGCTACAAGAAAGATATTAACAAAATTATATCGAACTGATCAAGAATTACACAGGTTGGGTTCAAACTTGCGTTACATCGCTATGAAGAGACGATGCATGTCCGTTTGTGCATTTTTCGTAATTATTGGACTATACGATATTACATTGTACTGGTTTACATTCAAGCACGCAACCGATTGGGACGCAACATTTTGCTTATGCGCTTTATACGTAAATATGATACAAGCCGTTTCAGTATCAATATATTATGGAATAATTTTGATACTAAAAACATGTTTGGAACTATTATTACGCTTCTAGAGAAACATTTTTAAGAGATAGAAACGAAAGTGGATTGTCCCAGCCTAACTTTCGTAAATTAGAGAAATTGATCGCACTCTATGGAAATCTCAATAACATTCTGAGACGATTTAACAAAATCGCATCTAAGCAAATACTTTTCTTAATTGGAACCGAATTTGCGGATATTACGATACAGCTATTGTTATTGGTGGTATATATGCTTCGACATAATAATATGTTAGTTATTCTTATGGGACTGATGTCGATTTTTATCAAAAACGTGCTAGTGCTCAAGATGGTTCTAGATGTTACACACCAGTGCAAAAATAAAGTACGTTAAATACCTTAAGTATCTTCTTAATTATTTTCCTTTTTTATAGGAAATACATCTGAATCGAATTTTATTTAAAATAATAAGCCATAATAGTGGGACAGAAATTAAAAATAAGGTAGTTAAATATTTATTACCAAAGCAAATCTTTAAACGAAACTTATAATCTGCTGCATGCTTACGCATTTCAGGTGAATAGTTTTGCCGTTCAACTACTTCATGATAACATCGAAATTACGGCACACCGTTTATTCGATATCGATTTACCTGTAATGGTTTCGGTAAGTAAAGGACCCCTACTTATAATAATATTGACTTTGCCGATCGATTTTGCGTATTTACTAGTTGATATCTTAAGTCCAACTTTATCTACGTAACTTAACGTTAGGGATCGTGTTTTCGAGAGCCAAAATTTAATAAAATATAATATAATATAATATATTAAATGTAGAAGACTCTCTATAAACGACCTAATAATAAAAAATTAGGTTCGTTAATGGGCAGTTAACAAGTAACCGTGCAAAAGCCTACAAAGTAAGCACAATTTGCATATGCCAATAATCCTGTAGGAAATGTTGACTATGTCAATCGCAAAACGCAACTGCAGACTAATTAGTTTCGTCCTCATTAGGACTCGTCAGTACAGTATATCGTTCTGCGAGTGATACAGTGAACATTTCCAGGTGATACGTCGAAATCTCAGCGAGATGGATACGGTCAAAATAATGACCCCATCTTCCGAGCAGGAGATGTATTGGCATACCCGGTAACATCGCGTTCAGCGACGAATAAAAATAGGGATCGTGTTTTCGAGAGCCAAAATTTAATAAAATATAATACAATACAATATAATATAATATAATATATTAAATGTAGAAGACTCTCTATAAACGACCTAATAATAAAAATTAGGTTCGTTAATGGGCAGTTAACAAGTAACCGTGCAAAAGCCTACAAAGTAAGCACAATTTGCATATGCCAATAATCCTGTAGGAAATGTTGACTATGTCAATCGCAAAACGCAACTGCAGACTAATTAGTTTCGTCCTCATTAGGACTCGTCAGTACAGTATATCGTTCTGCGAGTGATACAGTGAACATTTCCAGGTGATACGTCGAAATCTCGGCGAGATGGATACGGTCAAAATAATGACATCTCCTGCTCGGAAGATGGGGTCATTATTTTGACCGTATCCATCTCGCCGAGATTTCGACGTATCACCTGGAAATGTTCACTGTATCACTCGCAGAACGATATACTGTACTGACGAGTCCTAATGAGGACGAAACTAATTAGTCTGCAGTTGCGTTTTGCGATTGACATAGTCAACATTTCCTACAGGATTATTGGCATATGCAAATTGTGCTTACTTTGTAGGCTTTTGCACGGTTACTTGTTAACTGCCCATTAACGAACCTAATTTTTTATTATTAGGTCGTTTATAGAGAGTCTTCTACATTTAATATATTATATTATATTATATTGTATTGTATTATATTTTATTAACTTGACGTTGTTTCCGACACTTGATCACATCTAAGAAAACCCTCATCCCATAGCGGTTTATTATTTCTATGACCCCCTGTTTGAAGATGGGTCAATGACCATCTTCAAACCACATTTGACCACTACATCAAGCTGTTTAATTTAATTTTTCTGGTTAGTGAACTCCATCAAACACTAAATGTAAACTTTCTGTTTACTATCACATTTTCTTAAAAATTTACTTCGACAATTACACTATCTAAGAATGCCTAGAAAAAAATTTAATGTAGAAGTGCAATTTCTCTTAACTTTTGTTGATATATTTAACGGTTTCCGAGTTATTAAACGCAATTGATAAAGAAAATATTAACTAACATAAAATTCTATACAGTGGAAACTAACCACGCAACTGCTTGAACAAAAAGCCCATTGACCATAACAGACGAGCACGTCATAATTGCGTCACGCGAGATTGACAAATCATGTGTTTACATATCTTCACCAAGTGTCACTTTAAATTGAAGTGAACTGATATTAATTTGAAGTTATTATCAATGTCTAAAAACTAACAACAAGAGAAACAAAATTACAATTAGATTAAAAGAGAATAATACGATGGGGGAAAAAGGGAAGGCTTACCAGTCGCATTCAACAACGTGAAAGAGAATATAGATTCCTTTTCACTGGGGAAACAAGAGTACTGCATGAAATACAGGGAAAGTATAAAATCACAGAAGTAGCAATGGCAGAAATCACATATGAAAAATTTTCAATTCTACAAACAAAACACACTCTAGCTAAATTCTGATTTCGTTGTTAAAGTTAATATGTCAGATGCAGAGCACCTTTCAAAAACCCAATGTAACGAAACAGAGTTGCTAGTTCGTGCAGCTTATATCTCTGCTCGAAAGCAAGAGCAAGCCGATATGGCAGCGGTTCTCAAGGAAACCCTAGTTAGTCCAGCAAGACCATCAAAAATTAGAAAACTTGCGCTTGCTAAGGAAAATACACCAGCTCGCTTAACAGCAGATGAAGCCCTGGCCTTCTTGCTAGAGAACAATTTCACAAAAGACCAGTATTTAAATATACAACACGAAAGCAAAATTAGGAATTGTGATATATATCTGCATTATCACGATATTGCAGCTTCAAAAACAAAGTGCAGACCAGATTGTATTGAGATAACTGCAAAGCAAGCAATGGTTCCTCCTGAAATGCTACTTACGCACACTGCAAAAAGAATCGTTGCAATGCAGAAGGATGTTATAGCGTCTGTAATAACCGAAAACAATAATTTGTTAAATCGTTGATCGTTAGCTACGGATTTGATGGTAGTTCGGGACATTCTAGTTATAAACAGAAATGTCAAGAACCATATTCATCTCCAGATTTGAATTTATCTTTGTTTGCAACCACAATGACTCCCCTATCTATGAGTCTTAAGATTCTCGGGGAATACCTTTGTGGAGTAACCGCACACCTCAATCAGTAAGATTTTGTCGTCCAATTAAACTAGAATTTATAAAAGAAACAACCGAAAAAATTGTGCAAGAAGACCTTGTATTGAAACAACAGATTGATAAGTTGAGTAATTTTAAAATAGAAATCGATGTGGGAAAAACTATTGAAATTCATTTTAAATTATTTCTGACTGTAATTGATGGGAAAGTTTTAAATGTTTTAACAAATACCAAATCCAGTCAATCATACCCAATATGCAAAGCCACTTCAAAGGATTTTATGAGCATTTCGGACTTTAAGAGTGAGAAATTCCACGCCAAAGAAGATACACTCAAGTACTACATAAGCCCCTTGCACTGTTGGATACGTTTCTTTGAATTCGTCTTGCATGCAGGCTATAAATGCAATATAAAAAAATGACAAATTCGAACGAATGACGATCACAAGGCTTTTTCGGGAAGAAAAACCCAGATTCAATCGCTATTTTGGGAAAAAATGGGTCTTTTAATTGACAGACCAAAAACAGGTGGATTTGGCGGTAGTAACGATCGCACTGCACGTAGAGCATTTACAAATCATATAACTTTTTCAGAAATAACTGGCATTGATGTAGACTTAATTTACAACTTAAAAATCATACTTATATCGCTATGCTGTCAATTTCCTTTGAATGCTGAAAAATTTGAAGCTTTTTGCCATAATACTGCTAGGACCATTCTGGAAAAATATCCTTGGCTCCCGATGACTGCAACAGTACATAAAGTATTGATTCACTCGAGGGAAATCATTGAGCATACAATACTGCCCGCAGGTCTTTTCGGTGAAGAAGGTGCTGAGGCGCGCGACAAATTTTAAAAGTCTGACAGACTACACCATGCCCGCAAAAACAGCCGCCAAAACAACCTTTCGGATGTTTTTAATAGGGCTATGGACATGTCCGATCCACTCATCTCATCGATATACTTGAAGAAACGAGTAGAACGGAAAAACTGCATGCAGCTTCCAGAGGCATTTAAGGAGCTGGATGAAAATGCGGGCGAAGATGAAGACAGTTTGGAGGCAGTATTTAGTTACGAAAATGAATTAGATGAAATCAACATGGATAACGAGTTAGAATAAATTTATCAGAAAAACTAAAAAAGTACAGGTGCTAATATTAGCGAAATTTTTCAAATCCGTTATATTTTTATTTCCTGAAGTCTTTTGCATATAAGGGTTAAATTTTTAAAAAATCTCTTTACTACCTTTTTTACGGGTTCAGTTTTTCAATAAAATCAACAATTCTCAGCCAAACCCCTTTTAGTTTAATAATAATAATAATAATAATAATAATAATAATAATAATAATAATCTTTATTTCAAAAAAGCAATTGCAATCCACAATGTTTTGAAACATGATCAGTATTTATTATACAAACGTATACAAATAAATGATCAATAGTCCCGAGTACATGCAGAATTATGCACTATGTCAACAGGCTATAAAATAAAATATATTACAAAGAAGCAAAATATGAATAGACAAACAAACATTTAAATAGATAAAGGAATAAATACTAAATACATAAAATAAAATAAAATAAATTCTCACCAGCAGAAACCAAAGAATTCGTCGATATCGTAAATTGCCCTCGCAATTAGTTGTTTTTTATAGTATTTTTAAATGTTTTGAATGTAGGTAAAGTTTTAGTTATAACTGTTAATTGATTGAAAAATCTACAAGCATTGTAATCAATTTGTTTTTGGTATTTTGCTGTCATATGCCTGTCCACAACCAGTGTATAATTTTTATTACGGGTTTCGTATTGATGCTCTGCCCCGCTGAATTTTTCTTTATTTTTATAGGCAAAACATAAGCACTCGTATATATACATTGATGGTGTTGTTAAAATTTTAAGTTCTTTGAACGCATTCCTGCAGGAATCCCGAGATCCCAGACCGGCCATAATACGGATTGCACGCTTTTGCAATATAAAAATGCGTTGCGTACCTTCGGAACGGCCCCAATGCACAATTCCATACTTCACCATAGACTGAAAACATGCATAGTATTGTGCCTTCAAAATATACAGATCACAAAATTTGGATAATATTTTCAAAGCAAAGCCCACTTTTGCTAATCTGTCAGATAAAGAATTAACATGTTCCTTCCACTTTAATCGATCATCTATGGTAAGGCCTAATAAATTAATTGAACTTGAGACCGGAACCGATGCATTGCATTGATCCAAGCAGACATGCACTAACAGATATTTTTTACTGAAATTAATGATTTTTGTTTTGTCATGATTTATAGTTAATTTATTTTTGAAAGTCCATTGCTGAATACATCTAACAGCTGTTCTAAGATTAGTTAAGATTTCATTTTCGCTTTGTCCCGTTATTAAAACATTAGTATCATCAGCATAATTTACGACTAACGTGTTTTCATTTTCAATACAATACACCAAATCGTTTATGTATAATAAAAATAAAATCGGTCCAAGTATGGAACCCTGAGGGACTCCTACATTCACTGCGAGATCTTTAGATTTACAAGAATTCACCTCCACATATTGAGTTTTACCAGTGAGATAAGATCTGAACCAATCATGTGCGACCCCTCTAATTCCGTAACTTACTAATTTATTTAATAGAAGTTCATGATCTACTGTATCAAACGCTTTGCTAAAGTCTACAAAGAGGCCTATTGGTATGAGCCTCCTATCCAATGCTGATACAGCTGTTTGTATGTATCTTTCTAGTACTGTATTGACACTTTTACCTGATATGAAGCCATGCTGAAAGGGTTGCAAAATATTATGCCGTCTTAGGAAAGCATAGAGTCTCTCGGCCACAACACTCTCGATGAGCTTAGAGAAACTTGACACTAAGGAGATTGGACGATAATTTTCCAAAGATTCTTTGTCCAGTTTCTTATGAATTGGTATGACTTTAATATGTTTTAGTGCTACTGGAAAACGACCTTCCTCAAACGATTTATTCACAATGTGCACTAAAGGTACGGAAACATGAGATTTTACTTTCTTAATCACACTGTTCGAGATGTTATCCGCACCCGCGGACTGTGTACATTTTAACTTAGTGATATGCTGTTCTATATCTTCTCGCGTAACTGGTGAAAAGAAGAAAGAATCTTTCACTTCTGTTCTAGCCCGAAATTCATACGGAGATTCTCCCGCAGTCGGTAGGGATCGATTAGAAACATCATCAAAAGAGGCGAAAAGGTTGTTGAAGTTTGTAACAATTTCCTCGTTAGTGAGATAAGAATTATTTTGCAGTATTTTAATGAAGTTACTATTACCGCTGCTTCTCCCCGCTAGCTCCCTATTTATAATACCCCACATACACTTCGTCCTGTTTGATGAATGGGTCAGGCTGTTATGTATTTGTTGCTTTTTAGATCATTTAAAAGGAAATTGTATCTTTGATTAAGTTTTGCGAACGTATCCCTAAAAATAGGATATTGTTTGCTTAGGCTTCCAAGCAAGGACAAGTGCTGCTTGACCTCCAATAATTCCGACGTTAGTTTAAGGTACTTTTTAGTACCAGACTGAACGTTTTTAATGGAAAACAGTTTAAAAAGTGATGCTGAACACTCTGATTAAATTTATTAAAATCAAAACTAGCATCGTCCTCGCTCAAAACATCAGCCCACGATTCACTTTCTAGACAATGGCTGAAATCGCTAATATTCGATGCTGAGAATAACCTAGTTCTACAAACACTAGTCCCAAGCTCATCGGAAGACAGCTGTAATTTCAATAGTTGACCATAGTGATCCGACATACATGTTTTTACCACGCTGGCTTCGTAAGGAATATTGGAAAATTCATTAATTAATTAATGTTGTCAATACAACAAAAATTAAACAGTTTAACTGTCAAAAAGCACCCTAAATTGCCCACTGCGATATATGGTGAGAAGATCGAAAGTTTAATCTTTTAATAAGATCGTGTTAAAAACAAAACTTCTTTTTGTTGTAGGTATAGCAAAAGAAATTTTAAGGATCTCAAAGAAAGTATTTTAAAATTGTCATGCGTGACAGAGCGTGAGCGTGAGTGATGAATAATTTGAATGACCTTAAGAGGGAGTCTTCTAAAGCTCGAATCCAGAAAATCTGTTAAATCGGTCCAGCGGTTTGGCTTTAATTAATTTTTGCCAAGAAAACGGGTAAAATTACCTACAGTGCAACGCAAAGAAGCAAAAGTGTCCAAAAAATGTTGATAGGATAACTGTAGATTTTTAAACTCTGATCTTTTGTTAAGAGAATTGGAATTTAATTTAATAAAACAGGTCTAGACAAATTTTCTTTTTATGTTGCTCGTTGCAAAATATAAAATTTTAGGCTTTTTAAAGCAAAAGGTGTGGTTGTAATTAACAATGTGGTCAGACAAAATCAGGCAATAGACTTAAATAGTAAATTTAATTTTAATTAAATCTCCAATTAATTAAATTAATTGGAGAAAAAAATCAATTACTTCATCGACTTCTTGGATGTCACCATCACTAGGAGGATCACAACTTTGATGACCAATTGGTATATATTGGTATATTGGTATTGAATTGTTCTTTGATAACTTAACACTTGAACTAACAAACAAGAAACTTATTATTATGGGCGATTTTAATTGTCCTCCCTACAATTCCTGTCGGAGCTATTTCGATAGTAAGTGTTTGACCTTACTGCATTTTTCGACTTCCCTATGACTTCGACAACTTAACCACGTAACTAATTCTAATGGAAGACTCTTGATCTGTTTTTCTCTAATTTAGATAATACAGTTGAGCTTATTCGAGACTCCTCTCCTTTGGTTGCGGAGGATCCACACCATCCTGCTCTTTATATTACATTAGTGTTTAATACTATTACTGAGAATGTTAATTTTCCATCCAGTACGAATCCACGTTACAACTTTCGGTGTGCTAACTTTACACAATTATATAACGATTTGGCTAATACTGATTGGTCTTTTCTTGAATCTTACACCGATGTAAATGCTGCTGTGTCGGCATTGTATGCGACGATATATCCTATCATGGACTCCTCGGTTCCAAAGATCAGGTCTTCTAAGCGCAATTATCCTCCTTGGTACACTACTAAAATAATCCAGTTACTGAAACTTAAACAACACTTCTTTAGATTGTGGAAGAAAAGTAAGGCTCATCATCATCGCTTGGAATTCAATAGATTGAGGTCGTCCACTAAGCATGGGCTGGCTTATAATGTTTACCAGTCTCATATTGAGGCTCAGGCTGTTCGTGAACCCGCTGTATTTTGGAAGTTTGTTAATGGTAGGAAGGAGGCACACGTATTCCAGGATCCATGGTGCATGATAATGACGATATTACTACGCCTCAAGGAATTGTGGACGCCTTCGCGGATATTTTCTCCTCTGCGTTCCGTCCTGTATCGACGCTCACTCCTAATACATATAACGATAGTTATCCTATTTCCTTATATCCCGTTACATCTGGCGATGTACTACGAAGTATTCGCAAACTTAAACCGAATTTAACATCGAGCCATGACGGCCTTCCGGGTTTTCTCGTCAGGGATTGTGGCATTGTGTTTTCCGAACCATTGGCAACTATTTTTAATTTGGCCATTGCATCGTTTACCTTTCCTGAGCTTTGGAAGGTTGGCAGGGTTATTCCTGTACACAAGAATGGTGATCGCTCGAATATCCATAACTATAGACCTATAAACATCCTGAGTAATTTTGCCAAAGTGTTTGAATCCTTGATTTATCACCAAACTGCAACACTCACTAAACACCTTCTATCCACTCATCAGCATGGCTTTGTTCACGGACGATCCATCACAACCAATTTATCTATTATAACACAATTTATTAGTAGAGCTATTGATGATCGACGGCAAGTTAATGTGATTTATACAGATTTCACTAAAGCCTTCAATTGACCATTCATTACTTTTGTCTAAATTAGACACCTTTGGATTTTCCCCCATCTTTGGTGAAACTTATATCCTCCTGCTTGAGTCATCGTTCTTGTTATGTGTGTTTTAATGGCTTTCACTCGTTTCATTTTACTCCTACATCTGGTGTGCCTCAGGGTTGTAACCTAGGGCCTCTGCTATTTAATCTCTTCATTAATGATCTCTTAACCCTGTTGGACTGTGACGTTTTGGCTTATGCCGACGATTTAAAGATTTTTGTGGAGATTGGTAGTGATGCAGACTGTATCAAACTGCAGAACAATTTACAGTTGGTGTACGGATGGTGCAGTGATAATAAATTACTTTTAAATGTAAATAAATGTGCTGTGGTCACATATTCTAAGGCCCCATTATTTACAATTACCATGTTGACAATCTAGACATTCCACGTAAAACACAAGTGAAAGACTTAGGAATCCTATTTGATAGTTCCTTACAATTCACTGACCACATTTACGCTATATGCTCTTCTGCCACGAAATACTTGGGTTTTTTGATTCGCACCTGCCGGGAATTTAATAATCCGTCGACCTTGAAGGCTTTGTTCTGTGCCTTTGTTAGATCGAAACTAGAATTTTGTTCTGTTGTCTGGTATCCTTTATATATACCAACAGATGACACTTGAAAGGGTTCAGAAGCGCTTCCTCAAATACTTGAGTTACAGATGTGACGGCTATTATCCGCCTCGTGGCGTCGACTATAACTCTCTTCTTGATAGACATGGTTTTCAGTCATTGACGGCTCGAAGAGAGAAGGCCAGTCTAACTTTCCTGGTTAAACTAATTAACAACTATATCGACTCTCCAGCCCTGTTATCTCAAGTCAATTTCGCCGTGCCTACTCATAACACACGATCTTCAGATGCATTTTTTTGTACCTAGGGGCAGAACAAATATTTGGAAAAAGGCTCCATTGTGTCATATGATGAGGAATGGTAATATACTCGATCTTGACCCGTTTGAATAATCTTATTGTTATTGTTTTTGTTAATATATAGACATATATATATATAGTTATTGTTTCTGTAAAGGACTAATATTTTTGTTTTGATTTCTGTGTCGTATATGTATGTAATATTTTTCACATTGTTAACTTTTTTATGTTGAGAGCATATGTAATAATTTTTTTCTCTTTATTTTGAATTATCCTATAAATTGGAATTTTTATTCCGTTGGATAATAAAGATTATTATTATTATTATTATTATTATTATTATTATTATTATTATTATTATTATTATTATAAGGGAGACTTGGTCGGGTAGATATATTCACTTTTATTCTTCCGCTTCCTCGAAGTAGACGATAGCTACACTGGTCAATTTGATCGACACAGCAGTTTTACTTTCCAGTTCGAATCTTGTTAATCAGAACCTTAACATCATTAAATACACATTGTCAAAAAATGGTTATATTCTAAAGTTGATTAAACCTGTTACCAAAAATAGAACAGCTTACTTAGTTAACAAAGTCAAACATTCCAGCTTGTCCAATCCGTTGGAGTTATTGGAGCAGAGATTTATAACCATGCTCCTTAAACGGTACAAGGTGCAGGTGCAAAGCTCAAAACTAAAACTGTTAATAATAATTATAATAATAATAATAATAATAATGTATTTATTGCCCAACAGATAACGATCCAATTACAGGACAATGAAACATAATCAAATATTATATATACATACCAAAGAAATAATAATTCAATATAAAAAAAAATATCCAGTACCTAGTTCTAATTACTTTAGCAAAGTAACAATTAAATACATTTGTTCAATAGGTGTAGTAACGGTGAGAAATTATTAATGTCCATTGAGTTGTCTACTATGACGTTATATGTAATATGATAACATCCTATGGATGGGAGATCTCAACAACATGTTATTTTTGGCGGCTCTGCAGTAAAACGTTTTGTGAACACGTGTGGGATGATGCGGTATAAAAAATCGTATATCACTTATCAGTTTTGGCGCATCCACATTAAAATGAAGAATATTGCATAAAAATTTAATTTGTTTTCTCCTGCGACGAAGATCTAGTGATTCAATTTTGACATATGTATGTTCAAAAGAGTATTATGATCGAAGCCTTGTGGGGGATATATACCGTTACACATAAAATAAATATATTTCAGAAATCTAGGTTGGATTTTTTCAAGCAAAGAGATGTGTTCCTTATAAACGGGAGACCAAATAATGGAGGCATACTATAGTTTGGAACGCACGAAAGCAAAATATAATTGTAGAATGATATCGGTACTTGAAAATTGTCTTGCGTTCCTAATTACAAACCCCAAAACGCGAAGAGAGGCAGATGCAACATTGAAAATATGATCTATGAAGGTGAGTTGAGCATCGAATGTCACTCCCAAATCCTTGACAGAAGTACAACGAGGGATGATATTATTATTGATGTGATAGGTTATTATATAAATATAAATTATTGAATTGGATTTGCGCGTAAAAGTTAATACATTTATTTGGAGATATTCAGTGTAAGTTTGTTTCTGATACCAAGAATGAAGAGCGCAGACCTGTTGTTGCAGTTCATAACAATCTCTTAAATTATTAACCATACCATATAAGTAATCTGTTGCAAGTTCATACCATAGATCATTCATAAAAATAAGGAAAAGTAGTGGCCCGAGGTTGCTACCCTGCGGGACGCCAGAGACTGCAGTAAAAATTTCAGAACGATGACCCATGTATGAAACGTACTGCCTCCTATTTGTTAAATATGTATTGAAAAAAGACACCAAATTTGATGTAAAGCCGATATCATGTAATGTAGATAAAAGGATATTGTGTTTTATTCAGTCGAAGGCCTTAGTAAAATCTGTATATATGACTTGAGTGTTGTTGTCTAAGCATTGAGATATGTATTCGGTAATAATAGATAGATTGGTAACGGTAGATCGTTTATTGACAAATCCGTGTTGGTCTTCCAAGAGGAGAAGTTTAAATTGAGGGAGGATGCATTTATACAGACACTTCTCAAATACTTTTGCGAAGTTGTTTATTCGGCGCAATTCTCTCTATTTGGTCAAGTCTTGGGTATGCTTCAATTTAAAATATTATATTATATTTGTATTCTTCGAGATGAAGGATATTCAGAAAGCGCTATCTAGTGTGGGAATTTCACCAAAGGGTGTTGATTATACCTTAGCGAGAAGAAGAGAAACGGGGCAGTTTTGTGATCGAAGAAGTGGACGACCACGGAGAGCAATCGCAGCCGAGGATAGATTCATTGTAACGTCAGCTAAACGGGATCAAAGACTTGCGGCACCAGATATCACCAGGCATCTTAATGACAGGCGAGAAACGAAGGTGCTTTTCACTACTGTAAACAAGCGCTTGCTCGCCGCGGGTTTGAAAGGGTGCGTTGCCACAAAAAAGCACTTATTGAAACGTCAACATAATGATAAAAGATTGGCATAGGTAAGAGAACACGCAGACTGGACAGTAGATGAATGGAAAACCGTGTTAGGAACCGAGTAGTCGAAATTCAAACTATTTGGTACTAACGCAGAGTTTTCGTTCACTGTGGACCGGATGAACACTAATGAAACTTGCTTAATAGCTTCCGTGAAACATGGTGGTAAAAATGTGATGGTTTAAGATTGCTTCTGTGGTATAAGAACGGGTGATTTGGTGAAAAGAACCGGAATAATGTGGAAAGAACAGTATTTAGATATCTTAAAAAGCAACGCTTTGCCATCTGGAAGCCATGTTATGGGGTCGATCGTTCATTCTCCAATACGACAACGACCCAAAACACACAGTTAGGGTACCTAAAAACTATCTAGAGGAGAAAGAAGCAGCAGGTGAGATAATAACGATGGTCGCCTCCTCAGAGTCCTGCCTTGTCACCTATCGAGCTTTGGTGGGTTCAATTTAGCCGAAAAGCTAAAGAAAGACAACCGCAAAATGCTCAGCAGTTGTGGGCTTATTTACAGGAAACATGGCATCAATTTTATGCTCGTATTTGGAAAAGTTAGTTAGCAGAAAGCCCAAAATTTGCGAAACTGTAATACGGGCTAAGGGAGGACATATCGATGGAAGTAATTTATAAATTAATTGACATGTCTCACGTTATTTATTATTTTTGAAATAAATGTTGTAAATTGCAATAAAAAATTTGACAAAAAAGTGATACATGTATATATATATATATATATTTATATATATATATATATATATATATATAGTAAAAATGTATTTCGACCGTACTGTATAGAGTAGAATATATAAAATCGAGCGAAAAACTCTATTGGGGTGGTCGGTCCGTGAAATAAAAAGTCTCATTTGTTCAACCTCTATATTTCGTCACCGTTTGGTAACTTCATCAGGAGTATGTATCATACATATTCCACGCGTTCATGTGATTACACGTACAAAATCTGATGGTCTGATACCACGTTAATATGTATCTGAGGGCTACTGATCTACTCTTGTTCATACTCCTGATGAAGTTACCAAACGGTGACGAAATATGGAGGTTGAACAAATGAGACTTTTTATTTCACGGACCGACCACCCCAATAGAGTTTTTCGCTCGATTTTATATATTCTACTCTATATATATATATATATATATATATATATATATATATATATATATATATATATATATATATATATATATTGTAAAACTGTTTACTGCTTCCAAACTTAGTGACGGTAGTGTACATATGTAGTTTTGATTTTGCAAAAGTAGTCTTAATAACAACTTTGTTGGCTGAGGTTCGTTCTTTAATACACGATTATAAAACGCTATTTTAATTTATTGTTATCCTAGTGTTTACAAAAGTTGTTCAAATATTTTTTGTATTTTATTTTGGCCTATTAAAGGTTTCTTTTAATAATTTCCTTGATAATAATCACCTTCGCGAATGTAAACATTTCGATAATGTGAAACAGCCTTGGTCTGAATTAGTTCATGTTATCGAACATCTGCTGTACTTTAGAAAACATAATAGGTATTTATCCCACAATTACAATTCTGACGACTTATTGAGAGAATTGTGTTATACGTCTCTGGGCAATTGGCGAATTGTATCTGGGGTGCCTTTGGTGTCCAAAATTATTAATGGTACGATATGTGATTCGAATTTCGTGCATTTGTTGAATTTCTTGATATCGAGGCGGAATGGTAGGGACTTCGCTACATTGTATGTGCCTCTGGCAAGCACTCGACATCATGTGTACTCGGGTGAATGTTTTTCGTTTTATTTTGGACTTGTTTTCGAATAGTATTAGGTAATTGAAAACGTTACTAATAACCAAGTTAGCATAATTAGAGTGACATTTCTCTTGTCTTCTCTCTTCTCTTCTTTCCTTCTCTTTTCCTTTTAGATACATATGTAAGCAATATATATATATATATATATATAAGTTAATTTGATAGTTTATTTAATTTTGAGGTTTGGTAAATAATATAAGATTATCCTGTTATAAGTAGGATTGTATGCTACTGTTGGATAATATATTATTATTATTATTATTATTATTATTATTATTATTATACAATAACATTTTTTCAACTGGAATCACTTGAATCGTCTAAATAAATTATAACGGGTTATTTTCCCGGTCGAAATCAATGTCTGTCCTACCATCGTATAATTTCTGCCTTACTATGTCCAACACTCTTGGATCAAACTTCGCCAGTTATTTGAGAGAGTGCCTCTTACCATAACTTTATGCAACCTTCTTCTGTTGTACCGTATTTTCCAATATTACTTTGATAATATGCTTTGGTGCAAATAATAAATAGAAAACTAAGAAACAGCGATACAAAGTTAGAACAAACTATGACAATGAAATAACGCGCACGATGTTACTAATTTATGTTGCTTAAACTAATATTTCTGACTATGATCTAACTACCTCGTCTGTTATCATAAATAGTTTATTTGCTTATAGTAACAGCTTGTAAATGTAAAATTGCAGTTTAAAAAAACGTAAGTGCAGAAAAATATAAAATTAAATGTTCACCAATTTGAATACTTCGATTCTGATCTAAACGGAAAATTAGACAAAAGATGCTAGCAAATACTTTTCTCTATTACAGATTTTGTCAGCAGTAATCACATATGCGTCCATACTGTACCAAACGGACTATCGTGCTCTTAATTACCTGCTCGATGAACATTAAATTTTTAATCTGTAGAGTAAATAAATGATTTTGGCTATACACTATATTGTTACTTTTTACCTCTTGTTCCCTGTATCTTTTTCACAAACTAGTTTGTTTTTGAATAGCATATACGAATTCTATTGCTCTATTCTTAGCATCTTTAATCCAATATGGCATTCAATTACGACAGCCATGGAGGTGCTGCTCGGTCTGCAACTTTGCAATTGGTAATTTGGGCGCAGGCAAAGAAAATGGTGCTGGTAAGTTACATCAAGGACACCGAGTTAATGGACTAGATATCTAAAAATCACAATAAGCCAATGGGCCTCAGTGTGGTGGGCTATGGACCACACCGTTAACACGTCAACCATCGCTATGTGGGCAATTTGCTCACACTTCGCTTTGAAGTGCATATAAGCACAAACAGTAGGTTTTCAGGAAAACAATAACAAATATAAAAATGTTTAGTTTCACTTTTAATGCTACATTCAATATTAGAATTTTAAGTAACAACCATTTTGTACACGAAGAAGAACGCATAGTTATTTGAAAAACATTAAAATCCCTAAAACCCGAATACAATAAAGGATTTGCACACATGTACATAATATATATATATATATATATATAACTATGTAGAGATTCTATTTTAGTTTGGAAATTAAAAGCAGGTGTTGATAATTGTGATATACTTACAAAGACTTGTTCATACAGATGTTCTAATATTGTAAAACAGTATTAATTTTACCTACAATTAGTTGCAGAAATGAGTTCGAACACTTCATCATAAAGGAAAGTCTACTATTGTATGTATTAGTAGTGTTAAATGAAATGTGTAATAAATATGCATAAATTGAAGTCAAACTATCAACGTCCGATCTAAAATTCATAGTGTTGTGGCATTTGTTTATTTCTATCATTCCCAAGAACTCCCTGCTTTTCTTGTTTCTCACAGTCCGCAAAATCCCGGTGTTCACAAAATTAGGTGTGTGATGATTGTTAATCATATGCAAAACCAAAGCACATCGCCGTTTGTTGGTATTTAGGTCACTTCTGTGTAAAGTGATTCTGGTCTTAAGCCAGGTTGATGTTTGCCCGATGTAAACTTCATTGCATCGATTGCAAGGAATAGTGTATATGACATTCGATTGAGTCATGATATCAGTTTTATCTTTGGTTTTGCCGAAATACTGAGATAAAGGGATGTAATTGTAGTAAGCGAAGTTGATATTGTTGGCAGCAAGAACCCTAGACAAAGCAGTCGAAACACCCGGAATGAAGGGTAACCTGAAGTACTTGACATCTACATTTACACCAGGATCATTGGTGGTAGTTATATTGTAAATTGGAGTATTAAATAAAAGTTTATTCATAAGAAATTTGGGATAACCATTGTTCACAAAAGTTTCACACAATATATTTAAATTCTTTTTGAAAACTTCGGGTGACTAATTTTTAACACTTTATTCTTCATGGCGAGAATAGTGTTTAATTTTTGTTTATAGGAATGGTTTAAATGAAAATTGATAAAACTACCGGAATTACTGGGTTTTCTATACCAGTCTATGATAATGTTGTTGTGTTCATCCCTAATGAGTCTGGTATCCGGAAAAGGAACACTTCCATTTGTTTCCTTCTCTAAAGTAAACTGTATTTTGGAGTGAAATGAATTGCAGATGTCAAGTATACTGTCTATTTCTGAATCAGGTACCGCACAAATAATGTCATCAACATACTTCTAAATGAATGGAAATTGAAAAGGTAGTACTCAAACGATATTGTCCAAGACAAAATTCATGCTTAAATAAGCGAGAATCGGACTGAGCGGTGAACCCATGGGCATGCCGGATATCTGTTTATAATTTTTTTTATTAAAGGTGAAGTGACTATTGTTAATAATAAATTGAACAATATTAAAAAAGGAATCAAAAGTCAAAGATGTAAAATTTGATATTGTTGTCCAATTTTGATCAAGGACGTGTAAACAGGGAAACGACATCCAAAGATATCATTTGAAAATTGGCTGGAAGTTTAAAATTCTGAACTTGTTCCACAAAAGTGAAAGAATCCGGAATATTATAGTTATTACAATCAGCAAAGGCCCTCGTGAGTATGTCAACAAACGCAGAGACACTGTAAGTTTTATTTTTATTTTTGTGCAAGTAAAACACTTATATTGAAAAAATATTAACTGTCCCAACTTCCGTGACTGGGAGTGAAAGTATTTAACTCGCACAAAAATAAAAATAAAACACAAAATCAGTTATATATAACAAAATATTGGTTTATTATGACAAAATGATAGCAAATAATAATATTTATCAAATACAATCATTAAACTTTCTTCTCGTCGAAGAATCCTCCTTTTGCATTCAATACGGCTCGAACAACTCTGAGCATTCTTTCGATAAGTTTTGTAAGTGTGTTGGGTGGTAAACTGTTCCATTGTTCTTGTAAAACTTCCCAAAGGAGTTGTTTCGAAGTTGGAGCCACTTTTCGTACCTGTCTATCCAGCTCATCACACAAGAGTTCGATCGGGTTAAGATTGGGACTCTGTGGAGGCCATGGCATTATTTGCAAGGTATTTTGTGTTTGTTGTGTATTCAAATAATCCCTACATACTAACGCCGTATGTTTAGGATCATTATCTTGCATGAAGGTGAAATTCCCCCTATCAATCGCTGGCCAGAAAGTACAGCATTATGCTCTAGAATATTTCTGTACTGTTCTTTTCTCATAATACCTTCTATCCGAACGAGATCTCCTACTCCTGCGAACGAAAAACAACCCCACACCATAACTGAGCCACCACCATGTTTTACAGTGGGTGCTAGACATTCGCGAAGCATTTTTTCTGTCTTTGATCTCCGAACATAAACTCTTCTATTTTGTCCAAACACTTCAAACTTGGATTCGTCGGTCCAAAGCACATTTTTCCACTCCTCCACCGTCCAATCGCGATGTCGTTTGGCCCACTGTAATCGTATTAAACAATTGGTTCGCCTTAGTAGCGGTTTCCGTACAGCAATTCGTCCGAATAGGTTTGCCTCTCGCAAGCGACGTTGAATAGTGCTCACTGACACCGCGTTTTGACGATCGCGATTGATTTCTGCTGCTATTTGTGGTGCTGTCAGTCTTCTATTTCTTTACTAATTAAAACGATTCGCTGATCATCAACGTTGGTCGTAATACGAGACGGACCTGATCGATCACGGTCATTTAAACTTTCCGTTGTACGGTACAGTTTTATAATATTGGCTACACTAGATTTTGCCAGATGCACTTTTTCGCCAATTTGTCCAACAGAATATCCTTCTTTATCGAGTGTGATCACGGACGATCGCTTTTCAACACTGATCGGTTTTCCAGGCGGCATTTTCACTGTTAATACTTTCAAAATTCGCCCACTTGCACTTCGCTCGTACACGGAGACGTTTAGAAGTAAACTGAATGGCCCGAGGTACTAGAGGGATAGGATAATACCTTTATGACCATAAAATCGTTCTTGGAAATACCCTTGTAAATGTTTATGACACATAAAGCATTGTAATACTACTTGAATATTTCTTTCGGTAATACTATGAAATCATTACATTGCGATTATTAGGGATTATTGTAATTAAGATTAAGTTCTATTGCAAATTCCATTAGTGCAGCATTCCTAATAATGCTGTATGATCCACTAACCAGTAATAATTACTACGCAGTAGAATTCTCAGTATTGTGTAAGATTTTGAATTTTTATTGCACAATATCCTAAATTTAACGAGATGTCCCAACTACCGTGTCTGGGAGTGTATATTGAAAAATATTAACTATCCCAACTTCCGTGACTGGGAGTGAATGTGTATATACCTTTATACTGCTCTCGCAATATAAGTTGGCGAAGGGCGGGAGTGAGTTCGCGCAGATAGAGGAGGGATAGATTGCCTATCATTCGTCCTGCAACGTAATGGTAATTCCAATGCATCTGAATTAGATACGTAGGAGGTAGGTGTCCTAAATACGTTTACGGCGCATCCCCACCACTCGCCAATTTATATTGCGAGAGCTGTACTTATCTTTAATGATAATTTTGTACCACAATTAGATCAATTTAACAAGATTGATTGCAATAATAGTTATATTCTCAAATAGTTTACAAAAAAATAACTAGATAAATGTATAAACAAACAACATTTTTTTTTATTCGGGAACTATCAACAAAATGACTAATGACTAGAATTTCTTGATATATTGGATTATTTTAATAGTTATGGCCGGATTATATGCAAAAAGAGTGGAAATATGCGCATAAATATGCAGATGTTTTGGCCTAAATATGCACTTTCTTATGAAAAATATGCAGATAAAAAAATAGGAGTAATGCTAGAAAATATAATACTATAGAAAAAAATATTCTATTATGTTTACTACAAGTTTATTTATAACATTTGACAACATAATTAACTATGAAAACAATTTACAATTACATATTTCTCAAAGTTTTTAATAAAAAAGTGTGGCGCATGTCTGATAACATGTATTTATATATTGAAAAGGTGAAAAGAAATATGCTCTATTGTCAACTCAATATTTTCTACTGACTCACCACACAAGATTTTAGCAATATCCTTTAGCTTTTTAAAACCCTCATTTTTTTTTATTACACTTTTCATACACGGATTTTCCCACACTTCCTTTAACATCAAAACATAACTTTTCAAATTTGTTTATTATTTCAACGCTCTCAATTAGCGACATAAATTGTTTTTCCAGTTGCAATATAGAAGTGGAAATAAGACTGTAGTTGGCTTTAATAAACGCCAACTGTTGAGGTATTTCTTTACTCGAATACACCTTTTCGGCGTCTAGCACAGATTGTGTGTGCTATCAAGATCCATAATAATTGTCTTTATTTCTTCATAATGATTTGCATGAAAAATAGCAGCTTCCAACCACGTTCCCCATCGTGTGATTACTGGTTGAGGAGGAAGCGGAATACCGGGTAGATGTTGTTTGTAAAACTGAACTCTTAATGGAGCCTTTAAAAACACTTTCTTAACACTACTAATTAAAGTATTTACCAAGGGAAAATGGTTGCTTACTTCTTCTGCAACACGATTTAGTCCGTGCGCTAAGTAAGTTATGTGAATTAAATTTGGGTAAAATATTTTCAAGTTGCAAGTTGCCTTCGCCATGTATGGTGCGGCATCCGTTAAAAACAATAGAATTTTTCTGTTGGAATCGATTCCGGTAAGAAAAAGGTTGCCTGTCTTCCTATATAAAGCTTGTTATTGTTAAATTATTTGCCTTTTCCAACTGTTTGGATGAAATTAAATAAGATTTTGCTGGAACCGATACGTTAAGGATACCTATCATTAAATGAACTATGTATCGGCCCACACTGTCAGTAGTTTCATCTGCGCGTATGTAAAGGTAATTGTTGGACTTCTTACTTCCTACTTCTTAATGCTACTCAATGTTTCTGCATAGATACGGTGAATATAATTTTTCTTAAGGTGCTCTCATCGGGAATATTATATTTGCTGGTGTACTTTTGCAAAAATAACTCTTAAATTGTTTATTTTATATAGTGAAATATCTGCCGACACAAGCATTAGGCACAAATCTTCATTAAATTGTTCTTGTTCCGATCTTTTGGAGGTTGATGGCAAACATTGCGGTAATGTTTGCTGACCCTTCTTCGCCAATTTCATCTTTGATAGTTTTGCAGCATCAGATGGAGTTTTAATATGCTGGTCCACTTGAAACTTTCTCTCACTTGTAACCTGCATAAAAAATATCACATCATCAGTTGTTTTCTTATAAAATAAGTGTTAGTAAAAGATAAAGGAGTAATAAAAAACTAATGTGTAAAGAGTTTGCGAAGCAATCGGAATAAACGACATTTAATAAAATAACCAACACAACGCTTCCACAAATAATTTTATTTTAAAATGATTTTTATTTAAAAATCATCAGCAGAATACGGAATATCAGATATTCCGTATTGTGCTGATGATATGCGCATGAAATAAACATCTCATTTTACTCATTTTAAAATAAAATTTTAAAATAAAATTATTTGTCGAAGCGTTGTATTGGTGATTTTGTTAAACATCGTTTAAAAACCTATAGATTAATAAGAGGAAATAAACTTAAATTTTACTTACAATCTTGCTGCATGCTACGCAAAATACTTTTTCTCCATCCATACGCAATTCTGAATAAGGTGCAATCCACCCGGGCACAGTCGCTATTTTCGGCATTTTTGCTATTATAATTAATAACAACCCACAAGTTTACACTTCGAAAAACCAACGTAAAATGACGTTTAAAATAAATAAGATTGCTTTCGAATATGGGAATAAATTTCTCGGAATAACAAAGAAACACTAATTTTCCTAATTTTCTGGTAAAATGTATTTTTGTATTTATTTAGAAGTTTCAGAGAATTAGCTTTTCCTTGAATTCTGCCCCGGTCTAGATGTATGGGAACAGCATTAATAAATATTTGGAAGCGCTTATCGGAAAAGTATCGTGAGAGGCTTCA
The DNA here is from genome assembly GCA_038088585.1 of Chrysina gloriosa. Classification (NCBI taxonomy): domain Eukaryota; kingdom Metazoa; phylum Arthropoda; class Insecta; order Coleoptera; family Scarabaeidae; genus Chrysina; species Chrysina gloriosa. Next base: position 12,426,325 of record CM076095.1, read on the forward strand.
TTGAATGCTATTTTTAATTTAAAGAGGGCTGTTTAACTCTTTGTTTGTTACAACCACGACATATTTTTAGTAATGCCTATCCTATAATAAATTACATCCAATAAATAAATAAATAAAAAACAAATGTTTATTTATACATTTATTCAGTTATATTTTCACTGATAAAGGTGTTCCGAAAACGTTTGTAGAGTTCTGAAAATATAACTGTTATTCCAATCACTTTTGTTTATTTGACCTAATTGTGGTAGAAAATTATCATAAAAGCTAAAATAGTATATATGAATATATAAAATTTATTTCGTTTAACTAAATCGTAAGAACAAGGATCGTTTAATTTCTTATGCGGACTTTTGTTTGATTTTTTCCAAACATATTTTACGGATTAAGCATTGTATCTACCTTTATAAAATATCCTAATTCTACTTAAAACCTGATTCTTATAAGCGGGAAGTTGAGTAACCTATTGAGCAACAAGTTAATAAATAATCTTTGCTGCATGTAATGATTCATATCTCTTGACCGTTATGCTTTCTCTATAGATGTCAACTTCCAGCTTATTATCACTATTATCTTAATTATTTGGGAAGATCTGGCATACGCAATTGAAATAGCATAAGGACAAATATTAGTAGCAGGCGATTTTAACGAAAGAGTGGAAGTAAAGGATGATACATATACAACAGTAATTGGAAATTATGGTGAAATAACTAGAAATAATAATGGGAAAGGACTGTTAGAGTTTTGTATTGATAATGACTTAATAATAACAAACACGTGTTATGAACTTAAGTAAATACGCAAATTTACAAGAGTGGAACCAGAGAGAGGGAAAAAGTCCATAATAGATTACATATTAGTGGAAAGAAACAATAGGAAATTGGATGTACGAGTTAAGAGAAGTTATGAAATGACCAGTGATCATTATTTACTGATTGCAAAAATTAAAGAAAATGAGGAAGAAATAAAAGATAATAATAAAGGAAAGATAAATAAAATATATGAAAGTATAAAAACATATAAGTTAAAGAATGCAGAGATAGCAAAAAATTATGAAAGTTTAATATCTAGCGAAATAAACAAAATACAGAAAAAAATAAGAGAAAGTGTATTAGAAGAAAACTGGGAAAAAATTAAAAATATAGTAATTAATGCAGCAAGAACAACGTGTGAAGTTTGTAGGAAAAGTAAAAACAAAAAACAGACATCATAGTAGACAAAGAAAGTAAAAGATGAGATTAAAATAAAAAAGTAATTACGGAAGAAACATTTAATCAACAGAAATACAGCAAAATACGAAGAATATAAAAGACAAAGAAGTAAGGTTAAACAATTGATATTACAAGAAGAGCAAAAAAGGGGTAGAGTTCGGAGAAAAGATGGAAAAGGACAGCAAAGCAAATCAGAAACTGTTTTACAAAGTAAGTAAAAACTCTAGAAAAGACACAAATATAAACGCAATGGTAATTAAAAACAAAGACCGAGTAATACTAACAGAAGAGAAGGATATCATGAACAGATGGAAAGAATATTACCAACAACTGCTAAGTATAGAAAATGAAACAACAGTATATCAAGAACAAGAAGAAGAGGATATAAATGAAGGAAAAGAAGGAATAGAAGAAATAGATAAAGAAGTAATAGAGAGTGAAATAACAAGAGCAGAACTAGACGAGGTAATTAATAGTTTAAAGAATGGCAAAGCAGCTGGACAAGATAAGATCACCACAGAAATGATGGAATACATGGGTGATACGGGAAAAGAGTTGCTACTGCAACTATATAGACAAGCATGGAGGGAAGAAAAACGCCAGAAGAATGGAGAATGTGGCTAATAGTACCGATATATAAGAAGGGAGATAGTAAAGACTACAACAACTATGGAGGAATAACACTCTTGAGTACAGCAACTCAAATATATGAAAAATTATAGAGAAAAAACTAAAGAGAATAGTTGAGAAGAAGTTAGGTGGGTCACAAAGTAGATTCAAAAGAGGCCGCAGTATACAGGACCGTATTTTTACAATTAAAGAAATAATAAACAAGAAGTGGAATGCAGAAAAGACAGTTTACCTAGCATTTATGGATATGGAGAAAGCTTTTGATAGGGTACCTAGAGCGAAAATTTGGGAAGCGTTAAAAAGGAAAAAGGTAAACAAGAAAATACAAGAAGTTATACAAAGTGTATATGAGGGCACTGTGAATTGTGTGATAAGGAATAATATGGTATCAGGAAGCTTTACTACGGTAGAAGGGGTTAGACAGGGTGGAGCACTGAGCCCTCTATTGTTCATAATATATATATGGATGAAATAGTAAAAGAAGCAAAATTAAGAAGTAAGCCTATAAATCTAGGATACAGAAAACTTAAAAGAATACATACATACATGTAGCCATTATAGCAGGAAGTGCAAAAGAATGGGAGGAAAACCTGGTAACGTAGAATGGAAATTTAAAAAAACACGGAATGAAACTGAATAAGGATAAAACGAAAATACTAGTGGTCATTAGGAACAAGGAGAAAGGGAAGATAAAGATAGAGAAAGTGGAAATAGAACAAGTAAGAAAGTATAAATACCTGAGCGTAATATCGGAGGAAAGTGGCAAACAAGAAATGGTCATATATCATAGAATAGAAAAAACTAATAAAGTGTATTATGCAATAAACAAAATTCTCGTAAATAACAAAGAAATAAGCAGACAAACAAAATTAAGTGTATGTAAAACAGTGTACAGACCGGTACTAGTACATAGAAGTGAATCGTGAAATCTGACGAAAGAGACAAAAAGTAGAATGCAGGCAATGGAGATGAAATTCCTAAGAAGGGTTGAAGGGGTAACAAGAGAAGACCGCATAAGAAATACAACAATAAGAGAAGAGCTGGGAATGGTATCATTGGAAAACTACATTGAAGAAAGACAGCTGTGGTAGTGGGGACACTTACAGAGAATGGGTGAAGAGGTGCCAGTTAAGAAAGTCTGCGAAACGAAAAGTAGCGACAAGAAAAGAAGAGGTAGACCAATAAGGCAATGGACAGCAATGATCACAGAAGTATTGGAGCGGACAGGGAAGGACGCCAAGGAATTAACAATGACTATATATATATATATATATATATATATATATATATATATATTAATTACTAGACTATTTAAAACTGGAAGGCGATTATTCACTTCTTCTTTTTCTCGTATTGTATTTCCTTTTGTTATTAATCATATTTGTTTTGTTAATCAACTGTTTTTTCGAATTTCCAAATGATTTTTGTAATCCCCCGTAGACTATAAAATTTCGCGCTATCACGATGATATCCAGAACATATCCTTTGTGATAAACGGGGGTACCATTACAGCGCGTAAAGGACCATTGGTCATGTGTTAATCGACATTGTGACGGGAACGTGAAATCCTTCAAAAGAGTTTGTTGTCCAGTATCACACCAACTAACGTACTAGGCACACTGTTCTTCATTACAAGAATCTTAAGCTTTCGAAGTGATGGCTGTTGCATTCCATGAAACTTGCTTGACTACTTAAAGTTTCGCTTCTAAATTATACGGGAAATTATATTTAAAAAATAAGCTTTACCATGAAATGCAGCGAAATCGATTACCAAAAGGGCTCTGGGATTGGGTTCCCCCAGAATGAAGTGAGAGAAATCAGAGAAATCTTTTTATTTCAAAAGTAGTCACTTAATCAACAGATGCCGTTATTTTGTAGAAAACCTACACATTGTGAGTTATAATTTGATTAAAATGTAATACGGGTGCTGTACAGTACATGACCACTTATTATGTCTACAACAAAACATCTGCAATTAATTATCCTATAATCTTTCGGCATTAATCATCGACTAGTTTTTATCCCCGTAAAGCATTCGATACAAACAAAAGCTAAAGTAATTGACTTCATATTTCAAACAACAACTGACCACTACACTGTTATGTCTGAAGACGTTTTTGACGTAATTTATCCAACCTATATGATAGGGAAACTAATAGGAGCTATTCCATTTCGTATTTCTGGACCAGTGAAATGCAAATATTTAACAATATCCAATAAATACCTATTTATTGCCAGTATTTTTCAAATAATTGTCGCAGTTGTTATGGCTTGGTCCTTCGCTATTATTACGCCCGAATATACAGTCATGGCTTCGATTTTGATTATTCTAGTGTCCGCCCTTTCAATGGTATTCATTTATGCATTCCTTATAACCCATATTATTGACAAGATCGTCTATAAAGAAGCTATAAAGAAGACGTTTATGAATTTATACCAAGTAGATCAAGAATTGCACAGATTGGGCTCGAATCTACGGTATGCTGCTATGAAAAAGCGCTGCATATCAATTTGCTTGTTTCTTATAATTGTTGGAGTATATGATGTTTTAATGTCCTGGATTGTATTTAAACATTTAACCCACTGGCATATAGCATTTATCTTATGCGCTATGTACTTGAGTATTATACAAGCCATTTCAGTATCAATATATTATGGAGTTATTCTAATAATACAAAACATGTTTGCAAGTATTATTGCGCTTCTAGCGAAAAGTTTCTTATGGAATAGAAACAAAAATGCACTGCAGCAGTCTAAGGAGTTTCGTAAGTTGAATGGATTTATCGCAATCTATCAAAAACTAAATAGCATCCTAAGGCGATTCAATAAAATCGCATCTAAGCAAATGCTTTTTCTAATTGGAATCGAATTCGCGGATATTACCATACAGCTACTGTTTTTGGTGATATATATGCTACGACACAACAATATTGTATTTATTATTACAGGGCTTATGTCAATTTTGATCAAAAACTTGCTAAAACTTGCGATGATTTTAGATGTTACACACGAATGCAAAACTAAGGTAAATTGGGAAAGTTAGATATTTCCCAAACTATTGCTTGTATTGTAGGAAGTACGCCTGACTCGAATCCTATTCAAAGTAATAAACCACAGTAATGAGATAGATATTAAGAATAAGGTAATTAATATATATTGCAATATTTTTACAGAAAATATTATGATCTCTTATACACATATTTCAGGTAAACGGTTTTGCCCTTCAACTCCTTCATGATAATATCGAGATAACGGCAGCGGGTTTCTTCGACTTTGATTTCTCCGTATTGGGTTCAGTAAGTAAACGTCGATACGTAGGTTCTTTTTGTTAAGCTGTTTAGTTAAAGTAACACCTCCATATTTCACGTTTAGTGATTGGTACTTAACTTTTTACTTAATTCTAAATTCTTTTACCTTTCAGTGTAAAGCTGCGTTGGAGTTGACTTTGTAGGAGCCAGTTCTCCTATCCCTTTCCAGTCTTCCATTATCTTCCTTATTTTCTACCATTTTATTGCGTTCTTTCAATCAGTTGTCCTAATTTCGTCGTTTCACAACTTTGTCGACCTTTCCCTCTTCCTTACTCCTATCCTCAGTACATTTACCAATCAACAGAATTGTGATTGTTCCATTGCTTTGTTAACAGAGACGATGTTCAATTTCTTCCTAAGTGCTCTCATTTCGAATTCTGTCCCTGTTTGTTTCTCCTTCTATTGTTCGTAAAAATCTAATTTCAACGTTAGTTAGTCTGCCCTTTTGTCTTTTATTTGGTGTGAACACTTTTTTTGCTAAGGAAATTTGTCTTTGTCTGCCAATTGTTTTACCGTTTCTCCTCTAATGATAGTAATACTAATAATATTTATTTGGAATCACAAAATAATACAGATCAACACAATATCTTTGATTCAAGTCATATACAACAGAAAGACTGAAAAAACAGCACAAACATATTAAAATAAATAAATACTAACAATAAGTAAATAAAAACGGTGTATGAATAATTATGAATACAATAAAATTTTTATAACAGACAACAACCGCGACAGCAACCCTAGCAAAATCCAATAAAAACAAAAATATATAATATATATAATCGATGGCACAGAGAGCTCTATTCATAAAAAGTTTTTTTAATTTTAGATTTAAAAATAGATAAAAATATTTCTAATGTCCAGCGATATATGAACAAGAAATACAGATTCAAGTTATATTTTATTTTTTAATATAATACTCTCGAAGCTCAACACACTTGGTGCAACGTTTCTCTACCTTCTCGATTCCTTCATGAAAGTGACTTTCTTCAAATAATGGTTTACAACCTCTATCAGTTCTTCAGCCGACCAAAATATCTTTCCATCCAGAAATGTTTTGGGTTTCGGGAACGATTAGAAGTCAGACGGAGCCAAATCAGGCGAATATGGCGGATGCGGGTTTCGAACTTCAATTCTGTCAATTGTTACTGAACGATTGCACTTGAATGCCCGCTCATTCAAGTGCAATAGTTCAGTAAAAATTGACAGAATTGAAGTTCGAAACCCGCATCCGCCATATTCGCCTGATTTGGCTCCGTCTGACTTCTAATCGTCGCATTGTCGAAGTGAAACAACACGTTTTTCTTAACCAATTGCAAGTGCTTTTCCTGAATTGCTGCTTCAGTCAATAACTGTTCTGCTCTTTTCAATGTAATCAACTATCAAAATTGTCATCTTTCCAGCCGAGTAAATGGTCATTACCTTCTTTGGAACCAATTCACCACGTGTAGTCCACTGTTTTGATTGCATGTTTGTTTCTGGTATGTAGTGATAAATACAGGTCTCATCCATGGTCACGAATTGTTTCTTGAAATCCGTTGCATTCCTCATAAACACTACCAAACAATCGCCTGAGGTTTGAGCTCGAATGTGTGTTTGCTTCGTATTGAACACGTGCGGCACATATCTTGCAGAAAGCTTTTTTAAACCCAATTCATCATGTAAAATACGAACCAATCGTCCATAAGAGATGTCCTCGGCTTCCTCAATGTCACGCACTTTTATTCGGCGATCTGCAAAAACCATGTCATGGATTTCTTCCACAATTTTCACAACCCAAAAACTCACGATGGAAAATGAAGGTGATGAATCGCTGCGGTTTTCCTTCGAATTTGAAAAATTTGATGAGCGCTCGAACTTCGTTTCCATCCATAATTGAAATCACAAAAGGTACTTGACTGAAATACCTCTTCAAAACCAGACTATTTAATAGACCGATTTAACATTTCCAGTCAATTGATATGAAAGAGTGGCCAACACAAAAACATAAAGTGTTAGACCGAGGAAAATTCGGCACTAAGGCAAGTCAGTCATCATTTCTTAGAAAGCATAGTTTGAAAAGCCCGCTAAATTTTGTTTAAACGCATCTTTATGCCCAAGCGTCGCCAGAGAAAAGTGAGAGCAATTGAAATTATATTGTAATCCACACCTTAAAAATAAACACACATTTTTTTCGCATAATAGTGCGGAACTACAAACGCGAAAAGGGATCCGTGTACCGGGCGAAATTAGGCTAGGAGGCAGTTTCGGCAGTAAGAAATGGCAAAATTAAGGTTTGACGAGCACGAGGTAGAAAACTGCAAATAGCATCAGATCGCCAAGGAGTTGAGGACGAACTCTGTTTCGTTTGTTCGAACAAAAAAGATGCCCATAGAAAAATAACAACCGTTACCTTGCATGCGGCAAATCGGCGCACAACGAGTGCTTGCGAACGTCTGACCATTATTTTATTTGTAAAAATTGTTTGACCAAGTTTGCTAACAGTAATTAAAGGAATTTTGGGACATAAGATTTTAATAAATTTTTTCAGTAAAAACTGTTGCTTTCTATTTGTACTAGATCAGTTTTGCAAATAAGGAAAACTGCCGCATTTTCCCCGGACGGGTGCCGAAGTTGTCCCAGGATTTTTGGGTAGGTCACATTTCGATGACTTCAAATTTTTGGCTCCCAAAAACAAAATTCAGTTGTGATAAAAAAGAAACAAAAGATGCTTTGTAGCTGAGTATATCCTTTCACATATTACATTTCGTTTTGCAGACAAACTCCTACTTTAAATTACAAAGCAAAGGACTTGGGACGGATCTCCGTCTTAGGCCTATTTTGCTAGTAACGTTTTTGATGTTCCATTTCTGCCTCTTGCTTAGTTTTCTGTATTTCTGTAAAAATTCTCTATACAATCGATCAATCTTCTTTTCTTCGTTCGTATGATCCAAACATGTTGGTACATAAAGTCATGGAAAATTGAATCGAAAAGGAAAACAATTGATTGTCAAAAAAGATTATCTCCGTCTAAATTCTACTAACAATATGGCTACTATCCTGATGGTTATCACTAAAGGTCGGATAATATGCAGTTTGCATAAATTTGCATATTTGCATAATATATGCATTTTGTATATTATTTGCATATTTTGTAGTAATTCAGCATATTTGAAGTATCTGACTTTTATTTATTTATTGGATGTAATTTATTATAGGATAGGCATTACTAAAAATATGTCGTGGTTGTAACAAACAAAGAGTTAAACAGCCCTCTTTAAATTAAAAATAGCATTCTATGAAGCCTCTTCTCGATACTTTTCCGATAAGCGCTTCCAAAAATGTATTAATGCTGTTCCCATACATCTAGACCGGGACAGAATTCAAGGAGAAGCTAATTCCCTGAAACTTCTAAATAAATACAAAAATACATTTTACCAGAAAATTAGGAGCACAGGTGTTTCTTTGTTATTCGGAGAAATTTATTCCCATATTCGAAAGCAATCTTATTTATTTTAAACGTCATTTTACGTTGGTTTTTCGAAGTGTAAACTTGTGGGTTGTTATTAATTATAATAGCAAAAATGCCGAAAATAGCAACTGTGCCTGGATGGATTGCACCTTATTCAGAATTGCGTATGGATGGAGAAAACGTATTTTGCGTAGCATGCAGCAAGATTGTAAGTAAAATTTAAGTTTATTTCCTCTTATTAATCTATAGGTTTTTAAACGATGTTTAACAAAGTCACCAATACAACGCTTCGACAAATAATTTTATTTTAAAATTTTATTTTAAAATGAGTAAAATGAGATATATATATATTTCATGCGTATTTTTCGCATATCATCAGCACAATACGGAATATCTGATATTCCGTATTCTGCTGATGATTTTTAAATAAAAATCATTTTAAAATAAAATTATTTGTCGAAGCGTTGCGTTGACTATTTTATTAAATGTCGTCTATTCCGATTGCTTCGCAAACTCTTTACACATTAGTTTTTATTACTCCTTTATCTTTTACTAACACTTACTTTATAAGAAAACAACTGATGATGTGATATTTTTATGCAGGTTACAAGTGAGAGAAAGTTTTACGTCGACCAGCATATTAAAGCGCCATCTCATGCTGCAAAACTATCAAAGATGAAATTGGCGAAGAAGGGCCAGCAAACATTACCGTAATGTTTGCCATCAACCTCAAAAAATCGGAACAAGAAAAATTTAATGAAGATTTGTGCCTAATGTTTGTGACGGCAGACATTCCACTACATAAAATAAACAATTTAAATGTCAACTTATTTTTGCAAAAGTACACCAGGAAAAATAATATTCCCGACGAGAGCACCTAAAGAAAAAATTATATTCACCGTATCTATGCAGAAACATTCAGTAGCATTAAGAAGGCTGTGTCAAACAATTACCTTTACATATGCGCAGATGAAACTACTGATAGTGTGGGCCGATACATAGTTCATTCAATGATAGGTATCCTTATCGTATCGGTTCCAGCAAAATCTTATTTAATTTCATCCAAACAGTTGAAAAAGCAAATAATTTGACAATAACAAGGTTTATACAGGAAGAACTGGCAACCTTTTTCTTACCGGAATCGATTCCAACAGAAAAATTCTATTTTTGTTAACGGATGCCGCACCATACATGGTGAAGGCAGCTTGCAACTTGAAAATCTTTTACCCAAATTTAATTCACACAACTTGCTTGGTGCACGGACGAAATCGTGTTGCAGAAGAAGTAAGAAACCATTTTCCCTTGGTAAATACTTTAATTAGTAGTGTTAAGAAAGTGTTTTTAAAGGCTCCATTAAGAGTTCAGTTTTACAAACAACATCTACCCGGTATTCCGCTTCCTCCTCAACCAGTAATCACACGATGGAGAACGTGGTTGGAAGCTGCTATTTTTCATGCAAATCATTATGAAGAAATAAAGACAATTATTATGGATCTTGATAGCGATACACAATCTCTGCTAGACGCCCAAAAGGTGTATTCGAGTAAAGAAATACCTCAACAGTTGGCGTTTATTAAAGCCGACTCCAGTTTTATTTCCACTTCTATATTGCAATTGGAAAAACAATTTATGTCGCTAATTGAGAGCGTTGAAATAATAAACAAATTTGAAAAGTTATGTTTTGATGTTAAAGGAAGGGTGGGAAAATCCGTGTATGAAAGATTTATAAGTGTAATAGAAAAAATTAAGGTTTCAAAAAGGTAAAGAATATTGCTAAAATCTTGTGTGATGAGTCAGTAGAAAATATTGATTTGACAAAAGAATCTAATTTGAAATATGCTCCTATAACAAGTGTGGACGTAGAACGAACCTTTTCAATATATAAATACATGTTATCAGACAAACGCCACAATTTTTCTATTGAAAACTTTGAGAAATATGTAATTGTAAATTGTTTTCATAGTTAATTATGTTGTAAAATGGTATAAATAAACTTGTAATAAACATAATAGAATTTTTTTCTTATATTTTCTAGCATTACTCCTATTTTTTATCTGCATATTTTTCATAAGAAAGTGCATATTTAGGCCAAAACATCTGCATAATTATGCGCATATTTCCACTTTTTGCATATAATCCGGCCTCTAGTTATCACACAATCGGAGGAAATTTTGAAATTTAATTAATAAAGTAGACAAGGATATTTAATTTCATCTGTAACTTTCTTGCACTGAGAATCAGGGTTATTGATGGCGGAATGTTATCGCTTCGTCGCAAATGGCAATGAAAAAAGTTGAGACGATATGCAATCATTAGATACGATATTTAGGAAATAAAGTTTTTGTCGTGTTTGACGCATATCGTAACCCCAACTCCACTAAATCACCTGAAAAATATCGTCGATCATTGAAAAATACCGATTTAATTTTTGATGAAAATATGTCTTTAAAAATTCGCCAAGAAAAATTCCTTGCAAACAGCAATAACAAAAGTAGAGATATCGAAATGTTAAGAAAGAAACTAGCTGATATATTATATTATATTATAATATTTTCTCGTATCAAGCAAAAGGTGATGCAGATACATTAATCATACAAGCTGTACTTAATATTGAATCAGAAAATATTGTTTTTACTGCTGAAAATATTGATGTGTTAGTTTTATTAAGAGCTTTAACACCTCCTCATAGAGAAATCTATTTTCTCAAACTAGCAAAGGGCACGATATCTACAAAAATTTATTCTAATAAAGGAAACATTACCAATGTGTAAGAAGCATATTTTGTTTTTACATGCATTCACTGGATGTGATATAACTTCAGCGTTTTACAAAATCGGTAAAAGTAAATTGACAAAATTATTAAAAAATTGTAGAGATTTATAAAATGCTGCTATTATCTTTACGGATGAAAATGTTAATATCCCTGATATTTTGCGATCGGGTATTTTAGCATTTTATTGTGTTACTAGAAATGAAGAAAATATAAATAATTATCGATATGAATCGTTTATCAAAGCTACCAGTAAAAATACACTCAATAGCAATAAGAAATGGGGACCTCAAGAGCATATAAATAGAGGGTATTCACAGGTACAGTTGTGGATGGGCCATGATAAGTTGCCACCAGAATGGGAATGGAAAAGGGAAAATAATTCATTACTACCAGTTACAATGAACCAACCACCAGCTCCTGAAAATTAATTAAAAATGATATTTGGTTCATGTAAAACTAGATGTGGCTCTGCTTATGGATACAGAAAAATTGGCTTAGATTGCTCTATAGCTTGTTTACAATGTAAAGAGTTAGCTGCTTAAATGCAAGAATAATATTAAGGAATGATGTCGAAAACGTGGAAGAACCATATTCCCAACTAGAAATGAAACAGAACTAAAAAAACTGTTAGCTACTATAAAGAGAATCTTAAGAAACGGTGTCGATTTGCAAGATAAAAATAATGGTGATGGTGAAGTAAAATTCAGTTCTCTTGAAAAATGCAAGGGAACGCGCCTAAAAACGAATATATCGCTATGGGAACAAATAGATATAATTTAATAATTTAATGAGCAGCGACCAGCGACTTCCACGAAAGACTTCTAGTAAACGATTAAAATCTATTCTTATAACAATTTCCATATGAATTACATACTTTTAAATTTTCTGAAATACAACTAAAAAAGCAATATTCATTCTTTCTGAAATGTACGAACTTTCAACAACAAACACTTTCTAGAGCCCTGTTTACTTCCCGTTTTCAATTCTTTTAAATAAGTCAGAGTACTTGAATCGATAAGTATAGAACCGATTGTTTATTACGGAGCCGGTTACTTCTATAGTGAATGATACGTATAGAGAAGCATTTGGAGTTGTGTCCAATAATCATATTTCTCCCAGTATATTTCCTATTCCACCTGAAGTATTTAGCAAAGGAAAATGTTGTAAAATCCACATTTAAGGGGCCAGAAACATTCACTAATTTAGCAGTTACTGCTGCAACTTGTTTAATTGATATATCCAAGAGACATGTAATATAAACTAATATAAAGAATAGAAGAGTATAATAACTACATCACTCTCCAATGAATGACGTACACTGAGATTCATTTGTTAGGCAACTGTCACAGAAAGTTGATGTTATGATGGAGTCGTGTAATACCTAGTTGTGAAAATTGCTTTGTTAACCTCAGAATACTATAGCGTACTGAAGAGTCCTAACAAGGACGAAACTAGTATACGGTTATAGTCTGCGATTAACAAAGCAAAATTCCCTCCCTGACAATTATTGCCATATGGAATGTAGTCTGCAGTACAGCCATTGCGCAACTTTCTGTGAGAGTTGCCTAACAAATGAAGTTCAACCTGGATCGTTAATAGATGTTCTACTTTTCTATTCTTAATAATTGTAACTCTCTCTCAAGTGTCTTTTGAAACTAGTTTTCCATTTAGAAACCAGCACATATATCGTTGTAATTGAAGACTGTCAGTGCTGTTGATGATCTTTTATGATCAAAATTAAGTCTCAACTTATTTTCCAATTAATAAAATTGCCGGTGAGTATCAGAAAGTGCACATTTAATCATCCTCCGTACAGTAATTGTTTGGCTGTATGATCTGAAAGGAAAAAGACGTAGTGGTAATTGAGAAAGTTCCATTTATGTTAACAAATGAGATATCCGTCAACAAATACTAACGAACAATGTTTGTTACAGATTTTGTCAGCAGTAATCACCTATGCCTCCATATTGTACCAAACGGACTTCTACGCTCTTAATTATATGCTCGATGAAAATTAAAAATGTCTAATATTATTCATACATATAAATTGTAAGAAACAATACCTACCCAAATATAAAACAATTTATGCAATAAATGAACGATTCTATTTCCATTTTATAATTCTTTTATCATTTGCTTCGCTGTGAGTTCACTACCCACATTAATTTCTTATCGTTAAGAAAAGAATTATCAAAAACTAGCGCCAAAGGACAAAAACAGGCTACATGATATCAGACAAACGTAAACGCAATATTTCAAAGTGGGAGGGCAAAACTATGAATAAATACTACGTACACTATGTCTATCTTAAGTTTTTACTTACGTCATTGTTTTGTGGTTGGAGTAAAGACAACTTATTAATTTGGGCATCTTTCTCAAATGCTGCCAGTGAAAAGGGAAACACGATTTATCTCATAGACAAAGATCTATGGACCAAAATTGATGACGTAGGTAAAAACTCTAAATAGACAAAGTGTATCAGAACTATAACTATAAATCAGAACTGTATATTTGTAGAATAGGGCATACATAAACAGCAAGTGATGGTTATTGTAGTATGAATTTTAGTTAAAATTTTATAGAAATCAAAAATTATTACAAATAATAATTTATAAAATTTTAGTATTATTAACAAAATAATGAACAATACAATCAAAATATATTACCTAGTGTGTATAAGTGTAATTTGTTTTCTAATCCTTAACTTCTCCCTCCCTCTTGAATTCTTTCTTCACTTCTTTTCTTTAGTCTTTTCCTTTTATTGTACTTCTTTTTCTTTGGTCTGTTCGTCGTTTGTAAACCACAACTTCTTTTTTTGATGTGGTCTGCTTCTTTTCAACGCTGGTATTTTATATAACTTTTTATCTGACTTTTTCGTCGACCATCCCATTCCGTCGCTTATAAACAAACTTAATTTGTTTTTTCGGCACGTCATTATAGCAATTTGGAATTCTAGATTTTGAAATGTTTCAAGTGTATGTGTGTGGTATGTTTACAACGCTTTTCTATTTCTTAAAGAATGCTTTCTATAAAATTTACATCTTTTTATTGATAATTTTACTAATGGAGTATTACCATACTACATTATACACTTACTCTATTTTAAGTTTTTACTACGTCATTGTTCTGTCGTATGAATAAAGACAAATCTATTCATTTGACTATCTTTCTCAAGTGCTGCCGGTGAAGAAAGAATCACGATTTGCGCTTGTCTCATATACAAACATATATGGACAAAAATTGAGGACATAAGTAAAAACTCTAAATAGACAAAGTGTACAACATATACACTACCCTCGCAAAACTATTTCCCCACTCATATTTTTCGGTTTTTAGGATTTACATGTAGATTTATTCTGCAAAATGTTTTTAATATTCCTTTAATTGATACTACATTTCTGCCTACAAAAAGAATTTGAAGCTGTGGTCATAAAATTTACGGAATGAGGGCGCATAAGTACCTAATGCAAAAATCATGGACCGCTTTCGGGTAGGATTGCCCAAAATAGTTAACCTAATCTCCTTTTTTATTATTTGGAAAACGATACTACACTTTAGTTAAGAATGCGTCGCATTTTTAGTTTACCTTTAGCTTTTGCGGAGAACTTTTATTGTGCGAATCGTAAATACGTCAAAAACGATTGAACCTTCCATTGAAATGCGCTCTACAACAATTGATTATCATAAAAGCGGCAAAAATAATCGCCAAATTTCAAAGGAACTGAAAGTACCAAGAAGAACAGTTGGCTATGACGTGAAGAAATTTAAGACCGATAAAAATGTTAGAGAAAAACCACGTAATGGAAGACCCAGAACCACGACTTCGGCTGAAGATAGGAAGATTGTAATCTCTAGCAAACGAAATAAACGCCTTGCTATACCAGAAAACAGCGCAAGTGAATGTGGAAGTGTTTAATCCCCTCAGTGTGTTAACCGTTAAACGGAGACTTCAAGAAACAGACTTTATTGCCGAGTAGCTGTAAGGAAACCGTCCCAGTAAATCTTTTTAAAATTTCGCGGATAGTTTAAGTTGGTAGTTCCGGCGATAGTTAACATATTCGCTTGCATTGTGAAATGTGTTTTGCGTCGTTAGCTCATCAAGCATAAATTTCGACATAATCATAATCATAATCATCATAATCATCTTTATTGTTTTCTGATCACTTACAGGAAGCAGAAGAAAAACGTCATAAAAAAATGCATACAATGTAAATACAACATATATGTGTAAAAAGAAAACAATATCTTATTGGTAATAGCTAATAAAATCGTTCACTGAATAGCTATTAATTTGAAGCAAGCAACCCTTTAATTTTTGTTTAAATTTATGCAGTGGATGACAACTCCTCAACTCGGTAGGCAATAAGTTATACAATTTTCATCCCATAAAATTCACACTTTTCTGAAATGTGGCTGTTTTGTAAGCAGGAGGAAAAATATAGTCAGCATTTCTTCTGTGGTAGGCATGATACGTGCCGAAATCAAAAGAGCTACGGTATTCATACATAACACACCATCTCCAGAACATACACATCGTAAACAGTCAGTATACTGTTACTCCTAAAAGTTCCTCTACACGAGTTAAACCACCCCAAACCAAACATTGTTCTGATTGCCCTTTTCTGCAGTATAAATACGCGACCCACATCAACACCCATGCTCCAATGAATAATCCCATAACGCATTCTACTAACGAAATCTGAATAGTAAAAAGCTTTGAGTGCATAAATGTCACATGATTTCCTAAGCTGGAAAAGGGCATAGCAAGACTTGGCAAGCCTAGGACACAGTTGATCCATGTGGTTTGACCACTTGAGGTTCTCGTCGACATAAACTCCCAACAGTCTACCATTATCAACCAATTCGACTCTTGAATTACCCAAAACCAGATCAGAGACGTTATATTTTTTCTTATTATAAAATAATATACATTGTGTCTTATCACTGTTGATTATAAGTCTGTTGACTTTTCCATCCAATCACTTATTCCATAAAAACCGACCCCGCAGTGTCGAGTAGCTTATTAATGGTATTTGATGATACTATTAAGTTGATATCATCCGCATATAAAGTTACATCCGTGATATCATGAAGACAACAAGGAAGATCGTTAATAAAAATTAAGAATAAGGTTGGTCCCAATACAGACCCTTGCGGGACACCCAAATTAACATCTACGCTACCAGGCACCTCACCATAGATAGAAACCTTTTGATTTCTGCCTAAAAGATATGATTCGAACCACTTAAAAGCTACTCCATTTATACCGTATCTTCCAAGTTTTTGTAGCAAAATTAAATGATTTACGGTATCAAAAGCCTTTGATAAATTTATCATCATACTTAAACAAGGCACGTTTTTATCAACAGAGGCATATACTTTAGATAGAAAGTTAAAGAGTGCAGTGTCTGTTGATTTGCCAGAACAGAAGCCATGCTGATTTCTGAAAAGGTATTGAAATCTCTTAAAGTAATTCGTTATTTTCTGATTAACAATAATTTCAAAAGCCTTAGAAAAACAGACAAGATACTAATAGGGCGATAATTACCGATACTATCCCGATCGCCCTTCTTGTAAAATGGAACAACTAATGCAGACTTCAATTTTTATGGGAAGATACCCTGTTGGAGAGAGAGATTTACAAGATACACTAAAACTGGGGCTATAAATTGCAGAGATCTTTTTAAAAGAAAAGATGGAACAGAGTCGTCACCCGCAGCATTGTAAGTACTTAATTTAAGAATAGCCTCGACTACATCAGTCTCGCTCACAGGAGACATGTAAAAGTAACTTGAATCTAATTTTATAAATTCATCCACCCGATTGTAACAGATGTCATCACAATCATAAATAGAGTTGCTCAACTCCTGCGGATAGGAGACAAAACAGTTGTTAAAATCAGTGCACAAACTCATCATACCATCGGATGTCCTCGGGAGGATAAGAGGACCATCATAGTTTGACCGTTTATTGTGGATGATGAACCATGCCGCCTTAGATTTATTACCAGCCATCAAAATGTAGTTATTATTCAATTCACTTTCCCTAATCTTTATTGCACAATTGTACTTATACTCCGCATCTAAAAGAGCTTCTTTGTACATGGGATATCTTCCACTAAGCTCTTTTAAACACAGCATATTATTCTTGAGGTTTTCAATATCTGGTGTAACCCAGCTCTTGTTTTGTTTCTCATGCCTGAACGGAACCTTTAGATACGGAAAACACTCACTTATATAATAAAGGAAAGTATCCAGAAAATTATTGAAAGCAATATTGGGACTGTCAGACCGAAAAACAGCTAACCAAGCCTCTGTGCTTAAGCGACCCGTAAATAAGTTTATAGTATCATCACAATATCTATACCTCCATACATAATGACACTTACTACCAGTCCTAAATCGGTCCGACACATACATAATTTGTGAAATATGATCCGATATATTTAAATCTACACATACAGCTGTAACCTCCTCAAGTGGCAAGTTTATTATGAAATTATCGAGACACGTCGATGATGAAGCGGTAATTCGCGTGGGTTCGTTCACAGAAACATGCAATCCAGAAGAAACAAGAAAATCAGTGAATATACGTGTGTCCAAAGGTGGAGATAGAAGATCTTCATTAAAATCACCTCCCAAGATTATATATTTATATTCCCGATATTCAGCGCCAGACGGTCTGTAGATAGCAACCAGAACAATATCCCGGTTCAACAATTCAACAGCACAACACTGAAAATTATTACATATTTAAAAATTAGCAATATCATCTCTACTTTTTACACTTACACCCTTACGACAGTGTATAGCCACCCCACCATGTCTATAAAGTGGGCGACAGAAAGATGCGTCTAATGAGAAATTCATAAATGAAATCTCAGTAATCTGATCGCCAGATTGCCAATGTTCTGAAAGTAGAAGTATGTCTACATTATAGGCAGTTAGTATAACTTCAATTTTTTCAGTTTTATTTCCCAAACACTGTACGTTCGGATGTAACATTGTAAGCCTACCGCTATTCTGATGGAAATTTCGATTATCATGTGGGGATGCTCTAGTAACTGTGTCATACTTATTAACGAAAAAAGGATGAAGTGTCTATTACAGTAATATTAGAAAAGTTGATTGAGGAGCTGTGATTACTAGAAGTTACTACATCATTTAAATTTTTACAATATCTTATAGATTGAGATAATAACTTAAACATTTTAGTTCTTCCTGCCTTAGTCAAAAGAAAGCTATTCAGAAGTATGTCATTAAAACTTAAGCCTACATTAATATCTAAGAAGTTGACGTTTCTTTTATTTAACTTGCAACAAAAATTATACATATCCACGTTAAACTTATAAATAGAATTATTATTATCAACATGATAATTACCAGCTAAAAAGGGAACAGACATAAAAATAACATTTGCATTGTTAATATTGTCAACAAAGCCAGAAACCAACCTGTCAGGAAATTTAGTTCCATTTAAAACGTCATTCATTCCACCAATGACTATTATAAAATCTCTGCTGTCAAAGTCATTAACTAACTGGTGGGAATTGCACATAATGTCTTGAAGCCCAGCACCGGGTTTCACAAAAGTCAGAACCTCATAGTCAGAATCCAAGAGCTGTTTCAAGTTAGATGAACAGTTGCGGCTGCGACCATCACCAAGGACCAGAATCCTGGAACGACAACCATCCCCCAGAAATCCAGTATCACCTGATTTCCGTCGGACATCCGCCGCTACCAAGTCATTACCAATAGAAGCATTTTTTGTTACACTGGTTGGACAAAAATCTGTTTGTGTTCTAATGCTGGATATTGCACATTTTCTCTGTGTCTGACATTTCATGCTTCCCAGAGTACAAATTTCTGTTTGAGAACTAGCATTAAAAACTGCCCCCTCTTGTAATTTTGAACTCAAAGTCATAGTCTCAATTGAAGTCTGCAAGTCTTTAACTTTGTTTTCCTTATACGTAATCATATCCAAAGCTCGTTGTAATTTATCCGCTAACAAGTTTTTCTCATTCATAAGCTCAGTTATTTCAAATTCTGTTTCAGCTAGCCGATTACGCAAATCGCTAATAATATCTTTTTCCTACTGATTTTTAATTCCATCGCAATCACTAACAATTGTAATATAACTACTGTTTAATGGCTTTTGTGATAATTCCAAATTCGAAGTTTTATTGCCGACTTTATTTCTTTGAAACCTTGTAGTTGCCATTCGTATAAATCAATAAAAAGAAATATGCGATAAAAATATACCAAATAAATTAAAAAAAAATTCTTATTGCCAGTTTTTTTAGACGGTCACCTTTTTCTTCTTATAGAAAAGCGAACTGCGTTCACATAAGCACACAAGTCATTCAATTAAAACTCCAAAATATAGCTGATCGTTGCATATTAATTGCGTAAAAACCACCGAGCAACACAAAACACCCCAGTTACAAGGTTCACTCAAAAAATCGCAGTTCAAAACCCACGCCTAACAACAATAAGAATAAACTCAAGCATAACGCGCGCAAAACGCGACCGGTTACACCGGTGCACGGTGAAAATAGTACCACGGTGAAATTTTATCCATATCTGCGAACAACAGAAACATTTTAAATGACAATAAATTTTACTAGTTCCTACACCTTTTTTATGTTTTTTAATTTACATATTGTATTATATTAGAGGAAGATTGGGACCCTTCGTACACGGGGCACATTCGTACAGTAACTATTAAAGACGAATCAAGTGGTGCACAAACATGTCTTTGCATATGTGCGTAGTATTAATGTCCACCATGATTTAAACCGGTTGTCGTGCCAGTCGTGCCACCGCCAGTGACTGAAAGCACTGTTTTGACGCTCGCTGAGTAATTATTTTATATTTTATATTTTTAAGTTTACGAACATATTAGAACATATAAGATAGTGTTTTAGTAACTAATATTTCTCAGTTTATAATTTACTAGACAAGAGGTTAGCTTTTGCCTTTATCTATCCTGTGAAGTTCATTCGGACAGCAATATTTATTTAATTTTTATAGAATCGTGGTGAGAAAATACAAAAAGAAGGAGACGAGAAACAAAGAAGTGGACGAAGATTCGATATAATGTAAAAGTATCAACGTTGGAAAGTCGTGTAAAAAAATTAAAAGCAAGGATAGTGACGAAATGTGTATACTTCAATCAATTCGGAAAATGTACCACCTATTCAGAATACAAACACTAACAATTCGACACCATGTGCACTGCAGTCAGTTCTCGCTGATCTCTGTAAACCATCGACCTCCGCACTCCAGGATCTGCAAGAATCTACAGCTGAAACGCGTGAATCATCGACGTCCGAACCCCAAGATCTGCAAGGGTCTATCGCTGAATCCTCTGAGCTATTGACTTCCACAAATCAAGAACTTCAAGAATCTTATACTGAGCAGCCAACTTTAATACGCCAAACCATACAAGCTAACATTCTTGTAACACCAGAAACAATTACACCATATCCAATAACAGTAAGGAATAAAAAAAAAAACAAACTAGGGAAGACAACCAGAAAAATCACGAATATATACCGATTCGCCCGAGAAAAACAAACTTGAAGAGAAACAAAGAAATGGAATCGAAAAAAATTAAACAAGAAAGAATACCTAGAGCTAAAGAAATGAAACAAGCTCTATTGGATCTTAATTGGAAACCGAAAAAAAAAGAAGGCAAAGAAAGTAGTGAGTGATGATCCGGAATCTGAAGAACCTGAGTTAGATTTGCTGGAAAGTTCAACATCCATATTTGACACTGATGAAGGTGATTGCAACGAAACTCAAATGGAAACAAGTATTGATGTAACGCCAGAAAACATTAAAGACAATTGTTTTATTTCGGTAAAATTTTGGAAGAAACAACCTGCTGTCTATTACGTGGGCAAAGTTATAAGCCACTATCCTAGTACCGAGTTTAAAGTCTCTTATTTCCGAAAGAAACCAAGAACGTCATGGTCCTTCGTATTCCCAAATATTGAAGACGAATCCACTGTATATGTATATCAGCGATATAGCAATAGTTCTACCTGATCTAAAACCACCATTAATTTGTACACCTAGGACTTCTAGACTACTTACTTTCTCGCTTAATTTGACAAATTTTAACATACACTAATTTCTATATAATCTCGACGACTAGAAGTAAAGAACCATGTTAATTTAAGTTACTTTTGAGATTTGTATTTTTAATGATTAAGTAAAGATTGTGCAATATTATTTAACTTGTTTAATCCCATGTATGAAACCACCCCATGATGTCCGAAAGAGTACCCAGTATTGTATCAAAGTGCGCCATTCGTGGGGCAGATTCGTACGAATGTTAAATGAAAGGAAAATCACTTCTACTCACAAGGTTTTACGGAAAATTCATCGCGGAAAATTCATCGTGAGAAAATTCATCATGGGGTAAAATTCATCGTGGAAAATTCATCATGGGAAAAAATTATCGTAGAAAAATTCATAGTTCACACTTCCATTAATTCCTTCAATTTTTTCTACTGAGAACACTAACCAATCATTCTGACAAGTTAAGCCTTGGGTATAATTACTTGCGGTTTTGCAGTCGCGAGGTTTTTTGAACGGTTTTTGCCAACCAGCCTCGTACTTTCATAAGTAAATACATATGCTTATAATACTCAGTCACGACAATTTAAGATAGCTGAAAAACGTGTTTTATTTTGCAATCATTGTGTAATGGACACGTCAAAGAAAAAGCAGGATGAAAGCGTGATGAAAAAGACACGGACCACACACAACAAAAAATTAAAAGCTACATCTCACGAAAAATCTTGAAAATGGCTAGAAATTAAAATTATGGGCTAATCCGCGAAGGTAATCCATTGCACTATGCGCTGAATTCGAAGTCCCCTATCTCGGTAAACTTTCTTGCCTGGAGGCGGATTGGCACCAGCAACATGCTGCTCTATTTTTCCTTCATTCAAAGCTTGTTCGTCTTTCAGAGATGAAATAAATTTCCATATTGTTGGGTGGCTTCCTCCAATTAGCTCACTAAAGGCTCGATGTCATCCTTCGCAGGAGTTGTTGTTTTTTGGCAAGCCATTGAGGGCAGCATTATAGCAGTTCAATAAGTCGTGTGCAAAACGTGGAGACCAAGTGTCCTCAAAATAATCTCAAACGGGTTGAGCTTCCACCGGAAAATTTCTGAGCGAACGCCAAGCCCAAATTACACACTACAAAATCTGGAATAAAATTTACGCCGCAAATGAAAGCGATACTTCGAAAGAGGCCGTAATAATTAGCGGTAATAAACAAATGTCAATACATTTGAGAGAATTACGTACACCATACGATTATAACAGGATTGGTGCAGTGTAATTTGGTGCTGCTTTCGACCAATCAGAATTTACTATAAAAGTGGTGTGTTCAGAAATTCGTCTCTCTATTTCTGAAACAAGGTACAGTAATTTTATTTCGTCCATTACATTTGTCCTGTCTTACACTTTTTATAATAGTACAAATGCAAATTATCATAGTTTAATCTCTATTTAAATAAATATTGGAAGTGCTAGATCTTTTTTATTAAGGATTTCAAATCTCGAGACAAAAACATACACAAAATTAGAGTATCACATAAACATTTGCTTAAAATAAACCCCCACATCACTGTAATATTTATTAATCGATGGATCCGTTCAATTACTTGCATTACTTTAGATGCTACCTCGACACCTATGGTAAAGGAGGTTCAGGAATAAGTAAGCAAGTAAGTATTTTAGACGCATGAAAACGGTTTATATGTTTAAAAAGATATCCTTTGTAATTAAACTTCTTGCCACACGTAGGACAATCAAGAGATTTCCCTCCTTCCTGACCATTAAATATTTCGTTCTCGTGCTTATCGTCTTCGAACGGCTTAACCAATTCATGCGTTTTCTGATGTTCGTCAAGTTCACGTTCTTCGTTCGTCCTGAACGAGCAAACGTGGCAGCCATACTGTTTTGTTCCTTTGTGCAGAAACCGATGCGCAGTGAAAGTGCCCTTGTGATGGGTATTAAAATCGCATTTGGAGCACTGAAACAGTTCGCTCTTATTGTGCGCGTTCACATGATATTTGAAGCTCGTCTTGTAGTTAGTTTCGAACGGACACTGCGGACATTTGTACGCCCTATTTTCGGACTTCGAGTGGATATTTCGGGCGTGTTTCACTAAGGTTGACTTTTCCTTAAACATCTGCGAGCATGTGCCGCACTTGAAAGATTTCGCGCCGTCGTGCGCTCTCAGGTGTTGGTTGAAATCGCTTTTACGGCGAGTACGGTAGTCGCATTTACAACATCTGTAGGTTTTTCGGCAATCGCGTGTAGTTCTTTCTCATGACGCACGAGCGATTGTGTATTCCAGAATTCCATATCGCAGTGTTCACACTTAATCGATTTAGCGTCTTCGTGGAATTGGAGATGAGTCTCGAGAGTGCTCTTGTACCTCGTTTTAAAGGTGCATCTGTAAAATTAAATTTGTAATAAATGAATTACTTAAAACTAGAGATGGGACATTCGAATCCGCGAATCCTCGAATCCATCGAATCCTGAAAAAGATTCGAGATTCGAAAACTCGAATCTTCGCACGATTTTCGTAATTCGAATCTTTCGAATCCAAAAAAAAAAATAATAATAATAATGATGACTCATGTAATCACGACACATATGAATCACTGACTAGAAAGATCTCGACGATTCTCTTCGGTTCTCGTTCTTTCAGCCACAAAGTATTTATTATAGTATTAGTATTTAAAGGTCGTCGTTTAATACAAGACGAGCCGACTAGATGGAACTCTCAGCTTCACATGCTCAATCGACTTGTGGAACAAAAGCAAGCCATTTTATTGTCTGCTTCTGACTTGAATATTCAGATAGACCTTTGTCCTCGACAGTGGAAACTTATTGAAGATATTATACGAATATTAGAAGTGTTTGATAAAGCTACATTTGTGGCCAGCTCAAGTAAAGTGACAATTTCAGAAATAATTCCTTTAGTGAATAGCACCATTCGTGCTCTAGAAAA
The DNA here is from genome assembly GCA_038088585.1 of Chrysina gloriosa. Taxonomy (NCBI): domain Eukaryota; kingdom Metazoa; phylum Arthropoda; class Insecta; order Coleoptera; family Scarabaeidae; genus Chrysina; species Chrysina gloriosa. Next base: position 12,450,735 of record CM076095.1, read on the forward strand.
TTTCAAACCAAAATTAGGTTCAGTACAGGGTTTCCGAAATGATTTGCTTGCGTCACTAAAAAGGCGCTACCATTCTGTTGAGACAGAGAAATTGTATACTATTGGTACTTTACTGGATCCCCGATTCAAAGGGAATGTATTTTTGAATAAAGAAAACGTTGAGCAAGCTAAATTGACACTGGCTAATGAAATTTCATCCATCTATATGCAAACAAATGGTGATCTGCAGTCATCAGAGAAAACTCAAGCAAATGCCACAGATATATCTTTAACTGAACAAGGTCATAGTATGTGGAGTTACTATTCTCAGTTGATGACCCCAGCTACCTGCAGTGATGTGGATTACAGTTCATCTCCTGAAGAAGAAATAAATGCCTATTTAGCAGAACCACTGCTCCCACCAACTGCAGACATCTTTAAATACTGGAAGGGCAACACAAAATACCAAAATTTGATGAAACTAGCAAAAAATTCTTAATTACACCACCATCAACAGTGATTTCAGAAAGACTATTCAGCACATCAGGCATCATAGTGGATAAAAAACGTAGTCGGTTGGATCCAGAGCGAGTTCGAAAGCTGGTTTTCTTAAATAAAAATCTGAATTAAAATTCTCACTTATTTCTTTTAGGTTGAGTGCTTTCTTTTATATACTAAAATATGTGTTTAGATTTTCATGTGCAATATTTGCTGTTTATCTATGTTAGCTCTCCCTTATTCTCATTCACAAAAGTTTCTGAAAAGATATCGGTACTGTTATTGATATATTAATTTCCATATGCTAAGGAAATTAAATATAAATAAAAACTTGTTGCATAATCATCAAGATTTTAACATAATTTATCTTTTAATATTGTGTAATTTGTTTTTTTAATTTCATTTGTAATATAAATATGTTCAAAAAAAAAATCTTTTTTAATAAATATTTTTAAAAACTGTATCGTTTTTAATTAAAGTAGCTTTAAAATTTTCCTGTAAAATTGTTTTTCCTCTCTGTCCTTTCTTATTATTGTAATTATATGATGGATTCGAGAGATTCGAGATTCGAAGGATTCGAGAGATTCGAGAATCCTTTAGGATTCGGATTCGGATTCGGATTCGAGAAAATTTGGATTCGTCCCATCTCTACTTAAAACCATTAGTCATATTAAAAATTTCAAAACTATAGGGGAAGGCGGGGTATGATAACCAATTCAGAATTTCTCACATTTTCTCAGCGATAGCATCACGTCCCAGCGTGCATAATAGTCCCCTAGTGATGGAAAAGGTTACTCATTAAGATAAACAAGCGTGTGTGCACGTTAAAGTAAAGTTTGATAGAAAGTTCATGTACAGCTTACTTCATTGCTATTTTTGAGGGTCAAAACGTATTCTATGGTAAGCTTTTCAACTTCTTTACTATAATATTCTGAAAGTACAACTCAATACCTACTAATTCATAGGAGACCCATCTCTTTTACAATAGTTTTGGTTAATAGTAAACGTTGTTTTGATAAAAAAGGCGTGAGGGGGAAAGATGACGAATTTTCCACGGGGAAAGTTGACGATTAATTTTTGAATATAATTTGTAAGTAGGGAAACCCTCGGGGGTGGAATGGGAGAAACGATTTACAAATGTAAGAGAAGTGCGGGGATTGGAGATAACATTACCTGTGCATTTAATAAAGATTTGGCGATAGCAGGAGAAAACTGGGCAGCAAATTTTATGAAACGCCATCCGGAACTGAGCATTAGAATATCTGAAGCAACATCAGGAGCTCGAGCAATGGGGTTCGACAAAGTCTCAGTTTCAGTTTTTTGGTTTGCTGATTAAAGTCCTTGATAAGCACCATATATCCCCAGAGAAAATCTACAACTGTAATGAAACGGGTATCACCATAAATCCCAAACAGTTATCAAAAGTAATTGCAGGACAACGGCAAGTCGTAGCTCTAACTTCAGCAGAGAAAGGCACAATAGTCACAGCTGAGATATGTTTTTCAACTGGTGGGGTCTATATCCCACCAATGCTAATATTTCCGCCCCAGAGGAAACAAAAGGAATTTGAAGTTGGTTTACCTCCTGGTGGATGAGCTGAAGTGTCCAATTCCCGCTGGATGACCGCCGAGATTTAAAAAAATGCTTTTTAAGTTTTTCTAAGCCAACAAAAGAAAACCCGGTTATGCTACTATTAGATGGGCATGCATTCCATACTATTTGGTTCGAACCAACAGCGTTATAATACTACGCTTCTCCCCGCATTGCTCTCATCGCATACAGCCTTTGGATGTAACCTTCATGAAGCCCTTGAGTCTCTATTATGATGATCAAGCTAGAAAATGATTAAAATAAAACCCAGGAAAAATGATAATGCTGTTCGAAATCTTGAAATTGTTTTTTAAGTGCTGCAAGTACGCGATCTGCTATAAATTTGTTCGAAAAAACTGGTATTTAGTCAGTAAATCCCAATATTTTTAAGGACGCAGATTTCTTGCCTTCCTTCACGACTGAAATTGAATTAGAAAATGCGCCAGCAAATGATTCCTCGAGCATATTACACCAAACAGTCCTTTGCACTCCTGAAAGTAACATTTCAAGAGAGGACGATAATGTTGATAAAACTCCCTCATCTCTTTTAGATCACATCGAGGCTAGAGTTCGTCAGGACGTCACTACTAAAAATTCTTTCCATGCAGTACAACTGCCCACCCCAGTTGCTCGTGGATGCCTGATAGTCTGAAAAGAGTAGAAACATCGTTCAAACTTTGCTCTGCTAAATATACAATACCTGAACCAAGAGTAAAATTAAGAGAAAAAGAATTACTAGAAAAAGAGGGAAAACGGTAATTTTAACAAAATCTCCTTATAAAACTGGATTAAAACAAGCCGTAGAAAAGATCGAAAACCAAAATTAGAGAAAATAAGAAAACTGCTATTAAAAGACATCAATAAAAATATTAGAATTGTGAGTAAAAATAAAGATGCATATAAAGGAAGAGGTAATGGAAAAGGAAAAAAACAAAGTCTAGTAAAATAGAAAGACGGGGGACGAAGAACGAGAAAATGAAACGATTTGCCTTTACTGCAACGAGGCTTACTCAAAGTCGATTGAGGGTTGGTGTTGCATGCCCAAAATGGGCTCATTTGGCTTGTGCATGTTCTGATAGCGACGACGAAGATTCCGTGCTGGTTTGCCACTTTTTTGAGCAACAAGACTAATATTCCTCTTCTAATATTTTAAGGTATTCCGAAAACGCTTGTAAACGTTCTGAAAATATAACTATCGTTCAAACCAGCCTTGTTTTATTGACCTATTAGTGGTAGAGATCTATCATATAAGACTAATATTTAAGCACTAAACTCATCACAAACTCTCTCTCTCTCACACACACAAACCGCATTCTGCCCCGAGTACGGGGCGGGACGGGATGTGGGCAAGCTTTCCTTTAATGGTATATTTTTCATACAAACTTATTGATTTTTTTAATCTAATTTAAATAATTATGTGCCAAATATAATAAATAAAGGATATAATGTAATATTTTTGTTATTTTTCTTTTATTAATGATACAATTTTAACTTCTTCGTTAGCCACCCCATTCCGCCCCGGATTCCCTTACTGAATCTAAATTTATATATTGTGTAGATATTCTATATGACCAAGACCATGTGTTCACTTATAAATAATAAATAAATAAATTTCTTTTCGAATCCAGGCGCGAGACAACACTTCAATCATCAATATGCCGCAAAAATACGCGCGAACTAGTGCCAGGAAAACGTGGGAAAATAAGGACATGGAGTGTCAGATGTCGCACGCAAGGTTTCAAGTCTAAACGCTGCAGCATTGTAATACAAAATACCTGAGCCTACTGAGCCACCAAGGAGATGTTTTAAAGGAAAGGTTTATTCTTCGGGAGGAGGAGAAATTGAAGTGGGATTCCACCAAAAATTAGGAAGATTCGGAAAAACCTTTTCTGCAACACAAGTTGAAGAGCTGGAGCAATACGTGACTGACATTTACAATCGAGCCTTTGGCCTATCAAGAAAGCAATTCGCTAGCGTATGTTTCAATTGTGAAGAAAAAATGGGGTAAGTCATAGATTTAATGCAGGAAAGAAAGTGCTTGTGAAGGCTTCGTCAGGGAATTCATGAAAGAATGCGGACTGACTATGAGAAAACCTGAGCCCACATCAGTTGCTCGGCTGATGGCATTTAACCGAGTCAACGTTGGGTATTTTTATGCGCGCGGTTACGTGTCTGTGTGCCATGAGCGCCACTGGAAATTGCATCCTTCCGTTCTTTATTTATCGAAGGGTGAGAACGAATCCGAAATTTTTAGAATGTGTCCCACCAGACTCAACAGCAGTTCCGCATATATCACGATGAATGACAGCTACTAACTTTGTCAACTATTTAAATAATTTTGCCTCACACACTCGCCCAAGTATTCAACAACCTATTCTACTTCTCACGGTCAACCACGCCTCTCATGTTACCCTTCAAGTCAATCAATTTTTAGGAAGAATAGAATTATCATGCTCGGATTTCCACCTCACACTAGCCACCGATTGCAGCCCCCTGGATGTGGGGTTTGATGGATCTTTAAAGACTGCCTACAGTGAGGCGTGTAACGATTTTCTTGTCAAACCCAGGTTTTTGTATAACTATAACATATATTCCGAAAATATTTGGTAACGCTTACTTCAAAGTGGCTACTATCCAGACTGCTGTTAATACATTCAGAGCAACAGGGATTGAACCTTTTGATAGCAACATTTTCAGGGATAAAGATTTGCAGCCATGCTTGACTACTGATATTTAAACTGTTGAATTAACTGCTCCCGCTTTTGAACGTCGGTCAGAATCACCATTTCAGAATTCGGATTCTGCTATACCACCTACTGCAAATGATCGTCCTGCAAACCAGCACCCTCAACCACCCTCACACTATCTCTCAAACTATACATTTAACCCCATCTATTTCTTCCGTCCTTCCTCCACTTCAAGTGGCAACTAAGAAGACTGCCAGAAAATCAAGGAAGAAATTACCGTCGTTTCTTTTATCAGGAACTCCTGTGAAAGAAGCATTGGAATAGAAAAAGAAGGAGCAAGAGAGGGAGCTGAAAAGACCGACAAGATTAACTGAGAAGACAAACAACAAAAACCACGACATCAATTGGACTTCCTTTCACCTTCTGACACCGAGCCATCTTATCCTGTACCTTACATCGACACTGACGATGATATGGACCCGCCGGATTTCGAAGAAGACAAATTGTGCATCATATGCTCAGAAGAAGGCAAAGATGAACTATGGTACCAGTGCTTCAAGTGGTTTCATTCTAAGTGTTCCGGATGGGATCAGAGGGAGGCCAGCCGTAAGTCCTGTAAGTGCGACTTTTGCTCTTAAATGCCTGTTATGTTACATTTCATTTTAAGTAACTAAAGTTTTATAGAAGTTCTTTTTCTTTTTTTTTATTAAAGTTACTTCTTAATAAAGTTTTTTAATGTTTTCGAATCCCAGATTTTGTTCGTCATCTTACCTCATAGCTGGGATAAAATGACGAAAATTAAAATTTTTCGGAAAAACGGAGGTTCATCCCTTTCAAATGAAAGAGGCGATTGAGAAAAATGCCTGGTATAGCAAGACATGGAAGAAGTTTCCATAAAAATTTCAGTTCTTAAATCCATTTACAGTGGCCAGGAAAAATCGTAGAAGCTTCACCTCGTCATCTTACCCCGCCTTCCCTACACATTTCAGACTACTGTACGCTTGACACGTCTCATTTTGAATTTCAAGACAATTGGCTTCGCATAATAATAATAATAAAAATAATAGCATATAGCTTACAATTAGTTACGTGACTATTAAAACTACCGTCTTCATTGCGCGCATACCCTTGAAACACAAACTTTGACGTTAAGAAATATATCCGGTACGATATTTACCGAGCCAGAATTCCTAAAAACTTGAAGGCACGACACTGCTTGCAAATATCTAATCGCGACAAATCTTTACGTCGAGTGCGATTTATTCCATGAAATAGGGTAGTAGTGAGCTTCTACAAATATTGGCTCAACAAATATCGTACCGGCTCTACATCATTTGATCTCACCTAGTACATTTGAATCGCTCAACATTGGCGTGCTTGTTCAGCATATGCCGGTTAATGTGTTTCGGATTAACGGTTTCGTAATCGCATTTCGGACATTTGTACTCCCTTTTCTCGCTGTGATACATTCTAACGTGCGCCAACAACGATCTTTTCGATTTCAACTGTTTATCGCACGTAATGCAACGATACGGCTTAGCATCTTTGTGCGTTGCCAGATGGCGCCTAAGAACCCGAGCGTTCGTCGTCTCGAAGACGCATTTATCACACTTGTAAGTTGATACGGAGTGCTCTTTCTTCTGATGCATGGCGAAAATATCCGAACGAGCAAATCGATCGCCGCAGTGCTCGCATTGGAAGCGGTTGCGGTTGCGGTTGGTGTTGACGTGCGTACGCACGTGTCTCTGCAGGCACTGTTTTGTACGGGCCCCATACGGGCACTCGGGGCACTTGTGGATCCGAAGGTCGGCGTGCGTCAGTTGATGTTGTCTAAAGTTCTCCCTGCGCAACGTGCTGTATTCACACAGCGAGCATTTGTATTTATCCTTCACTTCCGATTTGTCGGTATCCTCTGGAGAATGGGGAGCTACTATATACTTCCTAGCGCAACAGAGAGAAGGATAGAGTTCAAAGTTATTCAAAAAGCAAACTCTAGATATGGTTGGTTAACAACTTGAAATTCTAAACAATGCATTAAATAGAGTTTAGCAAAATTCATGACGTAACAAATCCAACCGACTGGTACCATATAGGTACAAAAAGCAATCCCGCTGACCTGGTATCTCGAGGCAATTCTCCGCAAACGTTAATGTATAACAATCTGTGGTAGAAAGGTCCTGACTTTTTACAAGTACGATGTATTCAATTAGTCAATTTTGAAATACCTGAAACCATAGATAATGTTCTCGAACGAAGGGAAACCGGTTATCTTTGAATCCATTTTTAAATCAAAGGGGAATTCTTAGAGTAGGAGGGCGCCTGACGCATAGTGCTGTACCATATCAACAAAAATATAAAATTTTATTAACATCTAGGCATCCACTCACAGAATTAATTATAGTTTATGAATATTCGAAGCAAATTGCATGCTGGTGTGCAATTAGCAATAGCTTCGATACGAGCCAAATAATGGCTACTAGCTCTTCAGAATCGCGTTAGGGCTGTAATAAGAAAGTGTTTTAAAGCTAAACTTCGTGCCTCAGAATATCTTATGGGAGATCTCCCATCCGAACGCATCAATCTTACGCGGCTTTTCCAAAATGTCGGAGTTCACTATTTTGGCCCCGTATATCTCTGTGATGGCAAAAGACGGAAAGCAGCCAAAATCAAGGCATACGGTGCGGTATTTATATGTTTTGCCACACAAGCCATACACCTGGAGCTCGTCGGCAACTTAACAACTGAATCATTTCTAAACGCCATGCGCCGATTTATAGGTAGGCGAGGAAGGTGCATTAACATATATTTCGACAACGGTACTCAGTTTGTTGGTGCTCATAAGGAGTTGGGTAGATTAATAAAGCAATTTTGGAATCAAAACACTCGAGAACAAATATGTAGCAATCTAGCACAAGAGGGTATCACGTGGCATTTTCCCCCAAATCACCTCATTTCGGTGAATTATGAGAATCGTCAGTAAAATCAGTAAAAATCACTTATAGCGTGTAATCTCCGTGAACGTCGTTGAATTTTGAAGAAATGTACACGCTTCTAGTACAAATAGAAGCCATTCCAAATTCTCGACCTTTAACCCCAATATCCTACGATCCCCCACTCCTTCTATTCATCTAAAAGTAAATGCCCTATCGAGATGGCAGCACATTCAGCAGATGCGGCATCATTTCTCGAAAAAATGGCAAAAGAAGTATTTGCATCAGCTTCAGACTAGAAAAAAGTGGCAGCATCATCGAGACAGCCCCATACGTGCCAGAGCGTTGGCAATCCTGAAAGAAGATGGTCTGCCTCGAAATAGTTGGACTACCGGACGAATACTCCAGTTGTTACCAGCAGTGTCGAAACTGTGTCCTATCCATCGACAATGTGAAGTGCAACAGGGCATAAACTATTTTTGAAAGGCGAAGCTTTCAAGGCGGGGAGTATGTGAAGGACTTGTATATTTCCCAGACATTTGTTTATATGTATTAATTGTATTTCATATTTTGTATTCAATTGTATTTTCAGTAACGGGAGTTACTCTGAAAGGTTGGGATTGGATCAAGTCTCAAGCAAGACAGCAGTATGACAGCTCAATTTGTCCAGAGCGGGTTACTGTCAGTATTGCTCGTAAAAGACAGTTCCAATTTACTCAGTAGATTAACTCCACGCTTTTCGAAACCACGAATTCAAGTATTGCGTCATATATTTTACGTGATAGATTCACACGTATGTAAGTTTTAAATATATTGTCAAAACGAGTGAAACCATGTTTTACTTTCGGCATCACGTGTGATCCAATGAATAACGTCAACCAGCCAAATCGTTTGTTCGTCAAAGAAGAAACAAGCCCCTTCAAACCAGGAGACACAAACAAGGACTTTATCTTCTGTTTCTAGAGGTTGTTCTCTTGGAAATGGTTGGAATACACCAATTAGGTGTTTGACAAACGCCTCGACCTTGTATTTATCGTTTTTTGAACAATTTTGATCTTTATTTATTGGCGGGATTGTTGGCTGTGGACACTTCGATTTCTTAGTTGCTTTCCATAGCGTATAGTTTGCTTGTGTGAATTTCTTGATTTTTAAGATCTAGCATTAGTGTTTTGAGTTCTTTTGTTGCTCTATTTAGAAGGCGTTTATTTTCGTCCGTTCGGCGAGTTCGCCAGCCTTTGGGGGTTTTCTTTTCTTTAGTAATTTATTCTTTACTATTATTGGGCAGCTTTCTTGTGATGTTGTTGAATAGGAGTTAGGAGTTACCTTCCAGGCTTCAGCCTGTATTTTTGTAGTTAACATGTTTACTGCATTATCAATTTGTAGCGGTGTTTTTAACCCAACTGATTCTTCTAGTTCGTTTCTGAAGAAATCCAATTAGTTTTGATTGTTGAAGAGATGAGGTTTTAAAGAAGTTGCAACTGTTTTGGAGCACATTATAGCTATAATAGGAGAGTGATTGCCTGGTAGGTCAAACAATGATTGAATTTTACATTGTTCTCTCTTTATACCTTTTGTAACAAATTAGGTCGGGTAATTTGTTAGGATTGATAGGCCAATAAGTTGTAAGTTCTCTTGTTGTTCAGGAATTCAATTATGTTCAGTCATGGCAACTAACATCCTTCTTCCATCTGTTCTTGTTATTCCTGATCCCCAGTGCTAGCGCTTTGCATTAAAATCTCCTCGGACTATTACTCTTAAGACTTTATATTCGTCGTCGATTCAGTATCGTGGCGTGTTGGAACAACTTTTTCCAAATCGCTCATTTTAATATATTCTTTAAGTACATAGTACATAATACTATACAATTACGTTATTCGAAGGTTATAAACTATTGTCATTTATTGCAAGTCTGGGCAAACAGCGGTAACAGCTTACAATTACGAAATAAGTTACGACAGTATCGCCGACTCCCCACTCTAATCAGTACTAAATCGATGTTGTATGCCAGTAATTCTGTGTATATGTAGGCTGTCGTAACTTATTTCGAAATTATCGCTGTTTGCCCAGACTATTTATTGCATATACGAAAATCAAATGAGTAAATCACATTCTGCGCATAACTTTGCCTAGCAGTTCCGTAAAAATCTGCAGATGGATTTGACCTTTCAGTGAACGATTCGACCATTATCAAATTTTATATTTTGCTTTGCGCATGTACTCGGCGATTCACAAACCGGGTATGTTGGAACGAACCTCACATGACATGGAAATTGCAACACCAAGAATGGGTGCGACCAAAATTGGCAGAAACGTTTACCTAGTCAAATGTAATAATTGGTTAATATTTCAAAGAAGAAGGACAAAAGATTAACAAATTTTATTTTATTCTTTATTAATAATATGTTAGCCCTCCCCTATTAATTTCACACTCCTTCACTCTTCATGCCATTGATTTCAGTAGGTGGTTGATATCCTCTTCGGGTACGGTGTCCCAAGCAACCAGCAGTTCATGCTGGATAACTTCCAGTGTTTATGGAGGATACCTCAGTTTTCCTTCCATAATGTCCCACAACTGACGAGAGGTCGAGATATCTGGGTCGCCATGGCAAGATATTGACCTGGGCCTCTTCCAACCGGTTTAGAAACATTCTCGCAATGTGAAAAGGCTATTATTCTACTGAAAAAGTGAATATGGACGAACATGGCGTTCCGCCACCTCATACGTACTCAACGTAACGCTGAGTAATCATGTTGCCTCGGATAAACATCAACTGAGACGTATTCCTCTATGATATAGCATCCCATGCCATAAGTCCTAGGATTGCACATGCCTTTCAATGGAAAATCTAATATCACGACGTTTCCCACGCCCTTGTCTGACTCTCATGCGGCCATGTGCATCCCTATACAAAATCGGGGTTTCTCACTGAACACCACCCCATGCTACTCCACGTCCCAGACCATTAGCGACCTACACCACTCGAAACGTTGCAGTCGGTGTTGAACCATAAGTGGAAGCGCAAGAGTTGGCCGATCAGATTGCAAGCCGAAAGTCCTGAAACGGCGATAAACGGCTCGAATCATTACCCATTGATCCGCAATTACCCTGCTAGTTGAGAATCGGTGCTATTAGACCAAGGTGGCAGGTGGCCTGCACCTCTATTAGTTCTTCTTAGGCCCCCGATTCCTCTTCGGCGACGTTCCTGGCCCTCCCTACTCGATGATTGATAGCCGCGCATGATGGTGAATTGGTTCCGATTAAGGCGATTCGCAATTTCTCTAAACGAAAAAGCACCTTCGTGCAAACCAACAACTCGACCTCTGTCGAATTCGTTTAGCTGGTGGTAATTTTCACGTTGCCGTACTCTAGGCATAATCAAACTTCTAAAACAAGTTAAACAAAATTAAAACGAGAGAAAACGGTGAAAATTGAATAAAAGATCGCAAAAAATGCAACTGACAATAACACTACAAAAACTGCACGAAGTATCACATGTGGGATGACCACTTGATCCATCGCAACAAAATTTTAATCAATTATCACCTTTGAATAACTAAACATTTCTGCAAGTTTTGTCAAAAAATTCGCATCCCCTTCTTGGTGTTGTAAATTCCATGTCATTTAGTATATTTTTGCTTTATAATTTTGCTGTTGTGATAAAGAAAATCACCATTCTCATAGTTTGGTCCCACACTATAGCAAATATTTATGCAAATTTTAATTGAAATTTGAGAGTCAGTTGGAAACTACCGTCCAGTTAATATAGCACAACCCAAGTACTTACATTGTGTTATTTCCATAACATCGATTGATGTGATAGATTAAGTACTCTTTCTCGTCCAAGTAAATTTTGCAGAAGGTACACTGAATAATCTCTGCAATCAAAAACAATTACCATTACTATCATTATAAATAGTAAACATGAGTAACTCTAAAGGCATACCTTTACAAAAATCCTTTTTGTTTCTTTTTTCAGGGCATGTAAAATTATGTGCCGTTAGATAACTTATTGATTTATAGCCTACACAACAAAATGTACATGCATATGTGTTATGCAATCTATCACAAACCGGTGGCTCCAAATAACTATCTTGATTTGTGTATTTTTCATTATCACTCTCCCAATATACTAACAATTCATCACCCACACTAATACAACATTTACTGTGATAATACAATCCATCTTCATATTGAAAAGGTATTAAGTTCCCATGAAAGCATTCATTTTCTCTCCTTACATACTGCATCCAATTTAACCGTGTAGGGTCTTTTATGTAAGCAACTTCCTTATTTTTTAATTTCCATTTTGATGCTGAGTTCCCCTTAATTGAATCTAAACCTCCAAATGGTCCAAAGACGACTCCTTTAGGAATGACTCTTAAAGCTACTATACCAACATCAGATGGAGTTTCACGAATATCTATAAAATTTTTGGTAATGTCCGCCTAACTCTCTTATCTACTGAGTTTGGTTTGTTGCTATCAAAAATGCGAATCAACATGGGACAATTGAGGCAATATAAATCATATTCCTGGCCGCATTCTTCACAAACTGTAAATGAGAAAATTTTAAAAGGTAACGTGAAAAATGATACTGGAGGATTAAATTACAATTATAGTCGTACTCTTCTTTGGTATTAGTCGTAGATATGGTTTCTTGTACTACTAATGTCAGATCATCTATATTCTCATTTTTTATAGTAACATATTTGGAAGTGGTACCTGGTTTATCTTCGATATCACATGGTTCTTCTTTAATGTATCCTCCGCTAATTACGGTTTCATATACGCACGCCTTATCATCAGTACAATCTTCGAAGTTCATTCTCTATTTCACTATTGTTATTGCTCAGGTTTCTATCAGCAGGTGTATTCATACTGCTCATTTTGTCCGCTGATAAAACTTCCGTACGTTTTAGTGTCCCAATGGTCGAAATCAATTGCAATTATATAAACTTTCGTTTAACAAAATGTTGCAGAAAACAAATTCCAACTATTATAGCGTTATCAGCTGTTATTCTTCGGTCCATTTCATTCAATGTTTGAATCATAAACAAAATACTAATGGTTTGAATCTTCGTTTTCATTAATAACAATTACTAAGATGAAATTGGAGTAGACTTGGAATTCACTTCATTCACAATTTACTTAGTTAACTGATATTTGAGGTTCAGTTTCAGCATGAGTTTCAGTACCACTTCAGTACGTTCAGGCCTTTTTTAAGTTTTGCTTTGTTCCAACATGTATCATGTTACAAAATATGGGATTTATCGTTACTTATATAAAAATAATAGAAAAAACCTCTGAACAAATTTCCTTTTTTTGATAAAAATTAAAAGATACAGTTTACAAGTTGACAACTAGAGGGTGCGGATTTTGAATTCTGAAAGGAAACTGAATTTAGCTGCAAATCAAGTTTTAAAAGGATTTCAATATATTTTCTTAATACTGTTAATCAACATAATTTTCATTTATAACATCGATATTCTCTAAGTATTAAGAATATCTACCTATACAAACAACAAATAAATAATAATTGTTTTAAATGCGAAAGTATTATCCCCGCCCCTCAGCTAACCTCTGCAAACATTGGTATTTAAGAAATAAGCACACAATAAGCATCAATAAGCATCATTTCTTATGCGGAATATACCCTGCTCTTATGACAACAAATTTAACTGCTAGTGTTAAATTGTGCAATAGTTTAGTATATCTACCCACCGATAAATCTGCCAAAATGCCAAAAACGAAAGTGGGGCCCTCAAAACGAAGAAAAAAACTGCGCAATCAATATTAATGCAGAATTTGAAGAAAGCAAGGTAAGAAGAGTCATAAATATCTAATGTTTTCAACTTAGCTGTATTTTTCTCTATACTCTTGTATCTATGGCTCATCTATGGCTTGCTGAATACACCATGTATGTATGTATTTATAAAAGTGATTGATGCTGACAACCTGGTAATTTTGGTCCATATTTAATTAGTAAAAGTTATCTCAGGTGTAGGCTTCCGCGGTCGAAATCACAATGTGTAACTTGGTTTCCGGGTTGGAACCGCGTCTGCTTTGGCGAGGGTGCCGACGTTTCGTCCACTATTGCAAGAGACATTTTCAGGGCTGCAGATGTCCCTTGTAATAGTGGACGAAACGTCGGCACCCACACCACACAGACGCGGTTCCAACCTACAAAAATTATCTGTCAAAATAATACTTTCCGTTAATTTTTGCCATAGTCGTCAGTTTTAGAGTTTCTGTTTTTTTGCTCATTTATCTATGTTTCGTTACATCAGAACCATTTCTTATAAAAACTCTTAAAATACGTTTTTAAATTTTACGTAAGTATGTATACTGAATATCAAATTGAGGGTTATGTTTATAATGGTACCGCCATTGTACTGCAATTGACCGACTCAATGTAAAGCGCCAAAGCGCCTTACCATTTCCGGAAGGGAAGCTACTCGGAGCTGGCGCCATTATTTAAAAAGCACGTTATTAAGTTTTACTCGTTACATTTTAAAATGAAAATAATAATTATAATTTTTATTTATTTATACGGATTTTAGCCTTTTAGGTATATGTAAATGTATTATTGCGGCAACAAAAAATCGGACACTTAAGATGACGTAGTTTAAATCTGGCTTTTGCCTTATCAAATGTTATTTCATTTTTAATGCATTATTGACGTATGTCATTAGTAGAGTTTGTTAAAAAGGTGGATGACGTGTTATCATTAAGTAGTGTAAATCGGACTGACGCTGTCACTCCACTTATCAATGACAACTTATACAGTCGAGTCTCGTTTATCTTGAGGCTCATGTATTTTGAGTTTCATTTATCTTAACTTGGGAGTCTGGTTTATTTTAAGTTCCACGCTCCCCTCCATGTTCCATAATTTCACCGTCACGCTAGAATCTAGAGTAAGCTTGGAAGAAATGGGAGGGGTGGAGGTGATGCAATTCCAGTTGGCATGGCAACGGTGGCGGTAGTGGGTACCCTTGCCGACTTAGACAAATGAAACTCGTTCGTTTTGGAGGACTGAAGGTAAACGAGACTCGACTGTAATTGAATACTAAAATTCGGAAGATTGAGCGTCAGTCAGATTTACACTACTTAATGATAACATGTCATCCATCTTTTAACAAACTCTTATCATTAGTCATCATCATTAATGATTATACTGCATTAAAGTGCTGCTAAAAACGCAAGTAATTACGGTACTTGGAGATGAATGATCGATAAGGAGACTAAGTAATATATGTATGTTAGAGTCTCCAGAGGCACTATTCACGACATTAAATAGAAATGACTATATTAAGATTAACATGAACAAAACAAACGGTTGGTTTATACTGCTAAAAAGTAGTCAAAATAGCCTATAACACTTGTCAGAATTTTTGTTGCCGCGATAGTACTTACATAGTAGAACGAATTTGCAACGCAGTGGCACTAGTAAGTGAATATTTAAAACATCAACAACTTTAAACAAAGTAATCTGAGGGAACAACATTAACTACCTATCGATTTTATGTGAAGGTAGATGAGCAACCGCGGGAAAATGTCTATAACTCTGTATTGACTCTAAAGCAATATATGTGGGTAGTGATGGGCCTCAGGACACTTCGATTTCCTACAATCTTGGAAGGTGTCGAATGGTTCTGAAAGTCTTTAAAGGCCTCAAGCTTGCATTCTGTAACGCTTTGTTCAATTGTTTGCCATTTTCTGTGGATAGGGAATAGGCTATTGAATAAGTTAACGCAGCATGATGAAGGAGAGCATGTTTATTATTGCTTGTGCAAAAACAAAATTTTGTTGACGGTGCTATCTTTCAGTCTTCTTTTGTTAAGAGCGGTCCCTGCCGTAAAGAATACTCTTTCTACAGAACTGTAGTTGCTGGTACACACAAAACCTCTTTAGCTAATTTCGAAAGGAACAGATACTTGGTACTATTAGGTTTCCAATATTCTAAAGGATCGTTGTTTAAGATACGCGTCCGAAATGTATAATTATTCTACTTCGTGCATAGACCTTGAATTCTTTGTATTCGATAAATTTTCAATAAATACATCATCAAAGAAGACCACAATGACGAACTGTGATCAGTTTCATGCGATTCGTTATTGGCCATGACTGATGTATTCGTGTGCGTCTCAATTAAATTCGTTACCTTATCTGTCAGTAACTTCTTTGCAATCGCAGCATTTTCGTTAAGCGCAAATCCTAACATTTTAAATCCAGGATCTATAACCGTTGCCAACTCGTAAGTAGGATTGGTTTCGATCGAATGGAAATACTTGTGTATCACCGTTTTTAGTTCTACGACCAGGATGGTAATATCGCTGGAGTTAAGGAATATAATTATTTGTTTAACTGAAACGATTGCTTTCGAAATCGTGATATAAGATTCAACACACAAATCAAGTTCAAGTGAGTTCAAAAAATGGCTTCAATATTATCAAGCATTTGGCCATGATCTACCATTATGCTGCTGCTAAAGACTCAAAAGACGGAGTATTGTCTTAACATACAGAACCATTTGAGCAAGGCTTTCAAGATTGTAGGAATTCGAATAATATTCGAAGTGATTCGAAACTCCATAGTTACCGAATTGGTCGAATATTTGCCAGAGCACGATTGAATTAGTGATGGGTCGTTATTGAACTATCTGTTATTTTAGAACCGTTCTCAATCCAGAACGGTTGCAGCTGTTATCACGCTGCGCACGGAACGGTTCCTTTCGGACGGTCTCCAGCGTACGCGGTTGAAGAAGAAATTCCACATCATCGACCATGATGATTATTTTGCCTGGGAAACTTCCGGATGAATGAATTGTGATTACTTGATAATTGTTCCTATATCCTAACTATAAAGCTGTTGTTCGATGGATCAGCTACGGATTGTAGCAAACGGATGTGTCCACAATGAAAACGGACTTAAATGTTTTTGTTATATTTATTTTACACCGTGTGTGTAAACTAGCGTTGAATCGTGAGAAAAGATAACTGTATAGGAACTTCTAAGGAAGAACTTAATGTACGTAGGATACAGTTACATCATCAATACACAATCATATAACTCGGGGAATCACCAAGATGTTAGAACTAGTGATGGGAAAGTATAACGTCGGGGAAAAACAAACTATATATCAAATCAAGCAAAAGCCGCCAAAGGCGATGTCGCATGACATATTTTGGTGATTTTATGATGCGTTATCAAATAGAACTGTCGAGTACGAAACAACGATGTCGTGTTATATTGGAACCGTTATTTCAAAATAACGAGAACGGTTGGAACTGATCTTTTAACCTTCCTATACTCACGTCAAAATGAAAGACGTATACTATACTATATAAATCGGTCTCACAGACCGTATGCGTGAGTATAGGAAGGTTAAAAGAACGGGTTTTCCCATCACTAGATTGAATGCCCATCACTATATGTGGGTACGTAGTGAGTAGCCTGGGCAAACAGCGGTAATTACAAAATAAGTTACGACAGCTTACATATACACAGAAATACTCGCATACATCTGGGTAAGGCGATGGGGAGTCGGCGATGCTGTCGAAACTTATTTCGTAATTGTGGGCTGTTAACGCTGCGTGATAACTCTATATGCTCTAGTAGGAGTAAGAGAAAGATCTGACAAATAAGTCGACAGCACTATATTTAAAGCTCCCCCGACATTACTTTATACATGAAGGCAGTCATGATATGCATGAATCAGTTCAATAGATTTTACGCTATAAATATTTGTAATCATAACAGAAATAGCTCACAAGATGACATGTTTTTGATGATACATATCTTGGTATCCCATGTTGAACCGATTCGAATTGAATAGATTGTATAGGTTGTTTGTAGTGAAATTAAATCGTACATACTACGCTTAATAGACCCAAATAATCTAGATTTGCCAGTAATTTACCTTATATGACTAAAAAAAGCGCCGTTTCCTATAGGGACAAATGAGTTAGGTTTGATAAAAGAATGGGTGACGTGTTATCATCAAGTAGTATAAAGCGGACTGACGTCATTACTTCTCCGAATTTTAATATCGCGCCTTGCACGTAAGTGGAGACAAAGACTGGTTTGTACTACTTAATGATACACGTCATCCACTCTTTTATCAAATCCTGCAAATGAGCGTAAGCCTAAGTTTTACATACCAGATATATATGTAAATGTGGGAATACAATTGTTTCAAATTGCATGTATCTGGTACAAAAAAATCTCCTGTAAAATGGTATGAATATAAATGCGTTTGATTTTATAAACTACAAAGACTATTCAGTAACTAACTTACATTTTGGAATAGAAACAAATTAAAATTACAAGAAACGTGTTTTATTATATTCATATGATAGCCTAGCTTTTAAGCTACTTTTCAACGTAATCCCCGTTTAAATTGATGCACTTATCGTAGCGATGCACCCGTTTATTGATACCATTTTCATAGAATTCTGCCGTCTGAGACTTCAACCACCCGTGCAGCCCTTCCTGCAGTTCCACATCGCCGTAAAAGCGCGGAAACAAGCTGTAGTCGATTGGCGGCAGATCTGAACTATACGGAAGATGGTGGAACACTTCCCAACCAAAACCATTGAAGATCAACCCAGTTTGATTGGCTACGTGCGGGGGCACATTGTCGCGAAAGAGCAAAATCTTTGAACTCGCCATTCCCCGATGCTGGTTTTACTTTGGCGTTCTCGAATTTTTGAATGGCACAAAATTTATGGTAGTCTAACGTATCTTTTACAATCTCATGCGACAAACTTCGTGAAATTTGAGGGAAACGAGAGCTCCGAAATTGTGCTGCGGAGTTTTCCAGGAATTTTCTCATTCACTTTCTCTCACTAGGTCACCACTCACAATGCTTGATCAGGCGCTTCGGTCTTCATCATGAACACTAGTGCGGTCATTTTGAAACATACTGCACCACTGTCTCACTCCACCTTTACTCATTACATTGTTTCCGTACATTTTACAAAGTTTCCGATATACATATGTATATCAACTAAGTGACCCGGCAAACTTCGCTTTGTCCAACACTTTTTTCGACTTTTCTTTTTCCTAAACCTTCGCGTACCAATTACAAACAAACCCGCAGGAGGAAGTATTCAATTTGGTCCAGTCGTTTTCAAGTTTTAAGCATTCGAATAACCACGATCCAATTTTATACATACAGATTGGCTTGTTGTCTTCTACTAACAGAAATCTGATCACCTATCGCACTTCACAACTGGCGGGATTTTCTATTGCAACATGTAGAAATCTGCGTGCTGGAGTTTGACACACTTGCTAAATCTCGGGTTGTAAGGCCGCGAGAGTAGGTTGTAGCAATAAATAACCACTAGATATGCTGCGACCTTGGTTGATGAATTCGTCTTTCTCGGCTGCGATGGAATGACGATGATGATTGAGCTGCTTCTTGTGGATAATATTCCTCGCACTGATAATTGCAATGGCGATTTTATGTTTCTCGAATATTTTGAATCTCCTTGTACTTAGCGACGTAGAAATATGTTTTATGATTTACAAAAGTATTGCAGTGCGGGGAGATAAACACACTTTTTATTCTAACAAGTCTATTTTAAACCTCTTACATGGTGCTTTTCTAACTCAATAACAATAATATCGTTGCGCAGTAAAATCTTTACAATTACTTGTGCGCACGCGTCTTAGTACACGTTGTTTCTATGGGGTTTATAATATTTGTCATTACATGGGAAACAGGAAAGCCTCTATGAAGGACTAGAAAGCAAGTACATAAGCACAATGGGGCGCCAGTCGCACATTAATAGCAGCACCACCCCTAGCGAAAATCCTCCCGAACACAACACTCGTTTTAAAAATGCACAGTTCACTAAATCACAAGCAATACGAATCTCACACTATCGTAGCTGGATGCGCACTGAGTGAAGAAACGCCCAGACATGTTGGCGCCGGTAACCCCGCCCCCTTTGTAATATTGGATCCATGTTAAGCAGATCACCACCAATTATATTCATCCACTGGAACATTCTATCCAATGCCTTAATGATGCTAGACGGGGATCTACCGCAAAATAAATACATTAGTAATAGATATATGTAGCCTACCTATTACTAACGTTCGACAAACAAGTGTATCATAAGTTGTGTAAACCGGGCTAACGCTGTCCCTCTTCCTAATTTTAATGTCGCGCCTTGCAGGTAAGCGGTGGAAGGACAGCGTCAGTCCGGTTTACACTACTTAATGATAACTTACCATGCGCTTGTTTTTCGAACCTCACTTATTACCTAACTATACTTTCAAATGGAGAGTTCTTTATACATTTAATGAAAGCCATAATGGCACTTTATAATCGAAATAGAACGAACAATGCTAACTTGGTACGAATATAAATGGAAATACGGAAAAAGCGCATACAAATATAAAATTATACCTATTTCAAACGTCGCGCTTGCCCCTTTGCATTGCTTTCAACGGCACGAAGGTCTGGAAGTGAAACGAACGCAGGACACCATCCACTGCAACAACATCCTATTTGCGTGTACCAACGTTAACAAAAAGTGACAACGTCAGCTTCAATCATTTATAAATTATAAACACATAAACACCTGTTATGTGTTTGCGGCAGTCAGCTTCGTTTTCTTTAGCAAAATCTGTAAAAATTTCACCACTACAAGTGATTAGAATCTATTTTTCAATTTAAAATTGTTTAGCCATGCGTTTTAAAATTAGCTTTAAAACTTTGTCTAAATAGGTTAGCTGGGATAACGAAGAAAATGGAAAGAACAAATTCTAATGGAAACCTGAGTAATAACATCAAAATGGAAAACGAATTCGACGATTGTACGAATTATAAGGTATACATAAATGAAGAAATAAGCAGTGAAGTATACGTTAAACAAGAACCTTGTGATATCCAGGACCAGCAAGCAAGCATTAAAAATATTGTAAACATAAAAGATGAGAATATGGATGCTCCTACAGTAGTAGTAAAAGAAATTGAATTTGTGAGGGATACCAAACAAAACCTCTGCAATAACATTAATAGCAAAATGGAGGATAAATTTTATAGTTATACAAACAATGAAGTATACACAAATAAACTCATAATTAATGAAGGATATGTCAAAAAAGAACTTTATGATATGGAAGACCAGCAAGAAAACCTTTACAATCATGTCAGTATAAAAGAGGAGAATATAGATGATCGCGTGGCTATGGTACAAGAAACTAAGACTGATATAAAACCAATCATGAGTAATAATAATAACAGCAAAATACAGGATGAATTTGATGATTGTAGAGATGATAAGGTATCCGTACAGGAAACTCTAATTAGCAAAGGATACATTAAACAAGAACCATGTGAGATGGAAAGTGAGCAAAGCCTTTACAACTGTGTTACTAAAAAGAGAAGAATATAGGTAATTGAACAGTAGTAATACAAAAAACTGTACTTATAGCTAACTGACATATAACTTAATGTTCCACTAATGTTATTCATATTACGTTTAAAATTTTCTTATTTACAGATTGTGAAGAATGTGGGGAGGCTTGTGATTTATATTGCCTTAAATGTCCAATGTTAATCCGTATTTTCGATACCAACAACCCAAATAAAACCAACAGAGTTAGGCAAACATTACCAAAAAATTTTATAGATATTTGTGAAACTTCATCGGGTGTATGTATAATAGCCTTAAAAGTCATACCTAAAGGAGTTGTCTTTGGACCATTTGGAGGTTTGGATTCAATTAAGAATGGTGCAGTATCAAAATGGAAATTAAAAAATAAAGAACTTGCATACATAAAGGATCCCACACGATTGAATTGGATGCAGTATATAAGGAAAGCAGATGAAAACTCTCATGGGAACTTAATACCATTTCAATATGAAGATGAATTGTATTATCACAGTGAATGTCATATTAATGCGGGTGATGAATTATTAGTGTATTGGGATAGTGAAACTGAAAAAAGTGCAAATCAAAATATGGAAGATAGTTATTTGGAGCCACGGGTTTGTGAAAGACTAGATGACACATATGCATGTACACTTTGTTGTATGGGCTATAAGTCAATAGGTCATCTAACAGCACATAATTCTATATGCACCGAGAAAAGAAATCAAAAGGATTTTTGTGCAGGTAAATCTTTAGAATCATTCATGTTCAATATTGGAAATGATATTAATGGTAATTGTTTTTCATTATAGCAATTATTCAGTGCGCGTTTTGTAAAATTTACTTGGACAAGAAGGAATACTCCGACTACCATATGGATCGATGCTGTGAAAGTAACACAATGTAGGTATTTTAATTGTTCTGCATTACCTAAACAATAGTCCCCACCTGACTATCACAAAGTTCAATGAAATTTAGTTAAATATTGTGGTATGAAACTAAACTCTAAATTGAGGCAGTAAAGACTTTCTTGTGCTTAGCATATTGCTTTATTTTCAAGATCCTGGCATACATTGTAGTGTGACGTGAAATCAGTAGTAAAGAAAAGTTTAGCAGAACAAATTTGAGCCATTTTGTAACTGCAATAATTTTGTGACAAATAAAGTTTGAACACTGTCTTTGGTAGGTGTCCTCAAAGTTTACAAGTTTATATCTATTCATGCGTATTATAACGGCGGTTTTTTTTTATGTAGTTCAGTCCAACGACAACCGAATGACGTTTTAGGAAGACGATTACACTGATAGCATTAGTTCGTATATGCTCATATATTAGGACCAGTATTCAAGGAGATACAAACTTATGCTATCCTTGTAGTTGCTCTTCTAGGTCTTCCTCATTGGTCACCGTTGCTATAATCTGTTTGCATCTTAGGGAATAATACACAGCCTATGGGATCAATCTCCCTTTTTGCGAATAGAATAATAGTACTATTTGACTGTATTTCACTTGTTTAATTGCTGAAAACATTGGTAGAGTTTATGGATTTTGTTAAGGAAATACCCTCGATAGATAGTAAATCAAAAGAATTTCAACCTCCTACTTGAGTAACATAATATATAATTTGGCAACACCGCATTTCTTGCTTTAGTGTACTTGCTCACATACAAGTATAATACGTTATATCGATGGAAGTTTACAGTTCCATGGATAGATGCTTGTTACATTCTCTCTGTTGGATGTCTTTTTATCAGGTTTTGTACCGTTTCAATCAAAAATGCATTCTAACAGCGCATAACTGCAATTTTGATTACCCTAGAATTATGGCTGCTGCAAATAAAGTGTATATAGAAAATCATTTTCAATCTGTTGTTTTTGGTTTCGCAAATTCAATACCATTAATAAAAAAATGCACAAAATTGAAAGGAAAAGGGAACAATAAATTGGAATCTTTGGCAAATAAATTCGGCATTGAAGCTTCCCAAGTGCAGAATTACTTCATCCGCATTATGGAATACGTAATGTAAAAATATGATGATGATATGAATTTTTGTTCGTATTATTGTGTAATCCAAATTAGCGTATTCGGATTAGCGAAGTTTTACTGTATTCATTTGCCATAAGCCGTGTACTATTTCTAAAGATGCGAATGAACTATATAATATGTCCCTGGATTGACTTCACTATAGGTATCATTGACCAAACATTTTTGAATTTCATTTTAACGTTTTGTGATAACTCCGGCTTGGTCTGAAAAGAATTTCAAGCACAGTTTTACTTTTTCAAAATTACGGCGGTCACGAGAATTGAGAAAAAGACATTCCGTGTTGACCTAAAGCACCATATCGGATAATAATACGGCAAAATATTATTGAGAACAGTTTTTTTCTTAAACAAGCCAAAGATAGACTCCTGAGTGGTGTGGACGCGGTTTCTAGTTTTATTGTTCGTGATTGCGCCGCAGTGTTTGTGAAACTCTTATACTACATATTTAACAGCAATTTGAAGACATCAGTGATTCCGCACATTTGAAAAATTTCGCGTGTGTCCTGTGTTAAAATCTGATAAACCAGACAATATATGCAACTATAGACCTATCTCCATTTTATGTAATTTTCCTAAAGTGTTGGAGTCTATACTTTGCCACTATATATACAACTTTATTAATCTTTACATCTCACCAACTCAGGATGGCTTCATGGCGAAGCGATCGACAATTACCAATCTCAGCTGTCACTCAATATGTATTTGAAACACTGGACAAGCAAGGCCAAGTTGATGTAGTATATACAGACTTTCAAAAGGTGTTGTGGTATATCACTTACTTTTATGGAAACTTCAGACCATGGCATTCTCACCATCTTTACTACCCTTATTGAAGTCATACCTGTTTGAGAGGGAGCAGTACGTAGAGTATCTTCATGTTAGATTTGATAATTTTTATCCGTTTCTCTGGTTTACCACAGGGTTCAAATCTTGATTTTCATAAACGACATCAGTACCATTATTGCCAGTGAGCATTTAATATTCGCAGATGATCAGAAAATATACCGTCGTATAGAATCTATCAATGACTGTTTTGCTCTGCAGGGTGATTTGATTGGGATCCACTTTTCTCTTAACATTGGTAAATGTAGTATCGTTTCCTACACTCGGAAAATCAATCCTATCGAGTTTGACTACATCTTGAAAGATATGCATCTGATTCGCCAGGAGATTATTAACGATTTGGGCGTTACTTTCGACAGCAAGCTAACCTTTGTAAACCATTTAATTTGACTATTGTGAACGCATATCGGATGTTTGGTTTTATTTATAAAAATTGTCGTGATTTTAATAATATTAAATGTTTAACACTTCTTTATTTTGCACTTATTAGATCCAAGTTAGATTATGCATCTTTAGTTTGGTATCCGATTTACCAAGTGCATATTAGTAATATTGAAGCAGTACAGAGACGTTATTTGAAATATCGGCTGTACAAGATTGATGGCGTTTGCCCGGTTAGAGGATATGACTATAACCGTATGTTGTCAAGACTGGACTTTGTATCATTGCATAAGAGACGTGTTATTTCAAGTGTAAAGTTTTTGTTTGGTTTACTCGATAACTCTATAGACTGCGCGGGGTTACTGTGTCTAAATTTCAATGTTCCTAGGGCTGAGTCACGCTACCAATTTAAGTTTTATTGCACTGCGTATAGAACCAATCTTTTAGCTAGGTCTCCAGCTCATATTATGTGTCATAACTTTAATTGCATATCACATTTGTGTGATATTCATTACGACTCTTTCCAAAGCATATCAAAACTGATTATCGATTCATAGAGAGTTATTTAGGATTTGTCTTAGTTTCTACTTTCTATTTAATATGTCTAATCTAAATTTATTTTGTTAGTATTACCATTTTTCTTTTTGTATTTGCTTACAATTTATTTACTACTTATATTATATATATATTTTCTGTACTTAGGTTCTTACCTGTTGGAAATAAAGGAATTATTATAATTATAATTATAATTATTATTATTATTAAATATCGCCCGTTAAATTAAGACACTTTAATAGAATTGGCGGAACATCTTGCAAATTATTTTTAGTAATCTACTACATGTCCTGAATCTAGTTATGTGCTTTTCTACCGTTCTGTTTTCCATCGGGAAATAAAAGTACAATTCTGCTTATTTCCATTTTTAGATCCTAAATTTCAAACTGTTAACCTTTACTATCGTTTACTTATTGAGTAACTTTTGACTTTCTTTTTCTTGCTAGGAAGTACTTAGCAACTCCACGTTCTCCCGAGGGCACCAACAAGCCGGAACCGAAGAATAAATACAAATGTTCTTTGTGTGAGTACAGTACCCCGATAAAGGACAAATTTACGAAACATCAGCTGACGCATACGGATCTCCGGATGTACAAATGCCCTGAATGCCCGTATCGGGCGGGCACAAATTATCGCCTGCAAGCACACCTTCGTAGACATGGCAACTGCAGCCGCTTTGAATGCGAATACTGCGGTAAACGATTTGCTCGTTTCGACTATTTCGCCATACACCAGAAGAAGAAGCACTTTGTGCACCAGTTGGAAACGCCCAAGGATGCTAAACCATATTCCTGCCACACATGCGGCAAGCAGTTTGACTTAAAGAATTCGCTGGTCAAGCACGTTGGGGTTTGTTATGATGGAAAGAAAAATACAAGTGTCCGAAATGCGATTTCGAAACTATTTATCCGAGAAGTATTAAGTCACATCTGTTGAACATGCACAGCGGTGTTCAACGATTCAAATGTACCAGGTGAGACATGTTTTTTTCCTAAATATTTTAGACGTCGCGTTAGAACTTGACGTGTTTAACTTTATGTTTCGAGGGCGTATGCGTTATGGAAGTGGCACATTCGCGGTCGATGAAGTAACAGTTCAACAGCTGTTTTGTAGTCGTGCTTCGAGTTTCGTGGTGAACCGTCGTGTTTTACGCCGCTCTCGTTATCGAACTCTCTCGAAATAAGAAAAGCGACCATCTACGCAAACATAAACAAAAAAGAAAAAAAAAGCTATCAGCCCAAAGTGTGTGTGCAAAACAAACAGTAAGTGAAATCATAAATAAAATGAATCCAGACCGGACCGAACGATAATATGCAGGGTATCTGGATGAACAACTCCATAAACAATAAAAAGATTTACTACCGAATGTCATCCAATAGTGATGTTTCTTGGATTTGATATTAATCAAATGGGGATGAACCCAAGACAAAAACCGTAAAACGTAGAAAAATCAGTACTTCTAACCCTCAACCCAGAACAGTAAGTAATAGATTCGATGCTTTAACTGAACCCAGCGAACCAATAAAAACAACTAATGCAACAACTAGTGGCAACAACAACGAGCATGAAACGCCAAATCCCCTCCGATATTCGTTTATGGTGTAATAAACTACGAAGAAATGGTAAAAAACTACCAAAATATGCTGTCAATCTTGTGCAAGTAACCACTATAAAAAATAAGAATGAGAACATACGAACTAACAGTGGCTGCAGTTTACTGTCCAACCCGCCATAACATTAAAAGAGGACTTTAGTAATTTCTTTCTAACACTTGGAAACAAATTTATGGTAGGGGGTGCCTCAACAGCAAACACACTATATATGACTCACGTCTTATCGCCACTAAAGGCAAAGAACTGGTTAGTATCGTCCAAGAAAAGAATTACTGCTTCCTTTCAACTGGTACATCTACTTATTGGCCGACAGGTCCCAACAGAACTCCTGACTTGCTGGATCGCTTCATCACCAATGCCGTCTTATCGAACTATATGGAAGTTACTCCAAGTTACGATCTTTCTTCTGATCATTCGCCAATAATAGCAAAGATCAGCAATGTCGTTATCTACAAAACACCAATACCTAGACTACATAATAAGAAAACAGACAGGGAAAAATGTCGCTCTGAAATCAAAGAGACAATTAAACTGAGTGTATGAAGCAAACATCATAATAACATAGATGAAGCAATAGTAGTGCTGAACAATACCTTAAAAGAGCCAGCCCAGTGCGCTATGCCAATACTAAAAAATTGAGAATATAACTTTCAACATTCCAATTGAATGTGTAATTAAAAAACTGCTTTCACTATTCGCAGATGCGTTTGGCGGTCATACCGCTCATCAATGCGACTTTGTTAGATGTAGTTTTGATTTTCCGAATAACCACTATATACGATATGCTAGTACGTTGTATGTTTGTACGTATGAGAATGCAATTGAGAAATTTCTCTAATATGTACTTAAATGCACATTTTTGCAGCTATTTGATTCTGCAGGGCGGACAACTAAGTTGCCACAGACTCCTGCATCCAACGTACTAGCATATATAGTGGTTATGCGGCAAATGAAAACTACTTCTTACAAAGTCGCACTGATGGGCGGTATGATTGCGAAACGCGTCTGCGAATAGTAAAAGTAGTTTTCTAGTTACACATTTTCCTACGGTGGGCTAGCCGAGTAACGCGACTGCGGCTACTGCAGGAGTCTGTGACAACTTACTTCTCCACTTCTGTAGAATTAAATAGCTCAAAAAATGCGAATTGGCGTAAAACGCACGCTCCAGACGACAAAACAATATTAAACATATTGACCAATTAGGTAAAAATTAAAATCTAGGAAGAGCGAGAAAGATCCTTCTCTGATTATCTCACTCATCTTAACCGTTATGACAATTCGATTTGGAGACCAATTAAATATTCGAAAACACCTAAAACTCGAGTGCCACCCATCCGCAATGAACTGGAGCCTCAGCAATAGGCCAGAAGTGATGAAGAAAAATCAGGATTGTTAGCCAAACATATAGCCATATTCCTAACGACGCGACGACAAACATGACCTATATAACAATTACACAATCATCTGTCATCAACGCCCAAAATCAGAGAAGTCTAAAGAAAGATCAATTACTTAAACCCCTGAATGGACAAAATAATTTTTAAAATGTTAAAGAAACTACCAATAGAAGATGTAGTGCGTATAACATATATACTTAATGCTATCCTGAGATTAAACTACTGGTCGAGAATGTTAAAAATTGTAGAAATTATATTGACTCCAAAAGCTGGTAACGATCCAGATAACGTTACATCATATTGACCTATAAGTTTATTACCAGTCATCTCTAAACTACTCGAAAGACTACTATTAGTAAAAATAAATTCAGATCCAGATCTAATAAATCGCTGAAAAGGACTTATTAATATAGAAGACCTCATCATATCAAGGGCATCTAACCAGCGCCCTCAAGTCAACACATTAGCTCATTGAATACTGTTGCATTCAGATTGCTAATTCTACGTACTTAAAAAAAAACTTGTTTTCTAATTTTTTTTTTTAATTTTACGTTGTGGCTTATTAATTTATTACGAATTTCATTTTACAGGTGCGCTTTTAAAACGTGCTACAAGAAGTCCCTCGACCGCCATGTTTGCTACCACGAGAACACGAAATCGATCAAGTGCGAACACTGCGATATGGAATTTTGGAATACGCAATCGTTCATTCGTCACGGGAAGACAGTGCACGCGATCGTAGTTAATACCTACAGGTGTCGTGATTGCGAGTACCGAACCAGCTGTAAAGACGATTTCAAACGGCACCTGATGGTGCACGACGGCCTGAAACCTATCCCGTGCATCCTCTGTTCGTATAAAACGAACACAAATGTGAAACTGAAACGACACATCGCCATCGTTCATAACGATGGTAAACCTTTACGTGTCCACTCTGTCCGTATAAAACGAACACAAATGTGTGTCTAAAAGTACATGTCGCTGTCACTCATAACGACAGTACACCGTTCAAGTGCGACATGTGTGCGCAAGCGTTTAAGCGAAAAACTTCCCTGCTGAGACACACACGAAATATCCACTCGGAAGCCGATAAAAGGGAATATATCTGTCCGCAGTGTTCATTTAAAACCAACTACAAGACTACCTTCAAATATCACATGAATACGCACAAGGAGGGTGAACTGTTTCAGTGCTCTAAATGTGATTTCAATTCCCATCACAAGGTGGGTTTCAGAAAGCATCAGCGACGGCATGAACAACCAAAGAAGCAGGCCTGTCACGATGTCGATAAAATACCTGCCGAAAACAAGATATTTAATAACCAGGAAGGGTCGAAATCTCTTGATTGCCCGACATGTGGGACCACGTTTAACTACAAAGTACATCTTGCTAGACATATAAAGTGTTGGCATGGTTCCAATGTAAGTGAACGGAAACCATTGATCGAATGCGACGATTAATAAATACACATGTAGCCTTTGTTACGTTAGTGCAAACATTTTCCTTGTGAAATAAGAATCTAGATAAAAATGTATGAATTGTCACACACAACACATGAGAATATTTAGAGAAAGAAGTAAGGGATATGGTAATTAAGAAAAGAATTAATGATGACGCCAAACTAAGACCAGACGACAGTATTTGTGACAATGAGAATAATATTCCTTTTCTTATTTTATGTGCATTAGACAAAGTTATTTCCAACTAACATGTTTGACTTTACAAGTAAAAAATTTGTCAGCAAAGAAATGGTACATGCAGTATTTTGTTTCCAATTTATGTTACGCATGCGTGGTTGATGACGTATCACTCTGCTAACATTAGATTGCGACAGCGATTTGTCATTTGTAATATCTTAAATAAAATCCGACAACTAACTTTTAACTCGCTTTATTCAAGCCTATACATAAATACGTTACAACATTTTTATACCGTTTTTCTATCTATGTTATCCACACTGCTCTTCCACTGCCAACTTCGGTGACCCGAACTACCTAAGCATTAGGATAATTTCCCTCACACATTACTTTCTCACAATAAATGCAACAAAACAATCATTTTATACGCTGGTCTGTTTGATACACCTAGTCAAATAAACATGAGTTAAAGTCATGCAAATAACTAATATGAAACAGAAGTTCTACTATGGGTATTATTCTTTCCTATATATATCGTTCAAAAATTCTCTGAGTGAACAGTTTTTAATTAAAAATCCAGGGATATAACATGTGACAGACGGTTCGAGGCTAGGTTCTCCCCATTCTCAATGTCTAAGAGTGTCTAAAAGCCGTTAATTCTGATGTGAGAAATCCCATTGTCACACCACATCACTACTCACACACAATTAAGTGGAGGCTAAGGAGGCTAAACCTCTCCTATTATTTTTAGTAAAATAAATTGTGTTTATTATGTATTAAAACAATGTTTAAGCATTGTCTATATACTAAAATAAAGCAATTTTTACCACGATTTTATAATAAAAAAGCATATCTATTCATTACTTAAGTTAAAAATGTAAACAAATTTCCAATAATGCATGAAATTTTAGTGCACGCACTATAATAGCAAGCGAGGATGCTCGCCACAAATCTAGCGCCGCACCAATATGAAGGTGCAACCCATGTGTCGTCGTAAGTGCACGTGTATAGGGCGAAAACGTATGCGCGGAGGCTTGGGCTCCAGTCAAATGGCACAACATCTCCAAGTTGTGGTGCATTATCGTTCATAAAACGTTTGCAGCGCGCACTTTGGCGATGTTTTAAGGATTTACGTAACAATTATTCGGTTTATGTTATTTTATGAAGTCTTGCTAGGTCATACATAGAAAATGGATAAAATTAATAAAATAGGGAGGTGCGAAGATGTCGACTGGTTGGTAAGAAATTCTTTTAGTTGTTTAAACGTAGAGACGAAATTACACGTCGTACAGAAAATTAAAAACCTCGGACTAATTTATCTTCGGTATCTAACGACGGCAATCGGCAAAATCGTAGTTTCAGTTCATTGTGGTACGCTAAATGTGATTGGTTAACGGGTTCAATTAAACTGGAAAGATTATTTTGTTGGCCACGTCTACTTGTTTGTAACCAAATCGAAACGTGATTGAAGTTAGGTTATATGCGTTTAAAAAATTTCCCACGGTCTATTGAACAGCATTCTCAGACTAAAAACATATTTTATCGTTGTGCAAATTTAAATTCTTTGGAAAACAAAATATTGCTGCTGCCATAGACGGCGCGAAAGAAAAAAATTAGTCACTCAAACAAATGATGGTGCATCTGTTATGTCAGGGCATTTAAATGACTTACAAAGTAAAATAAAAACAATTGCTCCTCAAGCTTTTTTTTTGTACATTGTCACCTCATGCTTTAAATTTAGTTTTGAGTAAAGCTCGTAATATAAACACAGAATCTAGAGTTTTCTTTTCTAATTTAAGCGGACTTGCTGTATTTTCTTTTCAAAATCAACTAAACGAACAAACATTTTAGATACAATACGCCACAGTAGCTTACCACATCGCATGCAGTATTTACGGTACAATTACATAAAACCAAATTAATTGAAGTTTTTTACTTTATAATCCACAGTGATGATTTCAAAAATGATCCCAAGACTATAAGATAGGCGGTAGGATTAAAGAATTACTTAACGCAAAATTTTGATTTTTATTAGAGACTTTTAAATTGATTTTTGAACAAACTAAGGTTACATTTTCAATACTGCAGAATAAATTAATTGACATCAATTTTGCGCGTAATCGTTTGTTAGCCCTTATTCAAGCTTTACAAGAATATAGAAAAAATGATCGCTATTTTAATGATATATATAATAACTTACATTTTGACACAGAATCTGGTCAGAAAAGGTATATAGTGTCCTATGAGTCGGAAATACAAGAGTATAGACAAATTTTTAACGAAATTTTAGATACGGTAATCGTTCAGATAGAAGTTCGATTTTAAGATATACACAATTATGTTTGTTCGATTTATTGATTTTTGATAAATTCTTAATATATTGAAAAAACTTTCTGCAAAATTTATTAGAAAACCTTTCATAAAAATATCCTTGTTTTGATGAAATTCAAATAAAAAATGAATTATCTGTATTGTATCATGATCCTCAAATGCGCAGAGAATGCACAACACCAACTGAGATGTTAAGTTTTATCAATAAAAACGATTTATGTAAATGTATGCCGAAACTGAGTAAACTTGTAGGCATTGTCTATGGTGATACCGGTGATAACTTCTGCTACTAAAAAGAATTAAACATTCCAGGCGCAACAGTAGGAATCAAAATCGATTACGTAGTATATTGTAGTATGTATTTTAGTTAATTTTATAGAAAGCAAAATTATTACAATTAATATTTACAAAATTTTAGTATTATATTAACAAAATAATGAACAATACAATCAAAATATATTACCTAGTGTGTATAAGTGTAATTTGTTTTCCAATTCTTAACTTCTCCCTCCCTCTTGAATTCTTTCTTCACTTCTTTTCTTTGGTCTTTTCCTTTTATTGTACTTCTTTTTCTTTGGTCTGTTCGTCGTTTGTAAACAACAACTTCTTATTTTTGATGTGGTCTGCTTCTTTTCAACCCTGGTATTTTATATAACTTTTTATCTGGCTTTTTCGTCGACCATCCCATTCCGTCGTTTTTTAAACAAACTTAATTTGTTTTTTACACGTCGTTATGGCAATTTGGAATTCTAGATCTTGAAATGTTTCAAGTGTATGTGTGTGGTAAATGTTTACAACGCTTTTCTATTTCTTAAAGAATGCTTTCTATAAAATTTACATCTTTTATTGATAATTTTACTAATGGAGTATTACCATACTACAATATGCTTCATATCGATTGAGAAAGGCCTTCTTAAATTATTAATGCAAAATGATGTATTTTGCGAGCGGGTAATTGATTATTTTGCTACTTAGTACAAAGAATAGGCGAATTCCTCTCATTTATCGAAAAGAGTACGCAATAGTTTTCCGTGTTTCAAAAAAAAAAAAAATAGAATATTTATTTTAGTTTTTTAAGAAACATAGATGTATTTAGTTATTATTATTATTTATCAATAACTTATTTTTGTTTACCATAGAATTTTCTGAGACTATTATATTTGTTATTTATTATTAGTTTGCTAAGAGTTTGTTATCATTTTCTTAGTTTAATAGGAGTTTATTCTAAGTTTTTATTACCTCTGTACCTATCACCTTACACCTTTGATCTGTTTCCCTATCCAGGTAAGATTTTACTGGTTCTTGCTAAACAATAAATTATATTTTACTTTGATGTCTTTTTTATATCAATTTTTATTCTACACTTCCAATGATACAATAATAGGTATAAAAATATGATTTATTGACTGAGAAGAGTTAGGTTAGAGTAGCCTCCCCTGCCTAAAAAGTCACGAGCCGCCACTGGTTTCATGTCCATGTTTGTAGTAGTTTCTTCCTATAATATAAATGCACAATAAAATTCATGGGTAATACACTTAAATATTCATTAACTCGCCTATAAGAAACGCAGATGTAATGTAATCACTAAAGGCCGGATAATATGCAGTTTGCATAAATTTGCATATTTGCGTAATATATGCATTTCGTATATTATTTGCATATTTTGTAGTAATTCAGCATATTTGAAGTATCCGAGTTTTATTTATTTATTGGATGTAATTTATTATAGGATAGGCATTACTAAAAATATGTCGTGGTTGTAACAAACAAAGAGTTAAACAGCCCTCTTTAAATTAAAAATAGCATTCTATGAAGCCTCTTCTCGATACTTTTCCGATAAGCGCTTCCAAAATGTATTAATGCTGTTCCCATACATCTAGACCGGGACAGAATTCAAGGAAAAGCTAATTCCCTGAAACTTCTAAATAAATACAAAAATACATTTTACCAGAAAATTAGGAGCACAGGTGTTTCTTTGTTATTCGGAGAAATTTATTCCCATATTCGAAAGCAATCTTATTTATTTTAAATGTCATTTTACGTTGGTTTTTCGAAGTGTAAACTTGTGGGTTGTTATTAATTATAATAGCACAAATGCCGAAAATAGCGACTGTGCCTGGATGGATTGCACTTTATTCAGAATTGCGTATGGATGGAGAAAAAGTATTTTGTGTAGCATGCAGCAAGATTGTAAGTAAAATTTAAGTTTATTTCCTCTTATTAATCTATAGTTTTTAGACGATGTTTAACAAAATCACCAATACAACGTTTCGACAAATAATTTTATTTTAAAATGAGTAAAATGAGATGTATATTTCATGCGTATTTTTCGCATATCATCAGCAGAATACGAAATATGTAATTTTTAAATAAAAATCATTTTAAAATAAAATTATTTGTCGAAGGGTTGTGTTGGTTATTTTATTAAATGTCGTTTATTCCGATTGCTTCGCAAACTCTTTACACATTAGTTTTTACTACTCCTTTATCTTTTACTAACACTTATTTTATAAGAAAACAACTTATGATGTGATATTTTTTATGCAGGTTACAAGTGCGAGAAAGTTTCAAGTCGACCAGCATATTAAAACTGCATCTCATGCTGCAAAACTATCAAAGATGATCATCAACCTCCAAAAAATCGGAACAAGAACGATTTAATGAAGATTTGTGCCTAATGATTGTGGCGGCAGATATTCCACTACATAAAATAAAAAATTTAAATGTCAAGTTATTTTTGCAAAAGTACACCAGCAAATATAATATTCCCGGCGACAGCACCTTAAGAAAAAATTGTATTCACCGTATCTATACAGAAACATTGAGTAGCATTAAGAAAGCTGTGTCAAACAATTACCTTTACATATGCGCAGATGAAACTGATGATACATAGTTCATTTAATGATAGGTATCCTTAACGTAACCGTTCCAGCAAAATCTTATTTAATTTCATCCAAACAGTTGGAAGAGGCAAATAATTTGACAATAAGAAGGTTTATACAGGAAGAACTGGCAACCTTTTTTACCGGAATCGATTCCAACAGAAAAATTCTATTGTTTTTAACCGATGCCGCACCATACATGGTGAAGGCAGCTTGCAACTTGAAAATCTTTTACCCAAATTTAATTCACACAACTTGCTTGGCGCACGGACTAAATCGTGTTGCAGAAGAAGTAAGAAACCATTTTCCCTTGGTAAATACTTTAATTAGTAGTGTTAAAAAGTGTTTTTAAAGGCTCCATTAAGAGTTTAGTTTTACAATCATCTACCCGGTATTCCGCTTTCTCCTCAACCAGTAATCACACGATGGGGAACGTCGTTGGAAGCTGCTATTTTTCATGCAAATCATTATGAAGAAATAAAGACAATTATTATGGATCTTGATAGCGATACACAATCTGTGCTAGACGCCCAAAAGGTGTATTCGAGTAAAGAAATACCTCAACAGTTGGCGTTTATTAAAGCCAACTACAGTTTAATTTCCACTTCTATATTGCAATTGGAAAAACAATTTATGTCGCTAATTGAGAGCGTTGAAATAATAAACAAATTTGAAAAGTTATGTTTTGATGTCAAAGGAAGGGTGGGAAAATCCGTGTATGAAAAATTTTTAAGTGTAATAGAAAAAAATGAGCGTTTTAAAAAGCTGAAGGATATTGCTAAAATCTTGAGTGGTGAGTCAGTAGAAAATATTGAGTTGACAATAGGAGGATATTTCTAATTTGAAATATGCTCCTATAACAAGCGTGGACGTAGAACGAACCTTTTCAATATATAAATACATGTTATCAGACAAGCGCCACAAGTTTTCTATTGAGAACTTTGAGAAATATGTAATTGTAAATTGTTTTCATAGTTAATTATGTTGTAAAATGTTATAAATAAACTTGTAGTAAACATAATAGAATTTTTTTCTATAATATTATATTTTCCAGCATGACTCCTATTTTTTTATCTGCATATTTTTCATAAGAAAGTGTATATTTAGGCCAAAACATCTGCATATTTATGCGCATATTTCATTTTCTTTTGCATATAATCCGGCCTCTAGTAATCACACTAAACTTGGTATTCGGGAATTCCCCAACTTTCACAAGGGAATTGCGCATAAGCGAAAGAAATAGCACGGACAAGCGAAATCCGTAAGACGCACGCATTAGCGTATAATAATAACACGTATAATGGGGACACGGAAAATCGAGATTCCACTGTATTTAATTTGTTATTTTTCGCTTCTACGCTTAACCTGCAGCAGCTGTTCCTACTACAAGTTCTGAGTGCAAATTGGAAACTTAGAAGGTAGGTACTTGTTACGATCTATAGGTAACTTTTTACGCGTATCGCGCAATACAATTTGTTCAATAAAACTTCTAATAAATCTTCTAGAACTGCTGCTTTTTTGTTTTCTCCCGCTTTTAGGAAAATTTGAATATGAACGCATGATAATCCATATATCCAATTATCCCATCCAAAACTAATTGGCATTCCAAAATCGATTATCTAATCGGCGAATTACCTCTCAATCTAATAAATTCGCCCAAATTCCATACAGTGAAGAGGTATTCTTAAGTGAATCCCGTAAACTAGACCGAATTTCTCAAGATGTTGAAATGATAGAAAATGGCTCAGTCACATGGTCGCAGACGAATTTATAGCCTCGGAGACCGGCAAAAACAACGAATCCACAACGGAAGATTTAAAATCGAAAAGTTAGCCCAAAGCTAAGAAGAATTATCAAAGTAAAGGAAGATGATCTCCAATTAGGCATTAATTCAATTAATCAACTAGTAAAACCAAAATACAGAAATTACAGAACTCGATGATAAGCTTATGTAGTTACGCCTATCGAATACTGTTGGCGCTATAACAATGAATCTGAATTAAAATTTAATAAAAAAGTTGAAATTTCAACAGGAAATGAAAACCTTACTAATGACTAGAGTTTGTCATCCACCTTTTTAACAAACTCTACTAATGACGTAATGACTAACTGTTTGTTGGAGTGTCCATTGCGCGAAGTGTATTGGGAAAGTGGTCAGAAATTGCGGTACCTCCCTTGCATTGTACCGGTACTTTTCTAATATATAAATAAAGGTCGATAAAAGTTTTCGAAAGTATTTATGTGTACAGTAAAAACAATATAAAAATAAAAATAAAATTAATCTTGTATAGGCATAGTGCACTCAAGCGAATTTCTGAACATTATAATCTTTAAACAGCTCGATAATACTATTCAAAGTTTTTTCTATACGTAATAAATGTAGATAAAACTTTTCAAAAGCATTTGCGTATATAATACAAACAATGCAAAAAACTAATACAAAATTAAAATTGTGTATTGAATACAATTTAAGACACTTGACCTTGCTCTCATACGCATTTCTGAACATTATAAATTATAACCTTTAAATTGCACGATAATATCGTTACTGTTGATAACGGTTAATAAGTGTGTAAGACTGACAAATCATTTAATTAGTAATAATCGTTAAAATGGGTGATACTGAGCTACCAATTTCAAATGAGGAAGCCCTTAAATTATGTGAGGAACAAGATCCTTCAACGAAGGTATGTGTAAGGTTATGTTTAGTAACAGATAAAATAAGGTGGGTGTTTGAATCCCAGATCTATTTTTCAAATTCCAAAAACGTCCGTAAAACTCCTAAATAGTACTCCTGTTGTTAATTGATTTGGATTAAATGTAATAATTTTTTTCTTTTGGAAGATCAAAAAAATAATAACAATAATAAACTTCTAATTCAAATCTGAAATAAAATGAAGCTTTGATAACCGTAATTTTATATTTTGGTCGGAATCCTTTTTTGGTATTTGGCACCTTGTATTACCAGGTGATTCAAAAAGATTGAGCGTGTTCGAATTTCAAGAAGAATATTTCTAAGATTGCTGTTATACAGTACGACTAATAACATGATTGTCTTGATCCAGGGCGCACATGCCAATACTTCTAATCGTTCATGTGAAGTTAACAATTAAGGGATTTCTAGTAAATTCCAGTAAATCTTTTGTGAAATACGTCACTGTCGTACCGTGGGAGTGTTTTAAAGCGATGTTTTATTCAATTCTTGAATTTGAAATTCTTAGTTTCGTGTCTTCGTTTAAGGCTAAACGATTTGCCAAAGAAAATTATGTGAAAAGAATTATCGAAAAACGCATTAGACAGCATATAAACACAAATTACATGTACAGTGGAGCGTCGATTATCCGAACTAATGTCCAAAAATGGTTCGAGTAGACAAAAATTCGGATAATCAAAATGTACAAAAGAATTAACGAAAAGGGGAAAGGTGTAAAATAATCAACCTCGTTCGTGTAATAATTCGTGAACAATTTTGTCGTCCCCCAGCATCTGATACCCTGGGCACCACTATCCACAAGTAGCCATTTATCCACGTTCTCTTCATCACAGTTAGTGAAACACCAACGTTCTTTAACCCGTCCAACATTTTGACGGGTTCATTGTTAGGTTCGTCGATTTGTATTTCATCTTTAGATGGTTTCAGTAGCTTATTCCACGATTTGTGGAAGGTGCTGTTTTTTACTCTAGTCTAGTCCATACCTCGACCAACATATAACAGCACTCTTTTAATTCGTTTTTTTTTTGTACATAGAAATAATTGTTTCTTCATCATTTTTACCGCATGAACGGTTTCGGTATAGTTTTTTCAATGTTCTGGTGACGCTTTAGCCCATAGGTTGAATAAAATCTCTTTAAATTCTCGGAAAAAGAAACTGCTACTGTAGCGTTAGCACTTAATATTTTATCATGAATCTCGATTTGACGAATTCTATGCTGTAATTTGAAATTTTTCAGCCCACCCAGAATTTGCGACGAATGACAAGTTACCACCAAGTTTCATGTTCCACTGCTTTTTCACACAAAATGGCCGTTTTTACAAAAACCAATTGAATCTTCCAACAATTTCGGGTTTAAGTTTTTTCATAGTTATTGTTATCGTTGATTTACCAAGCTAGTACCTGACCCGTTTGACCTTTCTTCAGCCACGTAACAATTTCCAGTTTATCTTTTAATGAAAGGACTTCTCGTTTCCTTTTTGTGGACATTTTGCAAGTTTTACTTAAAGTATATGACCACAAATTCAATATACACCTCACAATGAATGATTTTGAACTGAGAGCTTTGATTGGCAATCGACCGTATGAATGGAAACAGATTTAGTGAAAAATCTAATGAACAAATTACCCAGACATATGTAATTTTTAATTAAAAATATTGACACAGCTAACAACCCTCTTTCTAAGAATTAATTAAGCTTTTTATACGTGAACCGTCTCAGCACTTCACTGTACATATATTTTTTTGTTTTTAACGATTTCCGTGAGTAAAATTCCAAAAACTGAGGCAACCACAGACTGAACCCGTCTTTCCGGAATACCACTTCCAAGAAATATTTTGTAAAAGCATTGCGTGCTAGCGATGCTCGGCCAGAGGCGACATTTCCTATGATTTGATTTTTTCTCATGAAACTAGATCGGATAAGTGACCGTCCGAACAACCGATGTTCGGATAATCAAAGCTCTATTGTATACTAACCCGTATGTTGAATTGTCGAACTTCTTGTTGAATTTGACTTCTCCATAACGCTGATTTCTCGCGTTGATTTTAAGATTGGCATTGCGTCGTGCCCAAAATCTGTAATTTTGTGAAGACACAGCATCCTTTGTAGCAAACGTACGAGTACATTCCAGCTGAAAACAATATGCTTTTAGATACTTTCAGGTATTTTCCACAAGATTGTCACCAACCCATTATCGTTTTTGTAGACTTCTGCAATTTTTCTTACTGTTTCGTCTAAAATTTCGGAAAAATCTAGCCCTCCACCATTCAGGTCTCTTATAATTATCACTAATATTAGTCTACCTTTCCTGTTTTCTATTTTTTCCTGTAGATCTGTCACAGAACTTATATCTATCGCTTATTACTTTTCCCCTTCGTTACGTACACCTCCATTCTTTCATGTCGGTTACTTTTTCTTTGCTTATTATATTAACTATTTCCGATTGTGCCCTTTCTTTGTGCTCTACACTGTAGATAATCAAATGAAAATTGTTCGGTTCTACATATGTGCCTTTGGGCTTTATATACAGGTTATGTATCCAATTTCGCTTCGTTTATGTATACCACCAAATTTCCATGTAGCTAGTCTCTAAACACTCTTATGTATGTTACTTTCCTTACTTTGTTCCTTTTTCATCGCCATGTCCGTTTCCATAGTATCTCCATTATTTAGCATATTTACCGTTTCTCTATCTAATTCAAGTTCTTGTTCTTATTTGCTCGTCCATATTATCCTTTCCTATGGACCTCTGGAAGTCAACACGCCATTCGTTTGGTTTTGCCACTCGCTATCTTTGCCCTTATATGTTTCATTATTTATTAGCAGTTTATTGTACCTTATTAAACGCTTTTCAACTTATTTTCAATTTTCCTAAATTTCGGTACTAGTATGCTTTCTGCCTGTAATGTACTCTTGTTGTAATATTTGCCTATCGATATATCAGTGTCTTTCAGCTTTTTTGCATGTTTTAGGATCTTGGCTTTTGTGTTTTCTTTTGTAATATTTAATAATTAATATAATAATATATTATTTATTAATTGGTCTTTTCCTTTGATTGGAGTACTTTTTAATCTTCTTTATTTCCAAATCCATATCTAGGTTTGATCTAAGTATTATGTATTACTGCGTATAGCTTTTCTTTAGTCCCCGCCATTCCTCGTTCCCATCATTATTAATTCCATTTCACTACAACATTCTTTTTTAATCAAATTCCAATTATTTTTATTCCATCTTCTTGCTTCAACATCTTAGTGTCGTGCTTTGCCCTGTTTCACTGCGATACTGACAGCATTTTGTATCTCATTTATTTCTTTCATACTTTTCCCTATTTGTTGAAATCATTTTTTCTATTCTACTCTTATCGCGAGAAATAAACAAACGCTACTTCGTGCTTTCCTGCGACCAGAGGAACTCTATTTCTTTAACTAATTCGGCTGGTGCATTCTAGAAAATTTTGAAGCTAGCAAGCGACTAATTTTTTCGAAGCCTTATCCTAATTACAGCCGACCTTACTCACCTCAAATTGCTCTAGAAATTGCAAAAAAATTGTTTAATGTAAATTTATCCAGGACTTCATATTCCAACAAACGATGTACCGCATAAAAGATCCTCGTAAATCGATACCTTTTACACTGGAGTTCTGGGGATGAAGTTGTTGCAAAAAAGATTTTCCAGCAATGAAATTTTCGCTTTATTTTATGGGCTTCGAGGACGAATTAGTCGGTGAATTAGGTACAAACGAAAGATCACGTTGGACGTTTTCAAGAAAAGCTACATTAGAATTAACACAGTAATGTTTAGATCATGAAGTATCTGTTCAAATATAATTTCTAACTTTTTGTTTTAGTAATTGGGGCACTGAATCCGATCCTGATTTTAAGTATCATGTAGGAAATTCTGAACCAAGAGGATATGGTATTTTAATAAATCGATTAATATTGTGCATTGTAAAATCTTTATTTCGTTTAGGTCATATTGGAATTATGGTACCGGATGTCGACAAAGCTTGTGAAAGATTCGAATCACTGAATGTTAATTTCATTAAGAGACCTCAAGATGGTAAAATGAAAACTATTGCTTTTATCACCGATCCTGACGGTTACTGGATTGAAATTTTTGCCAATTCGAGTGTGTAAATTATTATTATATTAACTATTCTGGTATATTTTTTTGCATCAAATCAGGTTTCTGTTTTGTACATATTAATCATAAAACACAAATAGTATAAATAGATATATGTTTACAATAAAAATTGCTAATTGTAAGCTTACTTAAGTTTTTTTGTTTACTTGTAGTTTTGATAAAATTGCTAAATTGCTCCCTTGGAAGGGAGTGTTTTCAAGCTACGATATTCTCTTCTACACCATTCGAAAGACCGCATTTCTCTGATCCAGGATCAACCTCGGAACGGTTTTCTATCCTTGATAGTTTAGGACCCACGAGCGCTTGAAGTTGGCCCATATGTATTATACAGCTCTACAGGCCTTGGGCTACAAGAAAATATTTACTCTATAATTCAATACAGATGAACTATTTCTTGCTTCTCCCAGAAGCTTTGAATTACCGATCTCCACACCTGTCTGTCTAGCACCCTTGCTCTTCAATCCACCATCTTTACACTAAAAAGATCTTCTGTAACACTGTCGTATCATCTTTTTGTGGTCTTCCTTTCT
Source organism: Chrysina gloriosa (assembly GCA_038088585.1). Taxonomy (NCBI): domain Eukaryota; kingdom Metazoa; phylum Arthropoda; class Insecta; order Coleoptera; family Scarabaeidae; genus Chrysina; species Chrysina gloriosa. The sequence goes on from CM076095.1 coordinate 12,492,879, forward strand.
TTCTCTTAATAATGGGTTTTCTGTATAATGCTATTTTTGGCATTCTTTCTCTGCCCATCTCTATATGGCCCAACCACCGTATCCTTTGCAACCTGACAAACGAACTTATACTTGGTTTTTGTACAGAGCTTTCAATTCTCTATTTGTTCTTCTCATCCAGCCCTTCTCTGTATTTTTTCCTCCAAGATAGCTCTTGATATTTTTCTCTCCCATCTGTCTAGCACTTCTTCTGTTTTTTTTTTCTAATATCAAAGTTGAAATTCGCCAATTTTCATTTATATTCACTCCTATTTTACCCGCTTTGACCGAATTTCGGATGGCGTTTTCTCGAAACCTTCCTATAAGCAGATTTTGCCTAGGAATCGAATGAAACAAGAACGAACGCGCTATCTCTAATAATTTTTGCGCTAGAACGAAATTATGGTAATTTTAGGTGACATTTTTTCAAATTTCAAAGTACCATACCTCCGGAACGGTGGGACCTAGAAACCTCCGGTTTGTTTCATTTTAATCGGCTCGTAGCGTACCGAGTTTGAACTGGCAAGCTCTATCGAAAGTATGCTATCTCAAAATCTGACAAAATTTCTATGCTTTGAGGTAGAAATTTTGTTGGACAAAAATGTTTTCAAAATCGCGTTCAAAATATGCCTATTCGATAGATTTTGGTTCGTAGCATCCAAATCTTCCATCCAGGACTCTCTATCTCTTACCGTTCTCGAGATAGAAAAGGTTCGTTCGATTGCGTTCGAAATATACCTATAGGATAGATCTCGACGAGTAGGTTCCAAATATGGCATTATAAACACTAGCTGCAATCGTTACGCAGATATGGACGTTTAAAGTTTTCCTTTGTCCGATCGCGTTCTATCGTACACCAATCGATGCGTCTTGATGCGCTGATTACAACGGTATGTGATTTGTTTAGATTATTTCAAACGGTTGCCGACAAAATGCAAGAAAAGTCGCTAAAATCGCATACCCATTTTCGCTTCTGCGGGACTTAGGAGGTTCAATCCTATATCAACCGACGCGTTTTGCAAAAATTTTCAAAGAAATTATTTTGCCCCTATAAAGAATGAATATCTTAAGCACCCCGCTCAAGAAGTATGCTTAAAGCAGGCAGACCTCAGACGGTGCTAGGTCACTAGCAAATATATATGTCACCGTGAAAGACCGAAATCTGGAGAATGTCGACTCTCACCGGTGAATGTCAACATTCACATAGTCGCTTGGTGTATGTCCGAAATATTTGCTAAATACCCTTATTTCTGACTTACACCGGTAAATGTCGACATTCACCATGCACTAATGGTGAATGTTGAACATGAAGATTTATATTTTCTTCTCCGTAATTCAGTCGCTATAAAATATCACAAAGCTGACGTAACTTTTTCGCCTCTCTTCCTGAGAAGAGTGACCAAGAATATAAAATACACAGTACATTCTAAATGAGAAAAGAAAATAATAGTAATATGAAAATTACTTAATTATGTGATTCAAATCTTATTTATTGTAACAACTTAAACTATTGTGACACTTTGAATTGCACAAAAGTCCCTTGCTCTTACAACTGCATTTATTTGTAGAACACTTTGCAGTGACAGCGTGTATAGCCTTGCCCCCGCTTCTCGAGAAAATCTCATCTATGGAAAGTGACTTTTCTTTACAAATTACGAACTGATTACGTGTGCAAAGCTGCTTGAGGGTACCATTTTTATTTGCCAGTTTATAGAAGTCGGAGTCTTCTATTCCAACAACAACCGCTAACAAATTTCGGCTATCTGTACAACCACGGTCAACATCAGGGACTTGTATTCGTACAGTATCACCAATTTGAGCAGGAGGGAATTGTTTTTGTGAGGTTCGTAACATTTTTGCTTGCAGTAGAAGATTCTCTTTCGCGGCCGCTCTTTTTATAGAAACTGACTCGTGTTTTTCAAAGAGAACTTGATGTGAAGACGTTGTAGATTGCAGATCCTCTTCAATATTTTTCTTCGGAATATGGGTTTCGATATGACCAACGCTCAAATTTCTTTCAAAAGTATAATAGTTTCTTCGAGCTGTACTTCGGTTTCAAAAGTATTGGCAATTTCTTCGAGTTGTTCTTCGGTTTCAATATTTGCGATTTGTTCGCTAGGCAAAAAGACGATGCTATATCTCTTTTTGCTTTAACGCCAAACATGGCTTCATAAGGACTTTGGCGTATTCCCTCGTGGTATGTAGTGTTCTTGGCAAATCGAACAAAGGGTAAACCATCGGACCATTTATTTGTATCGTTATCGTTCATCCATGCAGTTAGCATATTCTATATGTCCTGATTGGCCCTTTCAACTGAGCCTTGTGTTTGACTGCGACGAGGCTTTCCATGAACTATCTTAACATCTTTCCACATAGCGCATATTTCTGATATGGCTTGGATTACTGGATTCTCTACCATTATCTGATTGCAATATTGCTGGTGCACCAAACTCATAGCAGAGCAAAGGATTTGGCGGAAGGAGCCAGTCGCCTCTTTGTCGGCTCCTCTCTTTTGAATCTAGGATTTGGCGGGAAAGAACCAGTCGCCTCTTTGTCGGCTTTTCTGTTTTGGACCTCCACCAGAGCATATCTGTGATTGTCGACATACACCAGTGAGAGTCTGAATGTACAAGAATTTAATGAAATATTTCGGACATACACTAAGCGATGTTGACATTCACCGGTGAGAGTCGACATTCTCCAATTTCGTTCTTTCACGGTAGCATATACACCAACCAACCAACCAACCAATTATGCTTTCTTCATAGCATGTGTATCGCGTACCTTATGTTCTAGCGACATAGGTTTGTTCGAACCTGTAGTTCGAGGTAGTTCCAGAATAGTTCAAGAATTTAACATTCTGAATAGGACCGAGCATGGACAGTTCCTTATCCAGTTCGGAATTGGCTTAAATTCGCAATGGTGCGAACAGAAACCAGTTCGAACTTACCCTTCCGAATTAACCTATGGTTCTGCGTACGTTGTGGATAGAAAAATGGCTACTAAAAACAACTACTATGAATAAATAGTAAATATAACAGATACAATTTATTATTATCAAAAATATGCTTTTTGTAGAGTACTTGCTAACAGTAAACAGGGAGTATAATGGCGAAAATGGAGAAAAATGGCGGAAAAATAAGGCGTCTATATTTTAGAGTAGTGTTTAATAGCAAAAACCAACCTTACAATACTAAATTACAAACAATAAATTTAAGTGCTACAATCTTTATAAGAATAACAGTACAAGTCTAATATCTAGTTTAGAAAAAGGGATGATAATAAAATGTGAATACACAGTTACAAATATAACACTAAATAAGAAGCAGGGACGTCGCCAAGAAGAAAATTTTAGCCTAAAAGGTGAGATAAAAAGAATATTAATTCAAAAAGTAAGATGAAAACATAATAGTGAATAAACATGAGCCAAACGATGTTAGAACCACCAGGAAATCTGGTTTTGGACCATGATATAGAATTTTGAAAAATTGAAGCATAGCTTCGATATTTATATGTCAGCGTCAGAATTAACACGTGCCATAGATGAATAGAGAACTTCCATATTTTCTCAATGTCGCTGGTGTAGAGGTCTTAATAGACAAGTTTAATACGTTTAAACTTTCTGATAGAAACGGAAAGAAGTACTGAATGCATTTCAGCCACGTTGTAAGCCAAGCAGTACTGAGATATTATGATCGGTTTAAATTCTTTTCGAGAACGAAACTGGATGGTGAGAGTTCTGATATTTTTATAGAAGATCTGACGTTATTGGCTCCTGAGTCTTGTAATTTTGAAAATCCAGAAGCACCATTAATAAGAAATAGATCATCGGTATAAATGAAAAACAACCACAAGAGAGATTACTAAGATCTAATTTGACATTGGTAGAAGTAGAGACACTCGAATATGTCTAGATTCGACAAAGTTAAGTGAGCATATTTGCCCTTAATTATAATCTATAAGTACCAACAGGTGAAGAAATTCAAATTAAGAGGTAAGCGACATATAACAGCGTGAATCACATGAAGAATGGATTTTTCGAAATCCTATAAGTAAAAGATCTACATAATGACTGTTATAACATCTAGTGGTACATGGACATTTTTAAGACTTCCCTTTGGATTATCGGTAAGACCGGAAGTATTCCAAAAATCAGTGAAGGGGTATTTCAGGGTTTAGATATCGGTATTTACTTTGATGATTATATTATAGCAACCAGGACAGAGAAAGAACATGATGATTTAATGCAATTTTTTTAGAAAGAGGAATAAAATACAACACAAAGTTTAACGCACACAAATTCGATAAAAAAGGTTGATAAGGTAAAATATATTATAATATATAAATATATTCAAGTGAAGGTAAACCACCTGATCTGAAATGAAAAAATTATCTCTTCTGGGTATGTTATATATATATAGGCAATATAAGCAATAAGACAACTAACAAAGAAAAATACAGAGTTTCAATGGGGTCAATTGAACTTTACAATTTAAATTCATTCCATTAAGAGATTACCAAGAAGTAGAACGAAATATTCACTACAATCGGTATCACTTAAAGGGGTTAGTAATAGTAGTTCATTCGATAGGGTGGAGTTCAAAAATTATGTAAAAGGCATTATTATGAACTTTTATAAATACAATATATTTGTAGTCTCATGGGTTATCAGAAAGATCAATAGGAATCTGTAGACATGTTGAGAAATAGTCCAGTGGCAGGAAAAGACATTTCGGAGTTTCTCTTGGAATATAAGGCTAAACGGCTATCTGCTCTGGCGGTATCGCCATCTGAATGACTATACCATCGTTTAATTAAAACTCCAATTTCAGTTCACAAAACAAAATTAACTCCGAAATTACCTACCATTAGTGGATCTGATTTTATAAACAAAAAGTAAAAAAGCAAAGCAAAACATAAAATGACGTAACTTGGAAAGGACTTGAATCTGAAGAATTTGACGTAAAACAGTGAGCAGAACAGCAGAACCACTATCCACGGTGTTTTTTAACCTGTTATTGGAAATAATAAGAAGAAAAAACTAGATCAAAACAAAATGACCGATTTTTTGCAACGAACACCAACGCATAGCTTTCGCGGTCGATTTTACGGGGATAACAAGGGGAAAGAGAGAACCTCAAAAACTGATAAAGTGTATAGCAGGGAAAGCTCAAAAATTTGTACTGGAAACTAATGAAGAAAAGACAAAATATACGGTAATGTTTAATCTCAAAAAGGAACTTATTAATATTAAAGCAAATGCAAGTCAATATAGTCAGCAAGTAGATGAGCGATACCTAACGACATAAGCACAAAAGAACACGTATATATTTGAAAGAGTTAAGGACTTTATGTATCTTAGTGCGAAAATAGAAAAGAAAACACATCAAAACGAGAAAATAATGGCAAGAATCGGGAAAGAATACCGGAAATGTCAAGTTGTGAAAGTTGAACGTTCTAAAAACAAGCCAGCTAGTCTTCGAGTTTTTTACCTTCTGATTAGAGATGTTATAGACGATGATTTTGACTCCTCGACGAAGAAATCGTGTACATACATATTTTGGAGAATTTTGTCAATCACCAGAGAAATCCGAAAAAGATTTTCGAGACAATTTGTTAATTGAATGAGGAATTGGGGATCGGTCAAAACCGCAACTAATTTCAGACGGTGCGCTTCAAAAGAGTTAACGGCGTTTGTGTTTTGAGCATCGATGACTCCCTTCTTTTGCTTGAAGATACTGGTGACCGTTATTAGTTTTGAGTTCAATTCGAGATGTAGATTAGTGGAACTGTCTACAAAAATAATTTACGCGCAATGTTGATATGACGATTTATATATTGTTCGTTTGAACAATTATTATTTACATTGAGTGATGAATACAATTGGTTTTTGGTTTGGCAGTCTTGGTCTTGATAGACGTGCAACATCAAGACCAAGAGCAAAGACTTTGAAGGGCAAGTCCAAGACCGAGAGTATAGCTTGCAAGACCAAGAACAATGCAAAACCAAGTGCGCAAAAGTATTACACACGTGCATATAAATAATTTTTATGACCTATGACCTTTTATATGGAGACGTCAAACAAATAAAGAAATAGTGGATTCATATGGAAAGCAAAAGATCCGAGCATGAAGACTCCGGTGGCTAGGCTATATTTTGTGAATGCCGGAAGAAGGAACTTCCAAGAGAATGTTATAAGACGGAGAGTCAAGGTGATAGAGAATGGGACGCCCAAAGAAGAAATGGATGAAGACTGTACAACGTGAATTTGAAAACCTGAGTGTGAAGATTGGGAGGAAAAAGCCAAAGGGACCAAATAAAATGAGGAGAAGTAAGAAATAAATTGGAAACAAGAGCGTACAAAGTCGGCTACGCTAAGTTCTATATACGAGGTAGGCGCCATAAATTCTCGACCTGACAGGCTTATACGGGTCAAGGGTGTTGACCAGTGACTAGTTCATGAAAATGTTGCAGCTAACGAAAACGGAGTATTGTGCGATCGTTTAATTTTAAGAGAAGAAAGGCATACGCCTAATCACATTAAATAACGTTTAGACGACGTTTAAAGTACCCAAAGGAAACAATTTTGCATTTTGAATTTTAGACTATGATACGACCAGTGAGGTGCAATTTCAAAAATCTTTAACCAAAAAAAAAAAAAGAACTTATTATTTTATTATTAAAGATACTAGTCCATACGGTCAGAAATTTTTGTAACAAAGTTTATAGTGACATTTTTCTAAAATGTGGTGAACAATATTTTTCTTATTTAATTCGTTGTCTAGATACTTTTTAAGCGGTAGTTAGATAATATTTACAGATACTGTAAGTACTGTATAATGCATCACACAATTATTCAATCGAGTACAAGAGAGTATACCGGTGAATTCTAATCTCAAAATAGCTTGTTAGTTAATTAGTAGTTGCAAAGCATGACTGGTGGCAAATACAGGCCCTTCAATAATGACCTTAACCCCAAGACCCAATTTTCCTTTAATCCGTTAGATTAGATTAAAAGATCCTGAATTTACAAATCTAAAAGTTCATATCCCAATCACAACCAGTTTGTCTGACAAATTTATCATTTAGTCATGGTCATGTTAGTTTTCATTAACAAGGTATCACTAAGGCCTCGTATAATGCTTGACAGATGGAATTAATCGCTATATCAGTGATTTAAATATTTCTTTAGTATCAGAAACATCCTTGAACTGGTGTTCTCGTTGAGCATTTCGACTTTTCTTTATTTTTAGTGCAACGAATATAGTGGCAAGGACGAATACAAAACAGGGCAAAATAATCATGAACAAATGTTTCGCTAAATATGATGTGTCGATATCATAAGTTTTCATTTGGTTAGATCCGTGGCTTGGTATGTTGTTATAATCGCCCAATAGCTTTCTTACATATTCGTCCTCGGTTGTGGAGGTCATTTCTATGACGATGGCATCATCCTGGTGGAAGTGAGATTATTAGTATTGTTATTAATAACTAAAGGCCGGATAATATGCAGTTTGCATAAATTTGCATATTTGCATAATATATGCATTTTGTATATTATTTGCATATTTTATAGTAATTCAGCATATTTGAAGTATCGGAGTTTTATTTATTGGATTTATTGGATGTAATTTATTATAGGATAGGCATTACTAAAAATATGTCGTGGTTGTAACAAACAAAGAGTTAAACAGCCCTCTTTAAATTAAAAATAGCATTCTATGAAGCCTCTTCTCGATACTTTTCCGATAAGCGCTTCCAAAAATGTATTAATGCTGTTCCCATACATCTAGACCGGGACAGAATTCAAGGAAAAGCTAATTCCCCGAAACTTCAAATAAATACAAAAATACATTTTACCAGAAAATTAGGAGCGCAGGTGTTTCTTTGTTATTCGAAGAAATTTATTCCCATATTCGAAAGCAATCTTATTTATTTTAAACGTCATTTTACGTTGATTTTTCGAAGTGTAAACTTGTGGGTTGTTATTAATTATAATAGCAAAAATGCCGAAAATAGCGACTGTGCCTGGATGGATTGCACCTTATTCAGAATTGCGTATGGATGGAGAAAACGTATCTTGCGTAGCATGCAGCAAGATTGTAAGTAAAATTTAAGTTTATTTCCTCTTATTAATCTATAGTTTTTAAACGATGTTTAACAAAATCACCAATACAACGCTTTGACAATTAATTTTATTTTAAAATGAGTAAAATGAGATATATACTTTTTATTCCGTATTCTGCTGATGATTTTTAAATAAAAATCATTTTAAAATAAAATTATTTGTCGAAGCGTTGTGTTGGTTATTTTATTAAATGTCGTTTATGCCGATTGGTTCGCAAACTCTTTACACATTAGTTTTTATTACTCCCTTATCTTTTGCTAACACTTATTTTATAAGGAAACAACTGATGATGTGATATTTTTTATGCAGGTTACAAGTGAGAGAAAGTTTCAAGTCGACCAGCATATTAAAACACGATCTCATGCTGCAAAACTATCAAAGATGAAATTGGCGAAGAAGGGCCAGCAAACATTACCGCAATGTTTGCCATCAACCTCCAAAAAATCGGAACAAGAACAATTTAATGAAGATTTGTGCCTAATGTTTGTGTCGGCAGATATTCCACTACATAAAATAAACAATTTAAATGTCAAGTTATTTTTACAAAAGTACACCAGCAAATATAATATTCCCGACGAGAGCACCTTAAGAAAAATTATATTCACGGTATCTATGCAGAAACATTGAGTAACATTAAGAAGGCTGTGTCAAACAATTACCTTTACATATGCGCAGATGAAACTACTGATAGTGTGGGCCGATACATAGTTCATTCAATGATAGGTATCCTTATCATATCGGTTCCAGTAAACTCTTATTTAATTTCATCCAAACAGTAGGAAAAGGCACATAATTTGACAATAACAAGGTTTATACAGGAAGAACTGACAACCTTTTTCTTACCGGAATCGATTCCAACAGAAAAATTCTATTGTTTTTAACGGATGCCGCACCACACATGGTGAAGGCAGCTGGCAACTTGAAAATCTTATACCCAAATTTACTTCACACAACTTGCTTGGCGCACGGACTAAATCGTGTTGCAGAAGAAGTAAGAAACAATTTTCCCTTGGTAAATACTTTAATTAGTAGTGTTAAAAAGTGTTTTTAAAGTCTCCATTAAGAGTTCAGTTTTACAAACATCTACCCGGTATTCCGCTTTCTCCTCAACCAGTAATCACACGATGGGGAACGTCGTTGGAAGCTGCTATTTTTCATGCAAATCATTATGAAGAAATAAAGACAATTATTATTGGATCTTGATAGCGATACACAATCTGTGCTAGACGCCCAAAAGGTGTATTCGAGTAAAGAAATACCTCAACAGTTGGCGTTTATTAAAGCCAATTACAGTTTTATTTCCACTTCTATATTGCAATTGGAAAAACAATTTATGTCGCTAATTGAGAGCGTTGAAATAATAAACGAATTTGAAAAGTTATGTTTTGATGTTAAAGGAAGGGTGGGAACATCCGTGTATGAAAATTTTTTAAGTGTAATAGAAAAAATGAGGGTTTTAAAAAGCTAAAGGATATTGCTAAAATCTTGTGTGGAGAGTCAGTAGAAAATATTGAGTTGACAATAGAGGATATTTCTAATTTGAAATATGCTCATATAACAAGCGTGGACGTAGAACGAACCTTTTCAATATATAAATACATATTATCAGACAAGCGCCACAATTCTTTTATTGAAAACTTTGAGAAATATGTAATTGTAAATTGTTTTCATAGCTAATTATGTTGTAAAATGTTATAAAGAAGCTTGTAGTAAACATAATAGAATATTTTTTTCTATAGTATTACATTTTCTAGCATTACTCCTATTGTTTTATCTGCATATTTTTCATAAGAAAGTGCATATTTAGGCCAACACATCTGCATATTTATGCGCATATTTCCACTTTTTTTTTGCATATAATCCGGCCTCTATTAATAACTTAACATTAACAACGGAAATGATTACTTTTTGCCATTTTCATGAAGCGACGGAACGGCAGAAAGTCGCTCCACTTTCTCGAGCATGGTCAAAATTTGTAAAGCTTTCGGATTTTCTTCGTTAGAGATTATTACCTCCGCCGGTGTCACGCTCAAAAGACAATTGTGATCGACATCCAATGAGTCGATCTCCGCCAAAGTACCGTTCTTGCACATAACGTTCATCGGTTTATTTTCAGGTAGCGTCAACTTGCCTGGAAATGGGGGATAGATATAGAATTTCATTTTATTTTTCTATCGACAGTGGGTTTGTGTATCTAAAGTGGCGTGGCCAACAGTTTTTGCCCCCGGGCCGAATTGGAAAGGAAACTTTTTTCACGAGCCGAACGAAATATTAGAATTGCAAAATGTTAAATACAAAAACTATTTTAACAAAATTTTATTATGGAATTTGGTTATAAATAAATGTGATTAATTTAGTACAACAAATTAACAAAAAGAAACCAATTTTCTTAATATCTGGCTCTATACTTGTAGTTGTTACACAGCCTCCAAATGTAAATCATTCAATGTAGATACTGTACTTTTATTTAGATTCATTACAGAAAAAGTTTGTTCACAAATATAAGTTAAGCTGAAGATTACTAAATATGTCGTGGCAAGCCCTTTTATACTTTTGAATTTTTCATTATTCAATTGCTTATAAAAATTGCACAAATTTTCTTGCTTTTCGCGATATTTCTCATGTAATAATTCATCACATTGTAAATTGTAAGTATTTCTAATTTTATATCAACAGGAAGGTCATCTACATGTACAGAAAATGGATTTCAGATAATAGATTAAATTTTATCAATTTTCTTGAAGCAATCGAATTGCTGCTCGGAATCTGTCACTAGGGCAAGGATAGTGTTATTAAATTCTTGAACCTTTTCTCTTGAAATATTTAAAGATATGGTCTCTAACTTTGGAAAATATCTAACATTTGCATTCAGCCAGATTTCTAGAAAAAAGACTAAGCTTCATTTGAAAATTTTAATCTTTGTATTAAATCATGAGCATATAAATGTTTTCGATGTAAAAATATATTAAATATTACGTTAATATTGAAAGATTAATCGCGGGCCGTCTGAATTCATTACGTTGGCGGTATGTTGGCCAAGCCTGATCTAACCTGTTAGTCTTAGCACTCCAAAATCTGCTCGTCTTCTTAAGCAATCCAAGACCCCTTGGCTACCATAGAACGCATTTGAATCGTCAGGTTTGCAAGAAAATGCAACTGTAAAAAATATGTTTTTGTTAAAATTACAGCAAAAATCATTTCTAAGATGATGCCCGCGCCGATGTAAATGGGAAAAATCTTCCCGTAACAAAGAGTTTCCAAAGTTTGAGAATTAATGAAGGGAACGGAATGAGAAGGTTTTGAAAAATAAACACAATCTCATTTTCTATTTGTGGCTGTGGCACTTCTTTTATCTAGTGTTGGACTGAAGGCCTAAAACCTTTTGATCTCATTGGGAAACTGCTGCAATTCTGCAGTTTTGGGGGCAATCAGTAAGAGTTTAGTTTACTGTAAGTAAATGTTTTATAGAACACACTGCTGAAGTAAAACTTCGAATTTGTTCAGCACTTCATACATTTTTCACTCCCTTTGTGTACAGGACTACACCTAGCTAATTTTCCAGAATTCCGGAAAGGTTGACGTGGATAACGCCAAATTAAACAAATGGTGAAGGGAAACTGTAAATCATGGAGAAGGGAGCTGGGTGATGATGATAGTTTTTTTGCTTTTAATTGTTTTTAGTGTGAGAAGAATGTCTGCTTCAAAGATCGATGTTAAACTAATAGCTAAGTTATTAGTTGTTGAGTTGGTACTCGATGCTACAGATCCAGAGGGATCAATAGAGCGAAAGAATTTCTGAAAATCGTTGACAATCGAGAAAGATGTCGTGAATGTGTCATCCTTATCATTCTTCATGGTGCTTGGTATTGCAGAGCTAGCTCTTTTGATAGATACAACCTTCCAAAGGTATTTAGGGTTGTTTTTAATTTGGTCTTCCATATTGGACATATAATTCCGATATAGTTCTTCAGAATCACGCTTGACAATACGACGAAAATTTTTGTATTTATTCAAGTCACCAGAACGTTTATACTTAGAATGTTTACACCGAAACTTCTCCCTAACCCCTTAAACTACGATGTACGTTCCAACAACCTGGGTCTAAAACGTAAACAAGATTGAGCAGTCTTGGAGCTATTTACGGTTCGGCAAATTGGTCCCACGTTGTACCAAACGCGCACGATTTACGGAATGTAAATACATGTGCAACTACAACTGGTTTAATTTTGTGGAATATTTGATAAGTAATTACAACCTGATGTAATAATTGTGGTAGATATACCATAAAAGGTTTATTATAAATTACTAAAATATAACATAAATCAATAACATTTATCTGCAATTCCTGAATAAATTAGCAATTCACGTAATTAGCATTTATACAAAAAATTAATAATCTTCAATGGTGTGATATCGTTCGAAACATACTAGTACATGTAATGGAACTATGCATCTCTTGCACTCTCACGTTATCTCACTAGGTTTTTTATTTTTCCTGTAAACTTTACAAGGTCTTAATGGCCTTAATTTTGATGCTGTTGGGTAAATATGTTTAAGAAAATGAGCCCCATGTTTCGCGTGCAGTCTCTCTGATATATCTCCGCACGATAAATGTCTTCGTCCTTTATAATCTGGTTGTGGCATGTTCTTCAATGATGATTCGGCTATCTGATCCTATAATCAACGTAACTTTGTTTTTATCCGTTATTTATTTTGTAGAATAAAATGTACGAATTGAAAAGATAAATATCGAACAGATAAAATAAAATTTTTCGATATCCATTCATATATTTTCTCATGATTGGAAACCATGCTAGTATTTGTTTTTGTCGATCATTTCCAATTAGGTCCTCGATTAGTTTACTGGATAATAAAATTTGGTTTCGAAGTACGATTGGATCCTTGTGTAATCATTTCTACTGTTTCGCGCTTTGTGGTCATAATATGAACATTTCGCTTATTTTCATTTTACAGCGAGTATTCGATTGCAGCGTCTCATTGTATATTCCCCCTTTTTTAATTTTACTATATACAAATGCTTTGGCATATTCTCTCTTCGCACGTACTGTAGCAATTACATTTGTTTTATAATTGAACGATAGTGTCATAATGTCATGTGCAACACTGATTGTGATAGTTCTTTCACAACACTTTCAGAAGCGCTATCATCACAATTTATTTTATCATGGCACGTATATATTTTAAAGTCATAGCAATAACCTGAATCTGACTCACATCATTTGTCAAATTTAATACCGAATCTTGCCCTTTTGATGGACTGAATTGTTTATAAGATACGCATCACTTAAATTTCATGAACGATTCATCGATAGTAATGTCCTTTTTCTTTGTTTACACTTCTTTAAACTTTTGACTCAACAAATTGGTCACAGGTTTTATTTTGCTTAAATTGTCTCTATTGGCAACCAGATTATTGTTTGCGAAATGCACACGTCTTGTAATTTGCAGATATCTTTTTAGCGGTATTGGTTTTCTAAATGTGGGCGTTTCTATATAACAGGCCTCTTCGACCAATTCATTTGAATTCTTGTTTTTTTTTTTTTCACCTGGTCCATTATTATGGACAATGCAAAATATTTTTTAATTTCATTAGAATCCACAGGACAGCCAGTGTTGTCGATCTTCGTATTCTGTTTGGATTTGGTCGTATTTTGATGTGCATACCGATTAGTCTCGGTTACAATATTCTCCTAGAACATGTTATCTTGGGCCATTGTTGTACGTACTGTATGTGAATGATCTGAATCTGAGTAAAAGTGTCCTATTTGCCGATGATACTTCTTTGATAGTGAGTACCGCAAAAATCATATCTAATAGAAACTGCCGAATATACTTTGGAAGCAATTAAGAATTATACACAAAAAATTACCTAATAATAAATTCCAAGAAAACAGCATTTATAGAGTTTAGAACGACCACCTATGATAGACGTGAATCGATTTTATTGAAATATAATGGCAGTAGTATAGCCCAAGTGGATACTATTAAATGCTTGGGGTTTACACCCGATTACAAATGCAGATGGAGAGAACATATCAATAACACATGCGGTAAATTGTTGCCCTTGTGTCATGTACTCAGAAGACTCAAGGCAGAGGTCAGTTTCAATGTACTCTTAACCCTATATTTTGGTCGGTTTCACTCTGTGTTGTCATATGCAACTATAGCATGGGGATCGTCACCCCAGTTTAACAGAGTCTTTAAAATACAAAAACGTGCAATACGGGCTATGAAGGGTCTTGGCTATAGAGAGAGATGCAAGGAGCATTTCACCTCGATGGGTATATTGCCGCTGCCGTGTATCTACATCATGCAATTATTGCTGCATGCAGATTAACTGTGTGACATATGTAAAATGTGATGTTTATAAATGTTAGCCTTAGCTAAACGTAAATATTTTATTTATTATCAATGTAAATCATGACATACAAAATATGACTTGTCCTATACTATTATTATAGTGTACAGGATTAATAAACTATCTATCTATTTATCAAATATTATATTAAATATATCTAATTCTCCTTTATTTCCTTCTAACTGACGTAAGGCTGTCTCTTTTATGCCAGAAGTCATCGTGTAGTTCCAGATTTTTGGATTGTTTCCTATTTCTTTCCAAATCCAGGCCTCTGGTAGTTGACCTTCATCAGAGGTATCATCAATAACTAATCGCTTACATTTCTTTCGTACAGAAGGTATAATGTCCACTACTGTCACACATCGTGTGGGAATACTCTAATATGTAAGAATTTAAGAAAATGTATTTAGACGTGCGAACGTACCCAAGAATAACATGTAAATGATTATGATACAAAGAGATAATAAGAATCTATCACGAGCCTGGTGTGTGCTGTTTGTGGTGGAGCAAATTACAAACCGCGACCGCTCCATGGGCCATGCCCGTGATGTTTACATTTGGCTTGATCCTTGTACCAGAGGCCATGGTCGTAATATTTACATTTTGGCCCGACCGATGTGCCACGAGCCAGGCCCGTGATAATCAGTTTTGGTCCGAATACAAGACCACGTGTCTCACACGTAATTGTAGATTAACGGGTTAAGCTTAATGTGTTGAATATGGATTGGGAACGGGTTTTGAGATGAATAAAGTAATGAAAAAGGTCATATATCTTCTTATAAAAAGCATCACAAGCATCATTAACATTGCTGATGGTATAGAGGAAAGACCAGTTTATGTACGAAAGTGCATTATATAGAGCAACATAGTTTGCTTTGCGAAAATCATACAGTTTGTTGTTGGTGTTAACTGGC
The DNA here is from genome assembly GCA_038088585.1 of Chrysina gloriosa. Taxonomy (NCBI): domain Eukaryota; kingdom Metazoa; phylum Arthropoda; class Insecta; order Coleoptera; family Scarabaeidae; genus Chrysina; species Chrysina gloriosa. The sequence continues at coordinate 12,508,318 of CM076095.1, forward strand.
AGAGAATTGGTACGCCTTGATCGAATGGGAAAAGTGATGGTTAGAGAAGGATGGTAAACATCTTCCATAACATGCGGAGTGTCGTCTCTTACAACATTTATGTTACTGATATTTGTTAACAATAGGTCCAGTAGCCGTGTATCAGAATCTAAAGAAGTATTAACCCATTGAAGGTTAAGCAACCACATGCAATTGTTGACGATCTGAGATTTAACATCCTTGAGGTCGTTTGCGACAAAATGTGGAGTATTAAAATCTCCAATAATCAGGATAATCTCATCGTGATCCATATTGAGGAACTCGATTGCATTAATAAATGATTCAAAGTCGGCAGAGTTTACATCAGGTCGAGCGTAACTAATAAATATGTAACTGTAACTGAATTCGTAAGCAACCTGCATCCAATCACATCCACATGTGGAAATCAAGTGATTATACAGGATACTTCAAGACTTTGAATACGAAAATCGGACTTGAAGGCCGGCAATACGCCAGCATCCCTTTTCCTGTTTAATACATCAAATTTTCTATCCTGTCTAAGAACAGTATAATTCGTATGAAAGAGTTCGCTATTTTGAACATAATCAGATAACCAAGTTTCTGAGAGACATATAAAGTCGTGATCTAACATGCAAACACTGGAATAAAATAAACTAGTCTTAGTCCTAAGACCATGAAAATTCTGATCATAAAATAAGAGTTGATTGGTAGTTTCATTGTTGGTACGGCTGTTGGGCGTATTCCGTTTAAACGTTCTCCAGATACAATGCTGGGGATACCTTTTTGGTAGTTAATAGTCAAATTAGATTCCCCATTAGAAAGCCGCTTACACAGTTCCCTGTACAGCTCCTTCTCTAAATCAGTTCGATCATGCGACAGTGCAAGATACTTCCACTTGTCATTTGTTACGTTTTTCTTCTTTTCTTCGCGCGTACCTCGATTTCGGTCGTTACACTTGTTGCTATTAGTTAACCTTTGTTCGGGGCCTATTCTATCCGACATATATACGTTATCGATTACTTACCAATTTCCATTCTCACAGATAGAGGGAGCCTTCATGTCTATTTTAGAGTGAAATTACCATACGTTTTCCGACTGACGTATTATTAGTCCAGTCATTCTGTACAAAAATAAAATTCGACGATCTACAATCTAGGTCCTATAAACTTTTCATCTATTTTTGTTGGTTCTTGAAATATCGGAAAAAATAGAAAAAAATTTAAAGATTTGATCTGATTTTTCGGGTTTTTCTCTTTTTCCTTAATACTTATCGAAAACATGTTTATTATAAAACTTATAGGGGGTGTTTGTACGAACAATTTGGTATCTTTGTTTTTTCTCTAGGGTTATAATTGCATGTTCTATTGCGCCGCGAAGTCGGCAAGTTCGTGCGAAGTTTCGATTTTTCCGTCCGTGCGCCGCCATCTTGAAAAAGTGGTAAATTATGGTTTTCGCGATAACTCGGTTTTCCGTCGAGATACACATTTGTTGTTTAGTTATTTTTTGTTTCTCTTCCGACGGTCTACAATTTAAGTCCTATAAACTTTTCACCTATCATTGTTACTTGTTTAGATATGTAACAAAATAGATAAAAATTCAAAGATTCGATCTGGTTTTTCGGGGTTTTCTCTTGTTCCTTAATACTTATCGAAAAAATGTATATCAAACTTGTAGAGGATATTCGTACGAACAATTTAATACTTTTGTTCTTTCTCTAGGGTAATAATTGTGGGTTCTACCGTGTCCTGAAATCGGCAAGTCGGGGTTTTATAGGTACGCTTTAATGCATTCGAAATGAAGAACTAACACAGTAAGATTATGTTTCACACGGATGGAATCTATTATAAAAGAATGTTTTCGTGTTGAAACAGTATCTACATCTTCCTTCTCTTCGACGGACCTGGTTCACAGCCTCTCTGTTGAGGTTACTTTTCGATACGTGGAGATTCTTCGACCATATTTTCTCCGACTGTTGATTCATCTTCGGAATGTAATTCGTTGTTACATATCAGGACGTCGACTTTGGCAACGTTTTTGCATGTTTATCCACTGCAATTCAGGCAAATGATTAAACATGTAATGCCAGCTCTTCTGCACCCACAAGCAGTTTCGCATTTCTCCTTGCATTTGCAAGATATTAGCTTCAAAAGCTCGGGTGGTTCTGCCGTGTTAATAATCGGCTCTAGTCCATGGTCCGTTCGTCGCCAACCCCATTCCTCCGGATCCTTGTAAAACCCAAGCCAAGTTTGTACCTGATGATACGTGCGGAATATGTGTTGTCGTGCTGCGCTTCTTGTTGGTGGGAGCGATGATAGGTTAAACCTATTTCTGGTGATAGATTTTGCGTAGCGTTGATATCGTAGCGTCTTGATGTTTTTGCTGTGCTTCTCACCGCCATATAGGGCAATTAGAAATCGTTCTCCCGTGGATGTAAGAACCTCCGGATCGACGTGTTCTCGTTTGAATAATTCAACCGATGATAGGAGTTCCGTATGTTTTTCCAATGTGCTGATGAATTTCGATTTGCCGATGCTGAACAAAGATGAGGTGGTATCGCAACCGCTGAATGCATGAATGAAAAATATGTTTTCGAGAACGGAGTTATTATGTTTCATACTATCTGGAGAGTAAACTGTTCCTGCTGTACTTCCTTTTCCCGATTTTCGAAAGTATACGTTTCTTTCGTCCTTCGCTAGTCCAGTGAGCAAAATCAAGAGTACAATATCTTCGCCGATGATTTCAACCGAATCCTACTTTGGATGCTTCTGTGAGTGCGGTGATTACGAACAGAGTGTCCGCAATAATAAGCTATTAGCTGGCGCGGGCCAGATTGATGACACTAGCAGCGCGGATTTGGCCCGCGGGCCGTAGTTTGGAGACTCCTGGGTTAGGGGATACGCTACCGTCAACTTTGCGACACGATAGAACCCGCAATTATTACCCTAGAGAAAGAACAAAAGTATCAAATTGTTCGTACGAATATCCTCTACAAGTTTGATAATATACATTTTTCGATAAGTATTAAGGAACAAGAGAAACCCCGAAAAACCAGACCGAATCTTTGAATTTTTATCTATTTTGTTACATATCTAAACAAGTAACAATGATAGGTGAGAAGTTTATAGGACTTAAATTGTAGATCGTCGGAAGAGAAACAAAAAATAACTAAACAACAAATGTGTATCTCGACGGAAAACCGAGTTATCGCGAAAACCATAATTTACCGCTTTTTCAAGATGGCGGCGCACGGGAGGAAAAATCGAAACTTCGCACGAACTTGCCGAATTCGCGGCGCAATAGAACATGCAATTATCACCCTAGAGAAAAAACAAAGACACCAGATTGTTCGTACAAACACCCCCTATAAGTTTTATAATAGACATGTTTTCGATAAGTATTAAGGAAAAAGAGAAAAACCCGAAAAACCAGATCGAATCTTTAAATTTTTGTCTATTTTTTCCGATATCTCAAGAACCAACAGAAGAAAAGTTTATAGGACCTAGATTGTAGATCGTCGAAAGGGGAACATAAAACAACCAAACAACAATTCTGTATCTCGAAGAGAAACCGAGTTATAGCAAAAACAAAATTCACCACTTTTTCCAAAATGGCGGAAAATGCACATAGGAAATCTTGGTCTCAAATCTCAAGTTAAGCTTTTCTAAGCACCCCCCACAACATATAAAAAATTTGGCTTTACCGGTTCGCTTTCTTTCCCAAATGTACAGAATGACTGGACTATATTAGGGGGCTTTCGGTGTAACACCTTGGTGCAGTACACATGTTTGCTGCTCGGAGTGTTTTTCTCGAGAGATTATCGTTTGAAATCTCTGCACATTTGTGGATATTGTGGAAAAATACTTCTCGTGTCCGTTGCCTCATTTTGGAATTGGATTGCCAAATCGGTGAATAATGTTGAGGATCGAAAGAGCTAATTAATTCAGTAGCAGTTGGAGCGCGTCCGACATTCGTACCCATTTTGTGTTTTACCCCGCTCTAACGGTAAGAGGTTCACTTTATATTTTTGGTGATCATATTCTTAGGATTTACTATTTCTTTAGGGGTTTTAGTCCTGGCCGTTTTAATATCGGGATAGCGTAGCTTGATATCGTCGTAATCTTGGGCTATTGAACTATTGGACTGAATCTTGGTTTCGAGTCAATTGGAGTCATCTTCTTGTACAACGCTGTCATTTGGTCGACAAATCTGATCTATTGCCGTTCAACTGGACGCATTCCGCCATTCTATCGCCTCTGGCCGACTGCTGGTGTACTCGCGTCTTTGGAAGGTCACGACCTCACCTCACCGGACAGCTCCGAGGGAAAACTCAGCTAAGTCGCAACCTTTTGCCAAATTTTGCCTTATAATTCGCGTATTTCTATTTATTGAAAACCTGTTTAGGTTTACTCAGCACTAAATTCGTAAATTAGCGAACTATTTATAAATTACGAGTGAATATTTGGTTATCGGGAAAAGTTTTGGCACGCCTCCCTTATCAATTATTTTATTTAAGTAGACCTGTTGAAACCACTATAAACGATAGCGTTGGCCAAAAGCAATCGGTACACGTAAATGTATACCGATTCCAATGCTTTGTCAAATTACGTCTGAGAATAACTATTCAATAATTATTAAAAATTTATTAACTCTCATGGTTCGTTTGTGTTTTTGTGGTTGTTTTCGCAAATCCTACCCGGGTTACTTGACTAACTTCATGGATTCCTGTTTATCCAGGGCTTGCCAGGGTAAGTGTAAAACAAGTGGCGCCTTTAATATACAGCTCTTTGGATTTATTTAATCCACTCACCACTCGCCGATTAGCTGGCTGGCACCCTGAGTGATAGCAAACTTCCTTCTTGGAGCGAAATCGATAAGCTTTTTGTTTCGATTTTAAAATTAAGATTTCTCACTTACGGGATTGAATTCAGTCTTTAATAATTAGATACGGTGGCGTTAGTGCACTACGCAACACATTCCCCGTAAAGCGAAGGGGTGGAGCTAGAGGTAGAAACGGTGTCCAGGAAACACTGAAAATGTGCTCCTCCCCTCCTCCCCATCCCCTGTGCGTAGGCCTTGAGCATGCGTTCAAGTCGTCGAGCATAAAGGCTGAGAAGCCTGGCTAGAGGAAGGAACATGCTCCAAACACAGTGACAGTGTGAGCAGTGTCACCTCTCTCCCATCCAATGACCTACAACCTTTAATAGAGGTCTGGTAATCGTTCGTTTTAATGGAAAATGTGCCCTAACATTGTTCTATAAGCATATAGGTTGAATGTAGACCTCGAGCGTTCGTCCAAGTCGTAAAGACTGAGAGGCCTAGTTAAAAACAGGAATGTTGTGCAGGAAGCAGTAGCAATGTGGGGAGCGCCCCATTCTGGCGAAGGTTTACCCCAACAATGTCAAATTTCGAGCTCGAGTCTAAGCCTCAAACGTATGTCGAAACCCTCGACGATAAAGATCAAGAAGCCTAACTAAAGAGAGGAGCAGGTTGCTATAAGCACTAGCAATGTAGGTAGTGACTTATAACCATTAGGATTCAAACTTTGGAGCTGGACATAAATCAGAGCTTATTTCCAAAAAATCTGTGAAAGGTCGAGATAGTTGAGAGGCATACGTTGCCCAACAATGGATTTTAAATCTACAAATGTCTAGGGTACTAGCCAATCCCACATCACATATACACTTATAAGTAAGAAAAGAATCATACTTATTCCATCGTACGAGCCCTGGCAGAGTGCGCAATGCTTATACATGTCCAATTCGACAGTATACGGCTCGTGCCCTATGGTATCCTCGATTCCGGGCATGCAAGATTTGTTCATATATTCATTTAGCCCTCGGCCGAATGAAAACGAATTGGACCAGATTACATCTTTCATCGCACTGATGAATCCTAAAAAGGCCGCATCGCCGTACTCTGAGAAACAACCACGTTTACCCTTTATATCGCCTACGGTGTGGATTTTTCTTGTATCTACTACAAGTACGCTACGTATCAGATCTTCCATAGGTTCTTTGACGTACGCTACCATCGACACACTGGACCTGTATAAACAAAAAACAATTTACTTTCACTGTAAAGAGTTTTACGAAGATTTGGGACAGGTTTTTCCTCAATATCCGTTCAAAAAGCGATAATAGTTAGTAGTTCCCTTCTATTATGATTCGTTTAACTTTTTTGTTCAATTAGCTTGGAGAAGGGAATCTGTTCTTGGTGATATAATAAACAATTTAAAAGATAGCGATATAGTGCAAAAAGATTTCAAAGTGTTACTGCAGAATGTTAGGCAATAAAAGCAACTGAAGAAGACAGGTCACAACATTCAGATAAGAAATATAATAGAGTCCTGGTTTGCCTTAAGCTTTGCCGGCTGGATAGTCGTTGCATACTACCGCGATCCTCTCCAAAGCAGCCTCTTTGAAGGTAAAACCTTCTGGCCCCTTGCTTTTCGGAAGACCTACGGGAGCACTGCTCTCCGACTTCCGCCCTTTCTTTACGTTTAGTAGCCTAACTTCTTTATCTAGACTAACCTGGCCCCTTTGTGCATGCCTAGTGAAGTTGGCCTTGATTGTGGCTCTTTTAGCCTGTATGAAATCTTGGCCCTCTTTCACAAGCTTTTGCACTTTAGCCTTGGAAATTCTAAATAGCGTAGCTAAACGAGGAGTAGCCAGGGAAGCATCTGTCCGCCCGACCAGAGCCCCGCTTGATCGGGTACGTCTAATTACATGGAGATTTCGCCTGCTGCCCCCAGGGGAATGTTAAATACCGCACAACCGTGCGGCCACGCAAGTCTCGGCACGTTACCTTACACCTTAGTTTGCGTTTTAGCTCGGGTACCTCGGGAGCGCTAAATTCCCGAACTCACTTGTTAAACTTGTTAACAGTGAGCCCCTGAGGGATGAGATACAGGTAATTCGCCGATGTAATCTTTGAAATAAGCCGAACAAGCAGTGAAAATACATTTTTTTAAAATTTACTAATCCTCATTCTTCGTCCATTTTCAGTCACGTTGAGGAAGATATATCTACATATTTTAGAAAACGGATAATTGAGGAAATATGGCACATACATACATGGAAAAGAAGGTCAGCCTGTTAACATTCCAGTTATATCGATCAAATCAATGCATTGCTGACTTTCGACTTATTTCGCATGTTTCAGATGCTGTACCTGAGTGCGTAGTATAGCGAATTACCACTGATGAATCCTAAATCCGCCGCTCCCGAACGGACTATATCGGAACAGAACGCATCTTCAGTTTTCAGTATACAATTTATGCGAGACTGTATGACACCAATGCTAGAATACGTCTTCAGTTCTTGACAGGCCCTCATTGTCGTATGTGTTGCACACACATTGAAGGTGCTGTCTGATTGGAGATTTTCTTTCGAGACTACGCCCTGTAGATCTGAAACAGGAAACGTGAAATAGGAATGGTTTAGCAGCAACATAGCCGAAACAGTTCTATTTGGAATGGAAAAAGTCGGAGAAGTATGTTGAGAAATAATAATAATAATAATAACACCTCACCACTAACTATTCACTACTTAGCAGAGGTGAGGATCATACGCTGTAGCAAACGCCAAAGTAACAGACAACTGACTACACAGCTCTGTTCGCCTCCTTCGATCAACCGCGGAGCCTATCAAATCATTCGCTGATAATAGGGTGATGACCAGAGACCGGATTATATGTTTTTGCATATCAATAACTATCAACGGTACAACTGAACGCTTTTAGATCTACACGAATTAGAGTAAATAAAAGGGTTTAGCACTAATTTAATTGTACATATTTAGAATATTTTGGCTTTTTTCCACATATTTCCATTATTTTAACATATTTAAAATAGTTTTCCGTTTGAAAATCGCGTTATTTTAGAACAAAATATAATAGACGATTTTCTGGGAAATTTACATTGTTCAATTACCGATGTTTTGTTAAATATAATAAAATAAATATTACTTAAATAGCGATTAATCCTTTTTCTTCCTTTTCCTTTTATGTTTCTACATTTTTCTAATAAATTGTTAATTGCTTTTAAACTTTCAAACGAAATATGATGTTCAATACCGAAGAGCAAAGATTATCTTGTTACGGTTTCTAAGAACAAAAATCGGAAATTAACCCATATTATCCTAACGGCCCATTTAAGGCGCAATTCAATTTAGGCGTAAAGCTTTTATTTATCTTTTTATTTAACGATCGTTTACTCTGACTACTAAACGTTAACTAGACACCATTTCAGATCACGTACCACATAAAGTTGTTCTTATGCGCAGTAGTTAATTTGTTATATTCCGTGCAATTTACTGAATTTTGCACAGCATGAGTATCAAAAAGGGATAAGTAATTATACAAGTAAATTTTTTACAATTGAGTTGATATTATTTTCTTATAACTGAATATCTACACTATTATCTTAAGCTTTGAAAAAATATATTTCTTTCTTTTTAGAAGTAAAATGTAGTTTTTATACAATGCCTGATTTAAGATGCGCTGGGAATACGAGCCACCGAGATTTTTTTTTCTAGGGGTTCATAGAAACAAATTCTAATTAAATTTTAACGAGTTGTAACTATCTTTTTTTCCTTTTTTTTTTTTGAAGATTAAGCGTCCACCAAATCATATCACTTCTGGAAGATGATAGTCCTATTATAACCGCAGATATATTTATCACACCATCAATTATTGGCTGAAACTGAAGTACGATGCCAGGTACCATCAACTGAAGGTGTTTTGGAGAGAGTAGAAGGGAATCCCTTCATAGCGGGTGAAGAGGAGAATAATGTAGTATATTAAAAGTCACCAGAAATTAAAATTTGTTAAATATTTTATAAAAGCATGATTTAATGTATAAAAAGAATTTTGTTAACATTTTAACACACATTTCCTACAACAATTATGCATTGCAAAACTTCACATACATATATTTACTGGAAATAACCAAGGATATATGGATTCATGGACAACGGAGAAATAAAATAGGGTCGTCCTGGTTTCGAAAAGACAAAAGTTTGTTTTGTTAACGACGATTGAATTGAAAAATTGAGAAAAGTCAATAAAGAAGTCTGAAATATATTTCCAAAAGAAAAAAGGGTTCTAAGAAGCAATATTAGTAAGAAGAAGAAGTATTAGTAAGAAAAGAACCTCACTATACAGATAAAGAGCAGGAAGGATCGTCAACGGAAAATACACTTATACTTTCACACACACTAAAATAGGTAATTTTTTTGATTTTATGTTCAATATTTCGAAAAAGTTATAAATATAAATTGTTATAATTTATGCTTTTATATTTTATCTACGAACTAGACCGGTGCAATTTACTTTAAAAAAATTAACTAAATTCTCAGTACAATAAACAATCATCTTTTTCATCCGAGGAACCAGCTACTAAGATAGCCAAAATTGTTGCCAAAGGGAAGTGGAAACAAGAGGACATATCTTCAAATCCTGAGAGACACTCAAATGTGCCAATTTCTTTGTTGGCTAAAGATTTCTGGAATTCTTTGAGATGTCTTTTAACAATGAGGTTTACGACTTATGCTTTAGTACAGAAAATAATGCTATAGCAAAAGGACAAGTTAATTTCCGAAACTGAAGAAGTGAAGAATTTTATAGAAATTTTACTTCTGTCTGGCTACAATAGTGCCTCCCGTTATAGATTGTATTGGGATCAAAGTATTGATATTCATCACCCAGGGGTAACATCATGCATGAGTCGTAATCCATTTGACGAGATTCTTCGATATTTTCATGCTTGCGATAATAATCATCTTTCTTCTGATGACAAATTTGCTAAAATAAGACCCCTCTGGGACAAAATGAATGAAAGGTGGCTAAAGTATTTTCCTGGAGATAAATATCTATCCATAGATGAGTCTATGGTGCCATATTTTAGTAATCATGGAACTAAGCAACATATACATGGAAAACCAATACGCTTTGGTTATAAGATCTGGTTATCTTATTTATGGGAAGCCATACCAAGGAGCCAAGATCGGCAACACAAACCCAACTTTAGGCGTAGGGGGCTCGGTTATCACTAGTTTAATATCCAAATTACCTGATGGAGAACAATATAGTTTCTTTATGGATAATTTTTTTACATTTTTACGTCTGCTTGATGAAGTTAAACAAATGGGCCATAACGCTACCGGAACACTTCGAGCTAATAGACTTGAAGGAGTACCTCTAAAGGATGTAAAGAAAATGAAGAAAACTGCAAGAAGTTCTTACCATCAAGTTACGGACGTCAATTCTAATATTACCTTGGTCCATTACAATGATAACAACATTGTAACTATAGCTTCAACAGAAAACGGTGTTCAGCCACTTGGAAAAGTGAAAAGGTGGTGCAACAACAAGCGGATAGAAGTCGATCAACCCCATTGCTATCAAACGTATAACAAGATCAAAAGTGGTGTAGACAGACTTGATCAAAATGTTGGACAATATAGTATTGCTATAAGGCTGAAGAGGTGGTATTGGCAAATGATGATGTTCCCAATAAATGTGTGCGTTAATAACGCGTTTCAGTTATACCGCGTTTCACCATCGGGACAAGCTAAAAATTCTCATGATTTTTTTATCTTTTACAAGATATATAGTTCAAACTTATTTAATGCTTGACAGAACATCTTCTGTTACGAAACGAAATGAGACTAAATTGCCAATGATTATGAAGAAGAAACTACCCAATTCGATAAGACTATATGAAAAGGAACAATATATTATTAGAAATGAGACTCAAATTAGATGCCGCCAGTGCCATAAAAATACAAAATTTAGATGCAGCAAGTGTGAGGTTGGATTGCATCAACATTGCTCTAAACTATTTCATACCTCTAAATAACTATTTTGATACATATTATTTCTCTGCGTTATTACTTTAAAATACTACTAAGCTTGTTACTTTTGTCAATATGTAAAAAATGGCTTCTGTATTCAATTATATAGCAATAAAAGAAACTGTAAACAAAACACACGTTGGTTGTTTCCCCATACAGAACCCGTAGGCCCGTAGGCCCCAACGCCCCATATAAGATGCGGTTCTAAAATGCAGCCAGCAAACAAAATAAAAAAGGCAATGTATATTTTTGCTCGTTTTGACGGCTATTTATCACAGATTGATAAAAAAATATTTGATTATTACGATTTAAACACCTTGGGAAGATATGGGTTAAACGAAGAAAGGTGAATTCTGATTGGTTAAAAATAATTAGGTATGGGACATATACGTTTCAGCATTTGATCATTTGAAAATTTTTATCATTTACAAACACCGACTCAAGTGAAGGGTTACTGAGTGTTATTCAAAAATACCAGAAGTGAAAAGCGATTTAGTAGCCTCCTGGATCAAGACCGTTCCAGAATTACTTTTGAACGAAGAAAAGTATTCTGCGAAGCGTGCGGTGTAATGGTAAGTTGATAATTTTACAAAAGAATTTTATTTTATTTATTTAATTCGAATTAAAGGTTTATTTTGTAAACTATAGTCTGTCATACAATTGGTTCAAAAAATTTCTTTAGATTGCTGAATAAAATTATTTTCATTAATAAAAATATGTTCCTTTAATTTCAAACTCATTCTCTTATCTTATATCTAAAAGGGTGTATACATTTTCTACTATGATTTTCTTCTTTTATAGATTCCACGTGAGAGAAAAATCCCAAAATACTCAACATCTCTCAACTGATCTTCATAAACAAAAATTAGAAAAAATGAGACAATCAAAATTAGTGCAAATGTCTGTAGATCAGTCACTAGCAGGTTCATCTTCCTCTCCAAAACATCAGAGTGAACAACAAGTATTTAATTCGGAATTAACCAATGTTTTGCTTTCTGCTAATATCTCGCCTTATAAGTTACAAAACATAAATTTATAATATTTTGGCAAAAGCGTGCAGAAATACTGTACCCGACGAAAGTACTTTAAGGAAAAATTATGCTATAAATGTATATAAGGACGTAATTAATGAAATCAAACTCAATCAAGAATCAACTGAATAACAGTTTCATATATTTTGCAGTAGATGAAACCGCAAATAGTTGTGGACGCTATATGGCAAATTTATTAATAGGTTGTTTAAATAACAACATTCCTGGTAAAACCTATTTGATTTCGTGTAAACAAATTGAAGAAAGTAACCCTCTACCTACCAATGGTTGGGTTTATTAATGAAACTTTCATGAATTTTTTCCTTCCCGACAGTGTTCCAACTAATAAAATTGTGCTCATGCTCTCCGATGCTGCGTCATACATGGTCAAAGCTGGTCAACAACTTAAAGTTGTCTAAGTTTGTCTTTTAAATGATGAGATTTTCAATAAAACACATTAGATTTTCTTTTGAAAGTTATGTTTATTAAGGTTCCAGCTGTACCAGTTAGGTAGAAGGAAGAGTAACGTAGAAAGCAGCCTAAACGAAATAAGTTATTTTATTCAAAATTGTTTCCATTTAATTCAATATAACGTATGGAGCTGTCAATTAATTTTTCCAATGATTTTTGTATAGTCATGGGAAGAAATGTTCTTTAGCACCTGTGTCATGGCTGCTTGAATCGCTAGAACATCATAAAATGATCCCTTCATGGCGAGTTTCAGCTTAGGGAAGTGAAAATAGTCACATGGTGACAAATCAGATGAATATGGAGGATGGTCAATGACACACACAGATCTTTTAGTCAAAAATTCCTTAACTGCGACGGCTCTACGAGGCGGTGCATTATCGTGCAACAAAAATGTCTGTTTGTCTTTCGCCTATTGAGGTCGTACTCGTACAATCCTTGCCCGTAATCGTTTCAAAACTTCTAAAAAGTGTTCTGCGGTGACCGTGCGACTTTCAGGGACGAATTCTTTGTGGAATCCTTGTTCGAATCAAGAAAAGGAATCAACATTCTCTTAATTCTTGACTTTTGAAACGCAATTTTTTGCCTTTCAGTTCTCCTTTCGATCATTCCATACTTTGACGCTTTGTTAGAGGATCGTACTTAAAACACCACGTTTTATCACCAGTTCCAATGGAGTCCAAGAATATTTTATTATTTTGGCCTTTTTTAATCACACGAGCATCTTTTTAATCTCCTGCTAATTCATGTGGAACAAAACAAACATACTTTTTCTTGAAATCATCACGTAAAATTTTTTTAATCGTGTCCTTACTTGTATTACACTCTTCAGTCAACATTCTAATAGCGAAAATTTCCATCGACAGCAATGATTTTCTGAACATATATTGTACATATGCTGATCCACTTCGCGAAGCTTTGGATTTCTTATAAGAGCTTGCCGTGGTTTCAACAATCTCCCCACAATTAAATCTTTAGCAGCTGCAGAGGTTACACCGACACGTACATTTTCAAAACTGCAAGTAGCTTATATCTATCACTTTGCACCAACAATTAATATGTTCGATGATGACTGTTGCGTAAAGTAAACCAATGTCGATCTAACAGAATTAAAATATTCATCTAAGAAATTAGGAGAATTTGATGAAACTATTACAGAGCAGATGGAGAAGACTTATACCCTTCAGCACCATTGGCTGGGGTCATCTGATCCTATCTGTAATTGGATCTTACGTCTTTCATCTTGATAATTTGTATAAATTGTTGTAATTATTTTAGATGTTTCAAGTTGTTCAGGAAAATATGTTGCTTCACCAACAATCGAGCAGGATGTCCACCCATGACAAAGAATTTTGTCAATTGCTCATTTGATTCCGACCTCAGCTCCGAGTATAACGATCATTCAAAGGACGTCATTCAATACGATACCAGAAGAGAACTCCTCCAAGTTCAACCATCCGCACCAGAGGAAGACGATTTAGCTGAAATAGCTCTTAAGTCACGGAACTCAAACCTAGAAGAAGTCTATACCTATCAGAATGTGATTTATTTTAACCAATCACCTTCAGTTTGACAGGGGAGGTGTCGGATGACCAGGTACCTCACGTTACGAATAATACCTCTATCAAATCAAAGTAAATTTCACATACATTCCATACATTCCATTTGTTGTCACTTGTAAATTGTTATCGATACATCACACATATTGTATTGTCTTCACATATTACTAGTTATAACCGAAGTTTTCACTTTGAAAAATTAATGACAATATAATTAGTTCTAACTGTATAAAAGAAAAAAAAAGAAGGAAAAAAATAGAACGGAACAGAACGTAATAAACACTAAGTACAAACAATTTTTTTATTGTAACTTCAAATTGATAAAATAAGTTGTGTGAAAAGTACGTCGTTATTAATTCAGCGCCCCAATTTGACGCAGTATGCGACAGTACGAATGCGAGGCTTGTTGAGAAGAAATATTTCGCCCGTATAAACAATAGAAATAGTTCCCTCTCAAGCAAACATAGAAAAGCGCAAGAAAGACATTGATCAACGATAAGTCCGAAAATATGATAGTAATACAAAAGTTTTTGAAACAAAAGTTGCATGGGGCAACGAGGGCTGTTATATGACGTTTTTTGTTGCTAGGTGGAGTCGCTTTAGAGATTTGAAGGTCAATTTTGTTTCTTTAGATGGAATGCTATGTTTTGGTACTTATTTTCTGATAGCGGCTATCGAGACGAATCCAATGATGTGCAACATTAAGGTCTTTGAAGGTCAACGAAAGTGAAAAAGGTGAAATGAACTTACATTTACAGAAGGTCTTCGAAGTGATGACCATTGGTATCAATGCAGTGCTGCAGTCTCCTTATCACGGATTGGGTGGTATTCCTTGACACTTCGGCACTTATCGAAGCACCTGCTCTGACAATTCCTTCTCGAATATCGTGCAAATACAGTAAATATTCACTAAATATGGCGTATGCATCAAACCTGACGAAGACAAGTAAACACTGTTCGCACGATATCGCAAGACAACAATAATAAAAACGATTAGCTAGTATCGTCGAACAGAGCGAATGTGAATGACATATTCCTTCGAAGAACAAACCGTTATGCTTCTTATTTACGGAGAATACCAACAACATTCAGTGAGAGCTAGAGACTTATACACTGAACGATATCCTCAACGTTCTCACCCTACGCGCCGTACGTTTAAATATTTGTCCGATAAATTCAGAACAACTGGATCATTAATCACGTCGTTGCCATAGCCGGCAAAAGCAAGTTACTAACGAAGAAACGGAAATTGGTATTTTTGCTACTGTGGTTTGAAATCCTTGTGTTATTTTGCGTCAAATCGCAAGGGAATATGGCGTAAGCCAGAGTGGTGTTGTTCGTGTTCTGCATCGCCATAAATATCATCCTTAGCATATCAGTCTTCACCAAGAATTAACTGGTACGGATTTCGTAAATCGCATTGAATTCTCACGATGAGCTCAATTCCAGATTCAGAGAAATAATTCGTTTATTAATTTGATTTTATTTACTGATGAGGCAACATTCACGAATCATGGAAATGTTAATTTGTATAACACGTATTTTTGGTCAACTGAAAATCCATGTTGGCTGCGGCAAGTTGCATACTAAAAACCGTGCTCGGTGAATGTATGGTGTGGGATTATTAAGAACAGAATTATAGGCCCCTATTTTATCGACGGAAATCTTAATTGGTAGGAAGTACCATACCTTCAGAAACAAGGAACACAATGTGAATTTTCACTGATGGTTGCAAAGAAGATTTCCGAAATCGTTGGATTAGACGCGAAGGAGATGTATCGCTCGCCAGACTTGACGCCTCAGGATTTTTTCTTGTGGGGATTTTTAAAAGACATTATTTATAAAGAAGTTCCAACTACGCCTGAAGATAGGCGAGAGATAATTGTTAGAGAATGTGCTTCGATAAGTGCCGAAGTGATAAGGAATATCACTCAATCCGTGATAAAAAGAGAGCAGCACTGCATTGATACCAATGGTCATTACTTCGAACATCTTCTGTAAATGTAAGTTTATTTCACCTTTTTGACCTTTATTGACCTTCAAATATCTGAATGTTGAACATCATTGGATTCGTCCCGATAGCCGCTAGCAGCAAATAAGTACCAAAATATAGCATCCTATCTAAAAAAAAACGAAGTTGACCTTCAAATCTCTGAAACGACTCCACCTGGCAACAAAAAACTAACGTCCTATAATAGCACTCGTTGCCCCATGCAACTTTTGTTTCAAAAACTTTTGTACTACTATCATACTTTCAGAGTTATTCTAGGTGGTAATAGCTGGTGACTCACGCTGTATATGCATTTGATATCCTACCGACTTGCTTTAAGTTAAGAGTCCGAAATATTTTATCTTATTTTCTTTATCTTAGATATAACTAAGTACATTTGTGAATTTGCGTTGGAATAATTTTCCTAGGTCATGAGTCATGATTTATCGGGAAATATGTTTAAAAACAAAAAGTACGTCAATACAATATTGCACTCCCGTTTTCGAAATGAAAATTCTTTCGAATGATAAAAAATAACGCCACCATCATAGAAAGTAACGCGATGATCATGTAGTGACGCGAGATCGTAATATGCCAGAATTATTAAAATAACCGTAAAGAAATTTTATAATACCACAAACATCAGGCCAAATCTCTCCAATTTTTTTTTCCAAATTTTATTTGTATCCACATATGTGTTATGTATCGGATAATACGAGTATAGAAGGCGTTGTAACAACGAATGTAATGAGATAGCATGATCGATAATAAACAAGTACATAATTGTGCATAATCTGTGTGGTGTATCCTCATACCCTTGAGTAAACATAACAGTGTGGTAGCTGTAGGATACATGATTTTAAACAAAGTTAAAGTTAGCAATATTCTTCAAATTAAAGGTTGTAACAGTTTTCAAGCTTCTAAAAGTTTAATTAAATTAAAATGATTCTTGAAAGAAAATAAAGGTCTCAATTATATAATCGGCAGATAGAAAGTGTACATCAATATTGGTCTATTGCACTTGGACAACGATGGTATACACGGGTAAAAAGGAGGATTTTTTATTTGGGGGAAAGGCGCGAAGCGCCGATTATGCGTACATGTGTTTTGCGATTTGCTCCAATATTTGTACTTTGTAAATCCATCGTTGTGTGCTTTTGGGCGATTAATTTCAGCTTACCTCATGCACATATGTCCTCGAGATTATTCATCTGCAATTAACAAAACTGAAAATTGTGTGCCCTCGCTCTCGGCCCATTTAATTCAATTATGTAATTCCTTTATTAGATAATCTTATATGATAGATCTCTACCACTAATAGGTCAATAAAACAAGGCTGGTTTGAACGATAGTTATATTTTCAGAACGTTTACAAACGTTTTCGGAACACCTTCGTCAGTGAAAATATAACTAGATAAATATATAAACAAACTTTTGTTTTTTATTTGGGACTATTAACAAAATAACTAATGACTAGGATTTCTTGATATTGAGGATGTGTAACCAACTTATATATATATATATATATATATATATATATATAAATTATAAAAACTAAATTAATGTGTAAACATACATGCAAATTAAGTAAAACCTTATATCAAGAAATCTTTGTCGAAACCTTAACAATTCTGTTCAAGGACTAGGGAAAACCAAATTTAAAAACCTAGCCAAAGGTTTCCTTCTTAAGAAATGCAAATGTCATTTTAACAAATTGCTATATACATTACTTAAATTTTGAATATCGGTCCTGAAATTAATAGTTTTAGTGTCTTTCTGTATATTTATCATTTCATATATTAGTCTTTTTTATAATTATTCTCTGTTTTTAATATAATTGTGTTTTCAAAATCAAAGTAATGCCCAAAATCTTTGTAATGCTTTGTTACAGCGGTCATTGCATCAAAATCATTATTTAAAGAATACTTATGGCTATACAACCTTTTCTTTAAATATTGTTTCGTCTGACCGATATAACAACCATCACAGTCTTTACAGTTTATTTTATAAACTACATTACTCTGATTTTGTTTAATTATTTTAGATTTAGTATTAGTAAAAAGAGATCTGTTACTATAATTTGGAATGAAAGTAATGTTTATGTTGTTTTTATTAAATTCTTTTTTATTTTTTCGCTTGAACCTTTTTTATAAGGAATAGCGTTATAACATCTATTGTTATTATTTTTAATTCCTCTATTATATAATTTGTTAATTCTATTTTTTATTATTTTTTCATAAAAACTATTTGGATAATTATTTTTATCTAAGATTTCTTTAACTTTGTTTAAATTCTTTTCCCTAAATTCAGGATTAGCTAATCTAACCGCTTGATCAACTAAACCGGTAACAACATTAATTTTATGTAATTTTGATGTTTCTGAAAAATAATTTAAATGTCTTCCTGTATTGGTAGACTTTATATGCCAATTTGTTTTCACAATGCCGTTATTATACATGACTGTCACGTTCAGGAAATTCAATGAGTTATTAGATTCTCTCTCATATGTAAATTTTAATCTATTATGATAACTATTAAATGAATCTAATATCTCATCAATACTATCCTTTCTTACGGAACAAAAACAGTCATCCACATAACGTCTGTAAAAACTTACACTAGAATTTAGTTTTGCCAAACAAGTTTGCTCTAGGTCCTCCATTACCAGGTTTGCGATAACTGCTGATAATGGAGAACCCATTGCAGTATCGAAAATTTGTTTATAAATTTTATTTTGATATGTAAAATAAGTAGAATTTAAACAAAGTTTCGAAGCTGCAATGAATTCCTCCTTTGGAAGATCTGTAAAATCTTTTATGGAATTCCATTTTTTATCTAAAATTTTTAGTGCTAAATCCACAGGAATATTAGTAAATAAAGAAACAACATCTAAACTGATTAATTCGTAATTATTAGGAATTGTTTGATTTCTAACCGAATCTACAAATTCCCATGAATTTCTCACATTATATGTAGTTTTACCTACAATATTGCTTAAAATTTTAGATAAAAATTTGGAAAGATTGTAAGTGTGGGAATTAATGCAATTTACGATTGGACGTAAAGGAATATTATCTTTATGTATTTTAGGAATACCGTATATTCTTGGAGATATAGAATTTAGAATTTTTAAATGGTTACTTCAATCTTTAGAAATATATTTTTTTAAAACCAACTATTTATTAGTTTATTTATTTCATTTTGTAATTTATTTGTTGGGTCCGATAATAATACCGAATAAGTTTGATTATCTTCCAATAAGGAATTCATTTTGGCTTCGTAATCAATCTTATTATTAAAAATAAAAAAGAATTTAATAAAAACAACATAAACATTACTTTCATTCCAAATTATAGTAACAGATCTCTTTTTACTAATACTAAATCTAAAATAATTAAACAAAATCAGAGTAATGTAGTTTATAAAATAAACTGTAAAGACTGTGATGGTTGTTACATCGGTCAGACGAAACAATATTTAAAGAAAAGGTTGTATAGCCATAAGTATTCTTTAAATAATGATTTTGGTGCAATGACCGCTGTAACAAAGCATTACAAAGATCTTGGGCATTACTTTGATTTTGAAAACACAATTATATTAAAAACAGAGAATAATTATAAAAAAGACTAATATATGAAATGATAAATATACAGAAAGACACTAAAACTATTAATTTCAGGACCGATATTCAAAATTTAAGTAATGTATGTAGCAATTTGTTAAAATGACATTTGCATTTCTTAAGAAGGAAACCTTTGGCTAGGTTTTTAAATTTGGTTTTCCCTAGTCCTTGAACAGAATTGTTAAGGTTTCGACAAAGATTTTTTGATATAAGGTTTTACTTAATTTGCATGTATGTTTACACATTAATTTAGTTTTTATAATTTATATATATATATATATATAAAAGTTGGTTACACATCCTCTATATCAAGAAATCCTAGTCATTAGTTATTTTGTTGATAGTCCCAAATAAAAAACAAAAGTTTGTTTATATATTTATCTAGTTATATTTTCACTGACGAAGGTGTTCCGAAAACGTTTGTAAACGTTCTGAAAATATAACTATCGTTCAAACCAGCCTTGTTTTATTGACCTATTAGTGGTAGAGATCTATCATATAAGATTAATAACAAAAGACAGAAGTAAAATGAAAGAAGTGCTGGAAGAAATAGTCACAGAGGGAATTGAAAATCAATGAAAAACAAACCAAAGCAATGAGACTAGCTAAAGAATGCGAAAAGAAGATAATCCAGATAGGAAAGTATGCTCTTGAGGAGGTGGAAAGATTCAAATATCTGGGAGTGACAATTACCAATAAGTGCGGACGTGAAGCAGAAATCAAAGAGAAGATCATCACAACAAACAGAATTTTCTACGCAAATGAAAAGCTATTAAAAAGTAAGGCATTAAACAAAAACAGCAAACCGAAGATCTATAAAACAATAATTAGACCAACACTACTGTATGCCACGAAAACACTGTCCATGACAAAGAAACATTAGGACGACCTAAGAATAGTGGAGAGAAAAGTAATGAGAACTATCGTGGTACCAATTAGACTAAATGAGCATGAATATAGAAGAAGGACGAACGAGGAATTGGCACAAGAAATAGAAATGATTGTAGTGAGAAAAATTAACCTATCAAGAGCAAGGGGACTCGAACATATATGGAGAGCGGGTCTAGGAGCTGAAATCTATGATATGACAGAGTGGGAGCTGGGATGTAGAAAAAGGAGAGGAAGACCGAAGGGTACATGGCTGAAGGAAGTGGATATAAGAAGGACCGCAGACATGAATTCAATACAAAAAACGAAAACAGGAAACTATGGAAGAAATTATGTGAAAGAATATAATCAGAAGAAGGGGTTGATCTCCCAAGTTGTAATGATTTAGAGATCCGAATAGGAAACTCAACCCCTTTGGAGGTTAGCCACAATAATAATAATGTTCGTGGGCCGACTCATTTGCATTTCTACTGAGTTGGGCGGAAATATCGAGAAACGTGTCAGCGTTTATATTTGCTCAAGATGAGATTCACTTATCATTTCAACGTATTTTCTATCTAACCCACTTCATTTATGGAACAAATACAAAGACAATATGGTTGAAGACATTTTGCATCGAGTGCGCACAACAGCGAATCATGAGCTTTAATTTAGCACGGAGATCAACAACGAGGCGTTGATTTCTATAGAGGACTTGTGCCTGATAATATCCGGCAAGATGTTGCACGAATTAGGAATAACAGCGCCGAGTCGCCCCATGCACAATGCATTCAATCGAGAATTTGAACGAGAACGGCTATACGATCGAGATGCTTTGAGTCAATAAGTACGAACAAAGGTCAGAATTTTGAATCAATAGCAGAAAACCGCGTATGATACATTGATGATAGCAGTCAACGACAGCTACGGAGAAATATTTTTCCTCGAGGCACCTGGCAGAACTGACAAAACGATCGTAATTTCATTGATTTTAGTTGGCTGGCCACAGCATCATCAGTAATCGCTGCCACATTATTAGAAGAAGGACGAACAGCTCATTCAGCGCCCAAAAAATCAGCAATGGCGAAATAATAATAATAATTTGGGTTGAATCTACGATGGCGCACAAACAACTCATTGGAGGCCCTCGATCGAACGCTGAAAGATTTGCGCAATAATCAGAACCTCTTTGGGAGGTACATTGATTTTGCTGGCCGGCGATTATCGACAAACGCTGCCACTCATTCCAAGATCAATAGCTACTGATGAAATAAACGCTTGCTTAAAGTCATCAAATTTGTGGAGATACGTGAAAACTCTAAAGTTATTAACGAATATGCGAGCCGCGTTACAAAGTCGGCGGAAGTGTGTTCAACATTGGCAATGGAAAAATTCCGGTTGATGCTTCCACTGGCCCCATTTCGTTCCCACCTAATTTGTGTCAATTCACAACGTCGGAAGAAGAATTGATCACAAAAGTGTTCCCGTATATCGGTTCAAATTACAAAAACCAGGTATGGTTGAGAGAACGAGCTATTTTGGCAGCGAAAAATTAAAATGACGCAGGCGATTTGAACTTGAACATAAAAATTCAAAGTCAAATCGCTAGCCCATTGCATTTATTTAAGTCAATCGATACAATTACCGATCCAGATGAAGTAGTCAATTATCCAGTTGAATTTATGAAGTCATTGGAATTGCCAAGAATGTCGCCGCACAATTTGCAGCTCATGGTCGGCTCGGCGATAATCATGTTATGCAATCTGAACCAACCCAAACTATGTAATGCAACAAGAGCCGGTGTTAAGAAGCTAATGAAGAACGTGATTGAAGCAACGATAATCATAGGAAAGTTCAAAGGCGAGGATGTTCTGATTCCAACCGATTCGCCGAGTTCAGTTTCCAGTTGAACTTGCATTTGCAATGACGATACAAAATCGTAAGGCCAATCATAGGAAGTGTGTGGAATAAACCTTGAATTGTCATGTTTTCCCATGGGTAGTTGTACGTGGTGTGCTCGAGAGTAGGTAAACTATCGCGCTATTCGTTTCACTATTCGTTTTCTCCCCAAACGGAAAGACAAAAGATATCGTTCATCACCAAGCGTTGCGATGAACTCATTACTTAATTTTTGTAAATGTTTGTAATATTCAAATATGGGTGCTCTACAATATTACTTTATAATTAAAACAATCTATAGATCTATCTTCTATTTACATCTATTTTTTTATAAATTGACAGGACAACGACTGCCGGGTTACTTAGTTAAATATGATTATGTATAATAACGCTGTGCCTATCAACTACGTGCAAGCAACGAGTTTTATGACAAGCATACATTCGTTGTAGCTCGGTTATGCCTCTAATTATTATTATTCGTTTCCATAAGATTAATACGTCAGTTCACGATTTAAACTTATTCTGAGTTAAGTACAATGTGGATGTATAGTTTGAAATAAAATCAATAAAATCTGTAAATAGTGCAAAAACGACCTTGATTATTAAATGCGCAATTTCTTTTATAAAAAAACGTATTGTGTGAGGTTATTATTGTCGCAGGTATGACGTCACCTCCTTTTCTTTTAAACTATAATTTCTGAGATTGTTTAGATAACAGGGTTTTTGATTAATGCTGTATAAAATAGATTTTTTAATAGAAAATGGTTCGTAGAAAACATATTTATGCGAAATCAGCCTATACTGATGCTTTTCACAAGCTATTTTAATTGAAAAACCATACTCAGTCGAAAGTGCTTTAGAAAAGTGAGTAATATGAGTAACTGGAGACTTACCTGAATAAGAATGAATCGAGAACACAAATAAAATACAACTTAATATGAACTGCACTTTTGCTGGCGAACCCATTGTAAATAATTATAAAACTAGACGACGAACCTGTATTTGGATATCTACTGAGCATTGGGAGATGCGAGAAAGGTAGGTTTAATGTCTTATCTGATTATACTGCTCAAAGTACGGGGGCGACGCGGGAGGGGGTTCTTGCAAAATGAAATCATAAAAATTATTAAATGTTACTCATAAATTGAATTTTTCTCAACATCGGCGTTTGGTTGGCTTAATTATGATAATCACAGGCATACAACGAATCACCTTTTTAAAAATACAAAGACAGGGCATTTTCATGAGTATATCATGACCTCAAATGACATAGCCTTGACTACTACTTCATTTACTTCTGTCTTGTCATTAATGGAAGCAGTAATAAGAATTGTTCGAAATGTTACCATCCCCAATTAAAAAAGAAAAATTGTTATAAATGTAATAGATGTTATAATAGAACAAACTAAATCCTCTTACAGCTGGCTTATTATTCTGAGCGATAATATATTTTTTTGATTGCTTGCAGAGGACACTCCAAAATTAAAGGAAGTGGAACTATTTCGTTAAAATGCGCATGCAACTTAGTAAATGACGTAGATGCAAGTTTACACATTGAGGATACATAATAAGTACAATATAAACTAAAGATGATAAACGAGAGGGAAGAGAAAATATTCTGAATAACATGGGATGAATTTGAAAATGACCCCCGGTCAGCCGATCAAGATAAGAAACTTCGAACTCCCTTGGAGCTCCGAAGTGAAATACGACGAAACCCGAAATCGCTTCATCAGGGCCCGCAACATGCTCTTGCCTTATAGGGCGAAGAAGTCCCCTTCACCTAGGGAACGACGTTTCGGCCGCTTTTGACCTACGGCGCTATGACCTGGTCAACAGCGAGTGAGACGAACGTCAAAAGATTGAAAGCACTCCAAAATCGAACCCTCCGCTTCATCGTTGACGACCCCTTTTTCGTAAGGAACGCTCAGATTCATCGGGAATTGAACGTTCCGACTCACCGTGAATTTCTGACGAAACTCCTGAAGTTCGCGTGGTAAAGAGTCCGCGCCAACAAAAATCACTGTGTTCGGATGTTCATCGATTCCCAAGATCGATGATAGAAAGTCGCACAAGCTTCGTTAATATCATTGCAACTGTAAGTGGAAGACCAATCTGTATGTAAAAAAGTATTATAAAGATAAGGCGGCCAACTTTATGAAAAGTAAATGCAGGACATTCTTGGGGATAGGGGGTGTGCGTGTAAAAAACTGAGGGTGTGTCGGTCCACTTAAATTAGAAAACAAACAAACGCAACTTACTGAAGTTATCATTTATTTTTAAAATCAAATTTCTCACATGAGTGACACTTTTTTAATAATTCTGGGTTTTGGTTCAGAATGTCATAAAAGTTTTCACAATTGCCTATATTAAATTTTGCAACAAGCATTGCGCATAATGTTTAAACTTTAAGTGACGATTTTTTCTATGTCCATAAAGAATTCATTAATGTAAATAATCGTTCTGTAGGTACCTTCGTCCCTGGCAAACAAAGAAGGTACTGTACGATGCCCAGGCAATTTTTGAATGGCATTCCATATTCTTTAAAATTTTCGAACACCTCCATCTACCGTTCGTTGTTCGTCTTTTTTGTGGTGCATTAGTGAGACTTGGAAATATGGGAAATACGGGACATGCGGGACCATTAGACGTTTTGCGGGACTGTTTTATTAATTACCACAATGCGGGATTACAACTGCTATTACGTGACGGTACCGCAGAATCCGGGACGGTTGGCCGCCTTATATAAATATTAACAAAGTCGGCCCTCCTAAAGTTATAACTTGCCACGGAAATTGGCACTTTGTCTACTAGTGTAACAAAGAGAAGGCTTAAGACTAGGATGGTGCAAGTGTTCGTTTCCCAATGGCAGTTGCTCCCTGTCACCATAGTTTGTGAGTGCCAAATCAACCAATCTTCCCCTATTGTTAACCACATTGTTGACTTGCTTAATATCAAAGAAGCTGAATAAATATAACATAGCTCGGCTGCTAAGTTTGGTTACCCCTTCTTGGTGATGCAGTTTCCATGTCATGTAGATAATCATGCAATTGTAACTTAAGCTGCCGATGGTACGCCTTCCTTACGTCCCGTGGAAGCTCCCCCTAAAGCAGACAAACGATAGTGTTTAAAGTGACCTATCAATTTTCAGTGATCTGTGCAAAGATAAGAAAGGAAGAAATTCGGTCCACTCTTCAACTTCAAAAAGGATATGAATTTTGGCTACATCTATATTTGCGTCATGGTACCATTAAGAAAACTTGTGTAGAAATCTGTAGGAGAGTTAGCGATAAATTCAAATCTTCTTCGATGTATTTTGTTCAATTTTATATTTAATCGTAAACTCAAATATCTTACCATCTATATTAGTATGTGCAATATCGTCCTTGATAGTGCACAATTTCAAAAATAAAATTCTTGCTACGACGTGTCAAAAGCAGAGAATAACAGTTTTAAGAAATAATATCCGTTTCTTGTCCAGTGTGGAACTAATTGACATTATTTCTTCGTAGTTTTGGAAAGTAAAGATGTAATGAATCTAATGAATCAAACGGAATAATACATTAACCCCTTGTGGGCCAAAACTTGAAAGCGTTGAAAAAGTTTTATTTTTTTATGAAATATTAAAATTAAGAGCCTCAGAAAGTGATTTACAAAATTTCAAATTTTTGGAGGACCTGGTACTTTTAAGTACCGTCGCGTCAGCATGAGCCAAAAGTTAAACAAAAATCTCATACAAATATCACATCGGTAAACTCCTCACCACACAATCTATATATATAAAAAAGGAGGCAATTTTGGGCTTACGTATGTCGCCGCATCACGCTCGAACGCGTCGACCGATTTAAACCAAACTTATACACAAGGTAGCTATTGGGACCTATATGGTTTATGTTAAGTTTGGTTGAAATCAGAAATCGCATGTGTGCAATAAATAAATTTCAAGATACCATAAATAGCCGCTACGTTATTAGATGATGGTCGCACAGTTCACTCTGCACAGAAGTTACCCCTCAATATGAATGTCAATGAAAATCCCACGTGTAATATTTCCTAAAATTCTGGAATGGGAAAAGTTTTACAACAATGCCAATTAATTGTCTGGGATGAATATACAATTGCACATAAGAAATCAGTAGAAACATTGGATAGGACTGTGCAAGATTTACGCAATAGTCAAGCAATATTTGGTGGCGCTTTGATATTATTGGCTGGTGATTTCCGTCAAACATTGCCTGTGATTTTTCGTTCAACACCAGCAGATGAAATAAAGACATGTTTAAAATCAACTCATTTGTGGAGACACCTACAAACACTCACTTTGACTACAAATGTGCGAGTTCAAATACAAAATGACCCATCGGCCGATGCATTTTCTACGCAACTACTGGCGATAGGAAATGGACAAATTGCTATTGTTCGTGCTACAGGCTTCATCACTTTGCTCGATAACTTTAGCAATTTCGCACCAACAAAACAAGAATTGGTCTCAAGTATTTTTCCAAACATTGCGCAAAATTATACATTGGTAAACTGAAAGAGCGATACTGGCTACGAAAAATAAGGACGTTGGTGCATTGAATGCAGATATTTTAGCCTATGTTCCTGGCGAGGTTGTAACATATCAATCAGTTGACACGGTTACAAATCAAGATGTTACTGTTAATTATCCCACAGAATTTTTGAATTCATTGGATTTACCAGGTTTTCCATCTCATCGTTTACAATTAAAAGTTGGTGCTCCCATTATTATGCTCCGAAATTTAAATCAGCCTCGGGTATGTAATGGGACCACATTAGCAGTCAAAAGGGTTATGCATAATCTCATTGTAGCAACCATTTTAAAAGGGAAATTTAAAAGGGAAGATTTATTTATTCCGTGTATTCCAATGATTCCACAAGATCTACCATTTGATTTCAAAACACTCCAATTCCCGATACGTCTTGCGTTTGCTATGACAATAAATAAAGCGCAAGGGCATCATAGGCATTGTGTGGAATTAATTATATGTATCGTGTTCACGTGTAGGCAAGCCATCAGTTCTCTTTATTTACACTACAACTCAGGGTAAAACAAAAAATGTTGTTTACGAAAGAGCTCTGCCATAATTTAAGTTAAAACAGAGGATTTATATTGTAAACAAATAGAAATAAAAGTAGATGAATATAAGCCAAAAAATCAACTTTGATAAAAACCAGTGTGTTTCATTTCTTATTTTGAAAATTTCTTATTTTGTTTTGCCTGGCAAAGCAGACACAGGGTCCGCTAGTTGTTTATAATAAAATCGGTGACACGTTCGAGGCAACAACCGTGTAAACCGAAGTTCGGTTTATATGATTGTTGAAGATGCTTGCCACGAGCCAGCGAAACACGTGTCACCGATTTTATTATAAAAAATTGTGTGGTGAGGAGTTTAGCGATGTGATATTTGTGTCAGTAAATTACACCACAGTCCTTGCAATCACCTTTAAAAATCTTATAGATTTTTTTAAAGTTTGATTAATATTTTCAATACTGTAGTGAGTAGTTAAGTAACTTTTATAACTTTTTTATAACTTAATAATGGTATTTAACAAAACATTTTTTTATCATTAAGACATAAATAAACACCACAATGAGAACATGTCGAATAGGGCTTCGATTGAATTTTGTTTATATCAGTGTTCGAAAATTTACTGAACATTATTTAGTGTACTGTACACAAACCCAGAAACGATATCTATTCTTTTAGTGTTTGTGTATTTTTACACAAGCCGAATACAGTACATAACGATTTTTTAACGCAAGTAACAAACATTACGTAGCGTTCTCCTTTTCGTCCTAAAACAGTACAATTGTAGTGGTTGTATACTACATTATATTTTAGCGTTCTGTAGTATTTTTTTCATAATATACAAGTATTTTACTTTTTTGGTAAGGCATTCGTATGTGCATCTCAGTTGGCGTTTTACATTCTCCGCACCTTTGAAGATCATGATACAATATCGTTTTTTATTTGAATTTCATCAAAACAAGGATATTGTTGTAAAAGGTTTTCTAATAAACTTTGTGAAAGTTTTTTTAATATATTAAGAGTCAATAAATCGAAGAAACATAACTTGTGTATAATCTAAAATCTAACTTACTGCATCTAAAATTTCGTTAAAAATTTGTTTTTAAAATTGTATTTCCGATTCATACGACAATATATGCCTTTTCTAACTAGGTTCTGTGTTAAAATGTAAGTTATTATATATAGAATTAAAATAAGGATCATTATTTCTATATTCTAGTAAAGTTTGAATAAGCGCTAATTACGATTACGCCCAAAATCGATGTCAGTTAATTTATTCCGCAGTATATTGAAAATATAATCTGGGCTTGTTCAAAGGCCAATTTAAAAGTCTCTACTAAAAACAAAATTTTGTGTTGGTTAAGTAATTCTTTAAACCTATCGCCTCTCTTGTAGTCTTGGTATCATTTCTGAAATCATCACTGTGGATTATAAAGTCAAAAACTTCAATCAATTTGATTTTATGTAATTATACCGTAAATACTTCACGCGATTTAAAATTCCATCTTGTGTTAGCGCTAGTTGGTAAGTTACTGTGGCGTATTGTATCTAAAATGTTTGTTCGTTTGGTTGATTTTGAAAAATGCAGCAAATCCTCTTAAATTAGAAAAGCAAACTCTAGATTCTTTGTTTATATTACGAGCTCTTCTCAAAACCAAATTTAAAGCATGAGGTGACAATGTTTAACCTTCCTATACTCACGCATACGGTCTGTGAGACCGACTTATATAGTATAGTATACGTCTTTCATTTTGACGTGAGTATAGGAAGGATAAAAAAAGCTTGAGGAGCAATTATTTATATTTTACTTTGTAAACCATTGAAGTGCCCTGCCATAACAAATGCACCATCATATGTTCGAGCGACTAATTTTTCTCTTAAATTGTATTTTTCGCAATTATTTAATAAAATGTTGAATAAATCTTCAGCTGCTCGACCGGATGATATGTCAAAAAAAAAAAAGAAAATCTTTCAATAACCACACCGCTTTTGACAGAACGTAATATGATTGATAATTGGAACTTGCAGGAAATATCTATGATTTCATCTACTTACCAAGAAAGCACGAAACTTCTTTAATTTATGTATCTATTTCCTGCTTCAATATAAAAGAAATACAATCTAGTAAATCATTTTGAATAGGTTTATAATATTTACCGGAAAAATAGTGCTATTAACAAATCTGTTAAAACTAGGTTAATATTTGCTAAAAAGCCCGATTAATTCTTTATAATTTCTACGATACGTCGATTGATTTTCTTAAATTGTTGCGATTTGTTCTAACTTCATTGCTATACGTAATAATTGCATCTTTACAGACTGTGTCTATGGCAGTAGCAATATTTTGCTTTCCAAAGAATTTAAATTTGCACAACGATGAAATATGTTCTTTAGACTTACAATGCCGTTCAATAGATCGTGGTAAATTTTTTAAACCCGTGTAACCCAAGTCCAATCAAGTTTCGGTTTAGTTACAAACAAGTAGACATTGCCAACAAAATAATCTTTCCCGTTTAATTGAACCCGTTAACCAATCACATTTAGCGTACCACAATGAACTGAAACAACCATGTTGTCGACTGCCGTCGTTAGATACTAAAGATAAATTAGGCCGAGGTTTTCCAATCTTCTGTACGATCTGTAATTTCGTCTCTACATTTAAACAACTAAAAGAATTTCTTACCAACCAGTCGGCAACATCTTTGCAGCTACCTATTTTATTAATCTTATCTATGTTCTATGTATGACCTAGCAAAACTATAAAATAACATAAACCGAATAATTGTTACGTAAATTTGTGTGCATTTTTAAATTAAGTAATGAACAGATATGCTATTTATTATAAATTCGTTGTAAAAATTGCTTTATTTTAGTATATGTATAGCCTATGCTTAAACATTGTTTTAATACATAATAAACACAATTTATGCTACTAAAAATAATAGGGCAGACTTAGTCTTACTTGTGCTGATTTGCGCTCGTTCGTCAGGTGTAAACGAGCGGAGGCATCTCCACCGCACTCATAGATTTGGACTTAACCCTGCTGTTAGGTTTGGACCATTTTGGTCAATTTTTTTTCTTTTTCTTTTATATTTGCAATGGCTTATTGTATCAACTTAAAATGCCAGCTTAGTTATTTTTTTTTCTATTTTAATGCCTTTAGTGGGTTTTTACCTATTTAGGATAAAATAGAACAGAAAAAAAAATTAAAAGTTACAAATCTTAGGTTACGGACCATTTTGGTCCATGCAATTTATTTAATTTTGTATTTCAGTAAAAGTATATGAATAAAATAAAGAATAGTTATGGCCTATTATTACTTTTGCAGCAAGATGTACATATTGTTTTTCGATTTAATTTGCATACAAATCTATTGCATATAAGGCATTTGGCATCACATTTCGACTTACAGCAATTGAAAATTCCCCGTTTTCTTGGAGCTGAAATTTTTATACCACCGCTTGCAGATGGTACACTATGTGATGACGAAGCTTGTTGTTGAGTCAATAGCTCTGCTGCAAATGGTTTAGCTGTCCTTTTCAACATGTATTCTTCCGATAGACTCATAGCTAGCTGACGTAAAAATCAGGTCTTCTGCGATTTGAATCATTTGCAGCCCACGAAGAATCAATTTCTGAATATAAAATAAATGCATTTAATGCGGATATATCAATTATATTTGAAAATACAACATTTGGCCATCGATTTGTTTTTCTTTTAGTGCTGTGGTAGCCAATCATTTGATCAGCAGTATCAACGCCTCCTAACGATTTTCACAGGCACGGTAAATAATGACACAAAATAACAAACCTTTTGTAGAGTTATGATACGAAACGATTGCAGGTGTCTTCTTATGATTATTGAAATCAATTTCATCAGTTTTGTGCATGGTGCTCATCAATACAGTACCTTTATTTTTATGGTTGATGTACACTCCCAGTCACGGTAGTTGGGACACCTCGTTAAATTTAGGATATTGTGCAATAAAAATTCAAAATCTTACACAATACTGAGAATTCTACTGCATAGTAATTATTACTGGTTAGTGGATCATACAGCATTATTAGGAATGCTGCACTAATGGATTTACAATAGAACTTAGTGATTTCATAGTATTACCGAAAGAAATATTCAAGTAGTATTACAATGCTTTATGTGTCATAAACATTTACAAGGGTATTTCCAAGAACGATTTTATGGTCATAAAGGTATTATCCTATCCCTCTAGTACCCCGGGCCATTGAGTTTACTTCTAAACGTCTCCGCGTACGCGCGAAGTGCAAGTGGGCGAATTTTGAAAGTATTAACAGTGAAAATGCCGCGTGGAAAAGCGATCGTCCGTGATCACACTCGATATAGAAGGGTATTCTGTTCAACAAATTGGCGAAAAAGTGCATCTGGCAAAATCTAGTGTAGCCAATATTATAAAACTGTATCGTACAACAGAAAGTTTAAATGACCGTGATCGACCAGGTCCGTCTCGTATTACGACCAACGTTGATGAACAGCGAATCGTTTTAATTAGTAAACGAAATAGAAGACTGACAGCACCACAAATAGCAGCAGAATTCAATCGCGATCGTCAAAACGCGGTGTCAGTGTGCACTATTCAACGTCGCTTGCGAGAGGCAAACCTATTCGGACGAATTGCTGTACGGAAACCGCAACTAAGGCGAACCAATCGTTTAAAACGATTACAGTGGGCCCAACGACATCGAGATTGGACGGTGGAGGAGTGGAAAACTGTGCTTTGGACCGACGAATCCAAGTTTGAAGTGTTTGGACAAAATAGAAGAGTTTATGTTCGGAGATCAAAGACAGAAACAATGCTTCGCGAATGTCTAGCACCCACTGTAAAACATGGTGGTGGCTCAGTTATGGTGTGGGGTTGTTTTTCGTACGCAGGAGTAGATCTCGGTCGGATAGAAGGTATTATGGGAAAAGAACAGTACAGAAATATTCTAGAGCATAATGCTGTACCTTCTAGCCAGCGATTGATAGGGGAGAATTTCACCTTCATGCAAGATAATGATCCTAAACATACGGCGTTAGTATGTAGGGATTATTTGTTATTATTGTTATTATTATTTTCTATCGGCGTCTATGAGATAAAAGCCGAGATTATAATATATGTCGCTTAGCTTATTATTTTCATATTATTATCGCTTAGCCCTTATTATTAGACTAGACCTAACTCTTACAAAGAATATTATTATTCCTAAGATATCTAATGTATAGAAGATTCGTTGTATTTGCATTTACAATTTTTTTACGTCATAAAGGCATTTACACTTATCAGCTCCGGTATTCAAGGAAGAAGACATTCTAGGATCTAGGGTTCCTTGTAGTAATTAGTTAGGGAAATTTTCCTGGGCCACTTTTGAACATCAAGTCCCTCAAATTTATTGTTAGATGTATAGTTAGTATTAAGCAATTCGGTGCGAGCGAAACGTTAAAATACTCGGCTAAAATACATTAGTCTAAGCACATTAACTATTTTGTAACAGTTGAAGTGTTAGTTTTCATTTAAATAATTATATGTTAAATACATAGTTACGAAGTTAACCCGTGTTTTACTTCGCACCTTACTCACATACTACTACCTACTACTTAAAGCAATTTGGTTAAATAGAAGTGTGTATGGCTTTACAACCCATGTACAATGGTGCCACAATCCACGGCGATGTTTTTTGGTAAGTTTAGACGATTTCAAATATTTTTTTTTTTGATTTTGGTGACACTATCACACATCAGCTTACCATATTTATTATATGTTTACATAGAGCCATCAAGCTAATTTATGTTTTCAATATTGAGTGCCTCCATTTTTGTTTGGTTATTTCTCCAACAATGTTTTTCAAAATTAATTATTTCATTTTGCCTCATATCAAGAAGCGTTTAAATGAATCACACATTTAAACATTTGTGTATATATATATATATATATACACAATAATATATATATATATACAATAATATATATATATATACAATAATATATATATATATATACAGTACTGTGAGAATGAACCGCAACACTACAAAAATTTTACAGAAAATTAAATTATGTATTTATTACATACGATAAAGGGTCACTGCAGGTATATAGTTCTTTATAATCGTTATACTGTTCAAACATAGTCAGGTAACAGAAAATAATAAAAGAAATTCTTAATAATTTATGCGGATTATTATTACTAACCGATTTACGTATTTCTAAGAATTTTATTATAATATATTTTATAATAATTAAGAAAATATAAGCTAAAATGTTAAAAAATTGAATTTTCCACGCCCGTTTTCGTCTTAACTCTCCGCCCACAGGCCAAAAATCAAAAAT
>CM076095.1:12542500-12564377 GCA_038088585.1 Chrysina gloriosa
TTGAATGTACAACTTGAGGAACATTAAAGTTTGTAATATGTTAGAATCGAAATTTGCATGGTTTTGGAGCAAGAAATTGTAGGATCTGGGAGCTGCAAGTTATGGAACTTAATATTCTAAAAGTTGCAGAATTTACAAACACCAGCGCCACTTGCCTAGATAATATTTTACTTAATCTAGATGCAAATAACTATGATCTATGTGTAAAAGAATTTGGTGTATCAGATCATTCAGCACAAATTGTCACGCTTAGAGCAAACTTTATGAAAAATATTCGTGAATATCAATATCCTCGCAAACTAAGTGAAAATAATTTTAATACATCTTCGTTTATGCTAGAACAAGAATCTTGGTTAACTGTTTATGAATGCGATTGTCCTAATAACGCCTTTTCTCAGTTTTTAAACCCTATTGAGCTTACTCAGCTTTTAAATCTATTCTTGTACTATTTGGACATTTGTTTTCCTTTAGTCAAATCATATCAAGATAAAAATAACAAAAACAATACCCAATGGATAACACCTGAAGTTATTGAGAGTAGGAAGAGGCGTCGATTACTCAAAGATCTAAGTATTCAATACCCTATTTTCAATACTTATTATATACAGTATAAGACTTTTCATGAAAGATTACTTCAGACAAAAAAATGTAATGATAATTTTATAAAAGCCTCAAACAATAAGGTCAAGGCCATGTGAACGGTTATAAGGAACAATACTAGCAAAAGTAATATGAATGAAAATCTTGTAGGCACATTCAATGATGTTACAGAGACGTGCAACTCTTTCAATCTTCATTTTTCCACCATGGCGCGTAGCATCCTCTGGATATTAGTATAGTGTACTACTTTCAGGGTCGCCCCACGCTTTGGAAGCCAAATTTGTACTGAGAATTTAGTTAATTTGTTTTTAAAATAAATTGCACCGGTCTAGCTCGTAGATAAAATATAAAAGCATAAATTATAACAATTTATATTTATAACTTTTTCGAAATATTGAACATAAAATCAAAAAAATTTACCTATTTTAGTGTGTGAATGTATGTGTGTGAATTTTCCGTTAACGGTTCTTCCTGCATTTCCTTTCTTCACTTCTTTTCTCGGCGCAGCTTATGGATTCCTCCCTTTTATCAATCCTCTCTTCTTTTGTATGGTAATACTTCTTTTTCTTACTAATACTTCTACTTAAAACCTTTTCTTTTGGAAATATATTTTAGACTTCTTTATTGACTTTTCGAAATTGTCAATTTTCGTCGTTCACCGAACAAAACTTTATTTCTTCTCGAAACTAGGACGACACTCCTGTCTTTCCCCGTCGTCCTCCAAACAAAACTTTAATTCACCTTGACTTCAGTTCATACAAATATATTGCTGTTATAGGAAGCTATACCGTACGTCGATGTATCCTTGATTATTTCCAGTAAATTTATGTGAATTCTTGTAATGTATATTTGTTGTCGAAATGTGTAAAAAATGTTAACAAAACTCTTTTTATACATTAAATCATGCTTTTATAAAATATTTAACTCTGGTTACATTTGTTATACTACAATAGGCACACCACAGAGATCTTTTTAGGTCCATTGTTGTTCCTACTCTATGTAAATGACTTACCAAATTGCATAAGTAATAAGAAAGTAATTTTATATACCGATGATATTAATATTATCATTGCAGGTAAAAATCCATTGGAACTCTCTCAAATGGCACAAACTACCGTCAATCGTATCTGCCAGTGGACTAAATTCAATAGACTATTGATAAATTGCGAAAAAACAAAAGTAATCCCGCCATAACGTTAAATTCTAAAGATATATGCTATGTCGAAATGGTATAGTCATATTGATTTTCTATGTACCCAACTTAGTCGAACTTATTATGAAACATACGTATAGCGTCAATACTTTAATAACATTATACTATGGTGACTTCTTTTCGAGAATAAGATACGGCATCATTTTCAAAGGTTCCTGCTCAGCTTGTGAAAGGGTTTTCATTCTGCAGAAAAGAGTATTGCGTCTAATAAACGATCTACAATTTTACGAATCTTGCAAAAACACTTTTAAGTTGCATATGATTCTAACATTTTATGGTGTGTACATTCTGGCAATGTTAAGTTTTATATATAAACACATTCATCCGTTCAGTAATAATCAAATAGTACATGAACACAAGCACCCTTAATTATTTGCTTCCATCAATTCATAAACAAGCCATGTTTCAGAAAAGAATTATCTGTTTAGGATTCAAGCTTTTCAATAATCTTCCACATTAGTTGGAAAAAATACACAAATATAGTGCTTTTAACAAATTTTTGAAACAATACTTGTTGAACAAAAACTGTTACTCAGTAGGTGACTTCGAATATTTAAATTACATTTTCTTTATATTTTCTCTACTTCTATGTTTGTTTGGCGCTTTTGCATAACTATGTGTTTACATATATTTTTTTCTTTATGTTATGCATATGGCTACTGTAATAAAGGTTATTATTATTATTATTATTATTATTAATTAATACTAATTATCTGTGTATAAAAGAAATAGACGATGTATTGAAGAGAAAGGAGGAAGAAAGGAGAGATTGAAGTATGGAATAAAGATGGAACATCCTTCAAAATTCGATTATTAAAGCAGCAGCAAAAGTAACTGATATAACAAAGATAAGAAAGAAATCATAAGGGAAGTGAATAGTGTAATACCGACGTTAAAGAGAAAATTAG
The DNA here is from genome assembly GCA_038088585.1 of Chrysina gloriosa. Taxonomy (NCBI): domain Eukaryota; kingdom Metazoa; phylum Arthropoda; class Insecta; order Coleoptera; family Scarabaeidae; genus Chrysina; species Chrysina gloriosa. The sequence continues at coordinate 12,545,222 of CM076095.1, forward strand.
AGAGAAAAAGAAAGCCTGGAAGAAACTACAAGAAGTGACCAATAAGAGAAACAGTAAAATATGTGGAGAAACGTGACAGAGCAAAGAAGGCTTTAAGGGAAGCAAAAAAGAGGAGCTGGGAAAATTTTGGAAAAGAGTCGGATGAGAACCATAAGACGGCCAATAGGAAATTTTGGAACAAGATTAAAAATTAGAGAGGAAAACAGAAAAAGGAAGATTGCGGAATTGAGTATAAAGATAAGAACATAAGGACAGATGTAGCGGAGACAACAGAGGCTTGCTAAGAAGTTTAATAAGGAAGAAACAGTAAATGTACAACAAATGGGAGAAGCACAAAGAAATGGAGGAACGAGAAGAGATCGTAATGAAGGAAATAAAAGAAACCCTAAGAAATATCAGGAGTGGGGTAGCAGTGGGAGAAAACCGAATCGAACCGAAAATAATAAAATGAATGGGTGAGACGGAAAAGAAATAAGCTACTCCAAATATGTAAAGAAACATGGTGCTCTGAAGAAATATCAGAAGATTGAAAGAACAACAGAATATTGCCAATCTATAAAAAACGAAAGAAATACAAATGTGACAACTACAGAATAATATGCTTGTCATCAGCTAGTTCATCGCAAAGAGAGTGAGGAGAAGAATAGAGACCAAGTTAGAGGATGAATAGTCAGTATTTAGTGTAAAACGGCAAGCAAATGATAACACACACACAGTACGACACATTACAGAAAGACAGTTTCGAAAATACAAGGAATTATATTTAACATTTATGGAGCTTGTTACGTTTTTCTCTGATACCTGTATATTTGCGTTTTAGCGAGCTTTATTTGTTAAACGCATTTTATAGCGATCGAACGTTTTTCTTTTACGAATTGTCGCAAGCACATGCGCGAGTTTTGGTTTGTGAACTTATCGAAGTGTTTTTAAAAAGAAAAATTAAGTTTTGGCAATTTATTAAAAGACGTACATGTTCATTGTACTTAAGCCTAGTAACAAAAGCATTGTTCTTACTCTAACTATCCTATTTACGTATTGAAATTGCAAGCTAAGCGTTGATAACTTTATCTTCTCTATTCCTATGTTTCCGGGAACGTAACTCCTCCCTGCTTAGAGTGAAAATCCACGATGATCCGGGAGATTTTCAGCGGGTTGTTGAACTCCATATATCTTCTTATATTTTGCGATACATAATTTATATAGGATCGAAACTATCGTTAAAATTAGTAGAATATATAACATTATTGTCCAAAAGCTTATTTTAAAGTTTACAGGTTCTACATCATTTATGTTCTCTACATTTATCTTTTGCATCTCTAAGGTATTTCTTAGCTTATGCATTTCATCCAAATTTACATTTTCTCTTTTAAGAGGTTCAATATTTTCGGATACATTGTTTAATGGAATATTTTTAAAATACAATTTTGGTATTAACATATTTTGTATATTACTTTTATGTTTCCTAAAGTTCTTTATTTGTACATTATTGATCTGAAGAAGTTATCGTAAATTTCTATTAAGAAAGTACCTTTAATTGGTATTTCATTAATTTCTTTTCCACAGGTTTGCTTGACACTAGTTTGATTTTGCATTATCAAAATCCATTGGTTCCTTTCTAGTTTTTGAATTTTCATGTCTTCTATTATAACAGGAACTTTGTTACACATTGATAAGTTTTCAAAATATTTTAACATTTGTATTTCGCATGGAATTGAATGACGAATTTTTAATGGATTAAGTTCATGGCAAATGTATTCGTCCGGAGTGATATCCTGACATTTTATATCGAAAAACATAGAATTATCACTATTTAGAATTAAATATCGGGATTGTGGTATTATAACATTAAAAGATTGATTTTGATATACAGGAAGTGAATACAAATGATAATAGTTGTAAGTCTTACTTTCGACAATGGAAATATCTAGTATGAATATTATTTGATTCCTTTTGCTATATGCTTTTACTTCAATGGTTTTTTCGAACATTAATATATTTTCAATCTTTGGTTCAAAAGGTAACTTATTTCGAGGTAAATAAGTTTCAATTCCTTTAACTTCGTTTAATAATTCATTGGGTTCAATCATTGAATTATGAAATGTATTTCATTTGGAAAACGTTATAGCTACTTCTATTTTCTCTAGGGTTGTACATATATATGATTTCAAAAGACGTCAGAACTTGTGAGATTATCATGTAAATTATATTGAAGGTTCTAGCACTTAAATTTTCCATTTTTACCGTTTGCAAGATTTTTTCTATTTGCACAACTTTTTCGTTTAAATTGAGTTGATTATGGAAAAGGGTTTTTGTTTGATTATCAAATATTTCAATTGATTTTTCTAATAATGTGATTTGTTCTTTAACTAGCGTTTTTAATTTAACTTGATTATCCGATAGTTTACTTATTGCGTTATCATATTTTAGGGCATCTGTTTGATCTAGATTTCCGGTTATAGATTTGATTATTGATCCTAAGCCGTCGATTAAATCTCTTTTCGTTCTTTCTTTTATTAAAGGATTTAATTGTTTACATTGCGTTTCGATTTTTCTTTCTAAAATGCTTACTAAATAATAAATAAATAACAATGTTTTGAATAGTCTTAAATTCTAAAATAACATTATTAATATCATATATTTGAATAAACGACCAAGAGTCGATTTTATTTTGTGCGTTGCCAATTTTAATAGGAAGAAGTCCTGGATTGTAGTTCAGGTCATGAAATTTAGGAGGGATTAATTCTCCGTAGATGAAGCTTGTGAGGGTCCTGCAACAGGAGGATCTTTTAATTCTTTAATGTGTACTATTTCTCTGTTTTTATTTTTTAATTTTTTATTAGCAATTTCTACTCTGTTTCTTTCTAGAATATTCGTTATTTCATAAGGGCCTAAGAATTTATTAGTTTTCTTATTTCTAGTTTGGGGATTCTTTTTATAGACAGTCTGTCCTAATTTGAAAGTGTTATTTGTGTCTCCTTGGGTATTATGTTTCTGAACCATTTTTTGTTTGTTGTTTTCTAATTTTTCTGCGACATTTTCATACACTTTTTCTAATTTCTTTTGTGGTTGTCAGCGTAATCAGAGTAAAATGACATGGGTAAAAATATACCATTGGAGTTTCTGCTATTTGTGTATCCAAATGTTAATTCAAATGGCGTATAATTTGTTGAACTGTGTATTGAACCGTTATATCCAATAATAGCATAATTCATGAGATCGTCCTTTTCATTTGAATACGTTTCTTTTAGAATTCTTACATGTTCTATTATCGTTGAGTGAGATCTTTCTACTATAGAATTAGATTCATGATGAGCGGGGGTGGTGAAATGTATTTTTATTTTATGTAGATTCAAAATTCTCTTTACAGTTTCATTATTAAATTCGCGTCCGTTGTCTATAATATTTTTCTGGGATTCCAAAACATGAAAAGTATTTAATTAAAGCGTTACTTATGTATATCGCGGTTTTCCCTGCGATTTCTAAAGCTTGCGCGAATTTTGTAAAAGCATCGACAATTGTTAAATAGTTTTTTCCATCGAAAATGAAAATATCCATATGGACTATTTGGAAGGGTTTATCCGCGGTTTCGGTGTTCATTAATAGTACATAGGGTGTTTTCCTGGCATACTTTGTTCTTTGACAAATTTCGCATGAATTGATAAAATTTGTTACCGTATTTTTTATTCCTATCCAATAATAATTTTTCTTGAATTGTTCTAGTGTCTCGTTGATTCCTCTGTGGTTCGTTGAACTACAGTGATGAGTTTTAATTAATAAAATTTGTGTTTCCTTGTCAATGACGGTGTTTACTAATTTTAAACATCTTATTAATTTTGGGCCATTTTCAGAAAAATGTTCTAAATATACTCGATTGAAATTTTTGTATAATTCGTCTGTGTAGAAGTATACACAGTATAATTTATTTGTAGTTGTATTTTAGAAATTGTAATATTAAGTTTCGGTTTTGTTTAAGAGGAATTTTAACATGAAGGATTTTATGATGTTCGTATATATCTTCTTTTACTTCGAGTTTTGGATACCATTATTTGTTGTTTCATTGAAAGTTGTGTGCTGTGTAGACATTGTTCTTTGATCGTTATCAGGAGGTTTAATTTGAATATGTGAAAGTATTCTAATTTTGGGTTGGTTTTGAGTTGCTGTGTTTTGGGGAATTTCTGATTGATTTAAATCTAAATTTTCCGGGTTTTAATAGGATTTTCAGCTGCATGACGTAAATAATCTAAAATGTCTTGGTCTATTTCTCCTGGGTTATGTATGTATTCATTTTCAATTGCATTAATTTTGATTCTCGAAAGGGCGTCTGTATTAGAATTTAATTTGCCTTTTTTATATTCAATTTCGTAGTCAAATTCTTCGAGTTTTAGCCTCCATCGTACGAGTTTAGAATTTGGTTCTTTTAGTTTGAATAACCATGTGAGTGGTCTATGATTAGTATAAATAGTGAATTTACGGCCAAAAAGATAAGGTCTGAAATGTTTGCAAGCCCACACGATTCCTAAGAGCTCTTTTTCAATTGTGCTGTATTTTTGTTCAGCTCCGTTTAAGATTCGTGAAGCGAATGCGATTGGTTTATCTGATCCAATAGGACCTTGTGATAATACTGCTCCTAATGCTAAATCTGATGCATCTGTTGTTAAGATAAATTTTTCAGAAAAATTTGGATATTGCAATATAGGTGCGTTAATTAATAATTTTCTACATGTATTAAAAGCATTTAAATAATTTTGATCGATGATGACTTTACGATCTTTTTTAAACAATTGGTTAGTGGTTTGGTTATTTTTCAAAATTCTTTAATAAATTTACGGTAATATCCTATTAATCGTAGGAAGCTTTTAATTTCTCGTTGTGTTTTAGGGACAGGGAATTGTTTAACACCATGAATTTTGTCCGGATTAGGTCTAACGCCTTCGGGTGTGATAATATGTCCTAAATAATTGCCTTCTTTTCTTAAAAATTCTGATTTATCAAGTTGGATTTTGAAATTGGCTGATCTTAATCGATTGAAAATTTCTTTTAATCGTTGAATGTGCTCTGTCAAAGAGGTGCTGTAAATTACAATATCATCTAAATATAATAAACAAATTTCGTTTTGAAGTCCTCTTAAAATGTTATCCATTACACGTTGAAAAGTTGCTGGTGCGTTTTTTAGACCAAACGGCATTCTTTTATATTCATAATGACCGTTTTCCGTAGAAAAAGCTGTTTTGCTGAAAATCTTCGGAGTTCATTTGTATTTGGTGAAATCCGCTCGCTAAATCGACGGTTGTAAAATATTGCCTTTTACCTAATTTGTCTAAAATATGGGTAATATTTGGTAAAGGGTATTTGTCGTCAATTATTCGTTCATTTAATTTTCTGTAATCGACTACTAGTCGCCATTTCGGTTTACCTGACGCATCTAGCTTTTTTGGGTACAATCCAGATAGGGTTGGACCAAGATGGTTGGATCATATCAGTTTCTAGCATTTTCTGTATTTGTGATTTGACCTCTTGTTTGTGAATTTCGGGGTATCTATACTGTTTCGTGAAAATAGGTGAATCATTGGTTAGATTAATTTGATGTCGAATTTTGTTTGTAAAAGTTAAAGGGATTTTTTCACAGTGGAATATATCGCGGTACTCAAGGCATAATTTATGTATTGCTCGACTTTCTTCTACATTGCAGTGATTTAGGCGAAGGTTTTTTAAATTTTCTTTTAGCAAGTTATCTTGTGTCGTGTTTATTTTATTAGTACTAGTTTGATTCGTAAAATTAACTTCGTTAATATTTAATTGTTCGATTTCGAAAGGTTCTTCTATCTCTATTGATACTGGTTGCATATCAGAATTAATTATTGTCGTTATAGCAAAATAATTTTCAACATTCACTAAAGCGCTAGGTGATTCTGTATTAGGTCCATATTTTATGTAATCTAAATGTCCTATACCTTTTTCTATTGTTACTGGTAATTTTACAATTTGTTCGGTTCTCGCGGGAATAGTAATTGAATATTTATGAACTTTAAGGTTTCTTTTTAATTTGGTTAATTCTTCACTTTCATATATTATCGGAATTTTGACTCGCGGTGTTATTAGTAATTTTGAGTTTACGTTTACTGAAGCTTTTAATTGTTTTAATAAATCTACTCCTATTAATCCGTCATATTTTTCACTAAATTTAAAAATGTAAAATTTATGAGTTTCATTTACGTTAAACATATTAAAAACGGGGATAATCATTACTTCGTCGTGATATGTGATACTATGAGCTGTTTCAATGTTAAAATCTTCGTTAAATATATAATTGTAATAAAATTTGTAGGCTAATTCAGAATTTATTAAACTTCTACTACTACCTGTATCTATTAAGAAATTTGCGTCTAATTCGGGTATATAAACGTATGGTAAATTTGTTCGGACTAGGTTTAATGTTATTAGGTCTGGTTGTTTAAAGGTAAAGTCTGGTGAAAATTTACATTTTCATCTTCGTTGTCGACAAATCTTCTGGTTCTATATAATTAATGTCGTATTGCGGTTGTTCGTTTATTGGTGTTTCGGGAATAGTGTCATAGTCATCAAAATTTTCATTGTAGGAGTTCTCATTAAGTTCGTAATGATTTAAGTGATTTTTGTTTCTATTTAGGGATTTAATTGTGGAAGCATCCATCGGTTCTGGTTTATTTTCATAATTTGGTTGGGGAAGTCTGCGAATTAGTTGACTTTGTCTCTGTTGCGAGAAAGGGGTTTGGAAAATTAGTTTGTTGCGGGTAATTTTGTCTAGGTGCAAAATTATGTTTTTGTTGCGCTTGTTGGTAGAAGGGTTTGGGTTGAAAATTTGGGCTTGGCGGTAGATTAAATTGTTGTCTAAATTGCGAATTAAATTGGGGAGTTGGTTGTGGTCTATATTGTGAAGTAAATTGGGGAGTAAATTGTGATTTATATTGCGGAGTAAATTGTGCTTTGTACTGTGGAGTAAATTGGGGAGTAAATTCTGGTTTATATTGTGGAGTGAATTGGGGGTAGATTGTGGTTTATAATTGGCAGGTGTGACTCTTTCTTGGGGTTTAAAGTGATTTTGTGTGTTCAATGTTGTTGATTGGTTCTGTACATATTGAAAACTTTCTTGTTCGATTACAAGTGACATTGCTTTTTCCAAAGAATCAGGGTTTCTTAGTCTGACACTGTTTTGTAATTGACCAGACAATCCTTTTATAAAAGTTTTCAACGAAAGGTCTTCATAATTTTGTAATTTAATGGCTTTTCATTAAGTGGGATATTTTCTAAATTTAGCTTTGAAATTATCAAACTTCTAGCGTCTTGCAACAAATCTTGCTAACAAATCTTGCAATAAGCAATCTATATTTCTTTGATCTCCAAAATAAAGATTTAAAGCGTTTTTAACTTCATTCCAGGTTCTTAATTCAATTCTGGAGCCTATTAAATTTAGTGCTATACCGGTCAATTTGCCAATAATCACACTAATTATGATATTTTTAATCTGCGGTAAATTTAATGGTTCGTAAGTTTGAATTAAATTTTCACAGTGATCTATGAAAATACCTAGTGTGTGGGGGTTATCATCATAGTTAGGAATGATGTCTATTTGTAATTTTAATAATTGGTAATTCACGGTATTTGCGTTTTGATTCTGCATTTCGGTATCTATTTTAAGCGTAGTTTCGAATAGTTGTGTTAAATCTTCAATGGACATATGATATTTCAATTGTTAAAAATAAGACTTATTACAATAAATATAAAATTCGACTTACATTACTAAAATTGCTCGTTTCATTGTTCTTTTCTTCGTTTTTCCTTGTTCTTTTCTTAACCTAGCTGGATTTCGGGGATTTTGTCCTCCTCCAGTTCTCGGAATCCTGGCGATTTTTGTCCGGTTCCAAGTTGTTAGATTTGGCGATGTGAGTCCTCTTCTAACTGTTTCTTAAATCTTCGTTTACACTCCGTTCATCAAATTCGGGCTGTCACGAACTAAGGCTTGAAACACACGATTTTCTATTTGTTAGAAAAACTTTCGCGCAATCCCATCCTCGTCGCCAGTTTTGGTTTGTGAACTTATCGTTGTGAACTTATCGTTTAAGTGTTTTTAAAAAGAAAATTTAACTTTTGGCAATTTATTAAAAGACGTACATGTTCATTGTACTTAAGCCTAGTAACAAAGGCATTGTTCTTACTCTAACTATCGTGTTTACGTATTGAAATTGCAAGCTAAGCGTTGATAACTTTATCTTCTCTATTCCTATGTTTCCGGGAACATAACTCGCGAGTATTTGATAGTCGCTTATCAGTGAGTCCGATCGAGCAGTTGAGTTGGTAAGATCAGCTTTTAAGGTCCAGTAGCAGGAAGGTGGGTGTCGACAAGACTTGAATTGATTTTGGATTTTAATTACTTCGTCTGGGCGGATTCGCGAGTCTAAGTCGACCTATCGCAAACGACTTTCGTTGGAATTTTAGTTCGTTAGAGTAATTTGGAAGCTCGTCGTTTCGCTATACGCATGGTTGCGGATTTATACCTGTCCTCTACGTCCGACCGTCATATTGAATGGAACTCATGTTGATCGCATGGTAAAGTAAAGTTCGATTTGCATTTTCCCCTATTCAGTTTTGTGTTTCTTTTGTATTTTAGAATTCTTGGATACACGTAAATTTTTCTTTTTGGGATACACTTGAGAGTTTTATTTGAGATACGTCGATTTACGTGGATTTCCCGTTGAGAGGTAGATTTCTGGTGAAAATTACACATAATTCGAGAGGGCGTAATTCAAGTCAGTACGAACTTGTTTCCTTTTATTTCTTGGTTTATTTAAGTGTGTGTACCGAGGTTGTTATTGTATTAATCATTAATTGTTTTATGCATAATGACGTGCCACCCTCCCCTCTGAGTGTAATTACATGTCAATGTCAATAGCGAAATATTTTTGTTCTTACATAGTTCAAAATATTTAGATCTTTTTTTCTTATGTAAAGACCCGGAGTCTGTTCGCGCCTCACAAATTTTGAAATTAGAGTTTTACCTTTTGAGAACTATTTCGCGTTCCGTCGCGTGGTGCCATTCGTCCGGCGTAAGTAGCTCAATAATTTTTTTTTGGGTTCACGACGCAACATTCTCGGCGTCTAAACGCTAGTAGTGTTCAGATCAGTATGTTAGAAAAATTAATATTATTTTTTTTTTAATTTAAATCCTGTAAACATTTCACTTCTTTATCTAATTGTTAATATACGTATTGTCGCCTCGTACCTTTGTTGTCTCATTGGGGTTATTTGAAGAACCTCTCGGTTCCGATACCTCTCCTTACCGGTTAGCTAGGTTCCTGCTTACCGTTCCGCTCCGAAGGGAGAATTTTGTTTTAAGCAGGTGGCGTCGTCTCTCTTTTTTTTTCACGGGAAGGCTTGATTGAACCCGCACCCACAGCACCGCGAGCTAACGGCCTCCCGCAGGTGGAGCACGAACTTTAACCGGAGACGTATTTGGACCGAGGTAATTTTGGGTAAAACACCAGGAGACAAGTGACTATACTTTTGTTTTTTTGGGTTGCTCTCGTATTTCGGCTCTCTTTCGTGACAACGCCAGCCGATTCCGGAACTGGAATCAGCATTTCGTAACAAGCTAAAAGGAGCTTTCAATTAAATAAATAATCTGGAGTACTCGGAATAAATATAGGGCACCGGGAAAACTAATAGATACAATAAAGTCCGCATATGAAGAGATATATGGTCAGGTTAGAATGAAAGCAAGAAGTTTGGAACTTTTCAAATGGGAGGAAGGTATGCAAAATCTATTGAACATATGGATGAAGGAGATATAAAAGCTAAAACTGGAAGTTAACATAGATAAGAAATAGAATAATAATATATATAATAATAACTCAAGAAAAAGGAGGAGGAGGAAACTAAACATAGAAGAATAAAGAACCGCGTAATAGAATTCATTTGAATATCTCGGAAATGTAATTGAGTATGACAAGATTGATCTGTAAATCGGCAATAAAATGAAGCAACTAAAGTTTGCTATGCACTGAAACCATATTCGGGAAAAAGAAATCACTCAGGAGACAAAACCAAGATGTACAATTCAATTGCGCGACCAATAACTCTGTATGGAGTGGAAACGTGGACGATCCAAATGAAACACAAATCGATGATAAACACATCAGAAATGAGTTGTTTAAGGAGGATAGCTGGCGTAACTACAATCAACAGGTACAGAAATGAAGACAGGGCAAAACTCAAACAAGAGCTAGTATTGAGAAGAATTAAGAATAAACATCTAAGCTGGTACAGACACTTAGCGAGACTGAACCAATAGAGAATATTGAAGAAGATTAACGAAGCGGGATTGAGAAGAAATAGAAGAAGAGGAAGACTGAGGAAGACATGAATGGAATAGATCCACGGGATAAGGGAGGGAAGAGGTAAAGAAGTGAGGAATATGTAGGAACTAACATATAACAAGAAAGAATGGAAACAATGCGTAATGGAGAGCGGTACTCTAAATACGATGTCCTAGACGGACAGAAGGATAATGTGAAAGAAGAAGAAGTGAACTGTACAAAATTGTCGTAATAATAGTTATAATAATCTTATATGCAGATAGTTTTTCTTCCACTACTAATTCCAGTCAATTAAACGACAACGATTGAATTAATAGGTATATTTTCAAAACGTCTACAAACGTTAAATATATGTAGTTATATTTTCACTGATGGAGGTGTTCCGGAATCGTTTGTTAACGTTCTGTAAATGTAAGTATCAATTCAATCATTGTCGCTTAATTGACCTAGTAGTGGTAGAAAAACTATCTACATATACGATAGGTATGTATAAAACAAAACGAAACAATATATATATATATATATATATATATATATATATATATATATATATCATAATAATAGTAATAGTGACAGCAGTAATTTTGTTGTAGCAAAATCACGGTTTGGTATATATCTACCATAATCAAAAACCACGTAAAAAAGGGAAAGCATAATTACTTATTTGTATATATATATGTATATACAGTAGAAGCCGCTTATTGTGATCAATTTGGAACAAACCCTTTTTGATAACATTAACCGAATGATAACAGTAAGCGGAAGGTAAATATAAATGTATTTTTCTATGCTGATGTAGTCAATAATAAATATGCATGTATGTAATCAAATTATTTAACGACTTACAAATAAAATTCAAGGGAAAAATTAACGATTAATCAACAATTTTTAATATTTTACCAAATTTGTTTATTTTTTATCATCGATACAATACGTAGGTACATTTATTTACACTTTACGATTTCATTCGAAAAACTGGTCGATCGTCGTTTGACGTTTATTTTTATTAATAAAATTTTGTATGTATATTTCAAAATCATAATATCTATCAAAATTACTTTCTCGGAATTGTACACCACGTCGGAGAATATTTAACGCTTCTTGCATCTGGCCATTAGTTGGCGGCTCTTCAGACATTTCCTCTTCTTCTTCTTCTCCTACTTCGGGTAATTCAGGATTACTTCCTTCGGACGATTGATCCACAACTTCCCGACAAATGTCTGATATAGTCATTGTGGCAGCTGTTTGAACATCATTGTCGATATCCACCCAATCGGAAAATTCGCTTTTGGACAGACCTTGAACTACAAAAAAATTAAAAAATATTAGTTAGATGTACAAAACAAGTTCTTTTTCATACCTTCTAAAATGTCAGCGCACGTTTCATGGAGATCAGGTTCTTCATCACCAGTTTTGGAAAAACCTCCTTTTCGAAAACAGTTTCGGATCGTTTCTGGTTGAACTTGCCTCCATGACTTCACCAGCAAATGCAGCGCATCTAGAAGACTGATTTTTTGCTATCGCATCTGCAGTAGGTGCATCTCGATTCTCATCAAGTTCTTGTATAATTTGGGCTCGAATTTGCCCTCGATAGTATTCTTTGAATGTTCGAATGATTCCTTGATCACATGGTTGTATCAATGCCGTAGTGTTCGCAGGTAAGAAAATAAGTTGGATGTTCGTCAAAACTGCATTCACTTTGTGCGCAGTACAATTGTCTACTAATAAGACGATTTGGCGTTTCAATTTTTTGTCCCACCTGAGTAACCACTCGCTGAACAAGACACTTGTCATCCAAGCATTCGCATTAGCAAAATACTCCACGGGCAAAGTTTTAACACCTTTAAAACACCGAGGATTCTTACTTTTTCCTATCACTAGAAGTTCTTCCTTTTCACCTTCCATATTAACAGAACATAACACTGTTACTCGTTCTTTCGAAGATAAGCAACCTCTTACTTTATCGTTTTTGAACAAATAAGTATGATTAGGCATCGCGCGAAAGTAGAGTCCTGTTTCATCTGCATTGTAGATGTCCTGAGGCGGATATTTTGCAATAATTTCTGGTCATTCCGAACGCATCCAGTCAGCGGCTGCTAACGAATCAGCACTTTTTTCTTCACCGTGCAGAGGTCTATAAACGATGTTTTCTCGCTTTTTCCACCGATTGAACCATCCGTCTGTTGCAATGAAATTTTCTTTCCCCATAGTTTTGGCTATATCTTCTGCTTTTTGACGCATGATAGGACCATTCACAGAGGCATTTTTTTCGCGAACATTTGTAAACCAAATTTTTAAAGCTGATTCAACTTGATTATCCTTTCCAGATCTTTCCCTTTTTCGTTTTATGTTTTCATTCGAACGCGCACACGTTTCTATTTCTGTACGATTTTTTAAAATTTTACACAACAGCGGTTGCGAAATTTTTAATTGTACCGCAGCATTCCTTTGACTCATTTTCGGAAGTTTATCGAAGTTATCGAGAATTTGTCGTTTTTCTTCGTTCGATAGATCGCGACGTTTTTTATTCACTTCTGCCATGACCACGGTGGTTTATGCGAAATTTCAATAATTTACCCGTACACAAGACTGTAGAACGTGAGATTCGTAGAAGAGTATAGGAGAAACTGAATATCATTTAAACGAACGGACCTTTTATACATAAAGTACATCAAAAAAAAGATGACCTCTTCATAATATAGAAATAACAATTCGTTAGATTGTAATATGCGATATGAGAGTTTTAATTGAAATCGGCGAGAAAAAGCGGCTCGTTCAAAGGAGTTGCGCTGCAGACACCGTCGCCTGAAGAAACTTTCCGACAAAGGATACTATTCATAACTAATAACATTAAGCGGCTTTTGATTACAATATGCGGCTTTCTTTCAATGAGTTTTAAATAGAGTGATTTGGGACCAACGGTTTTCGATAACAATAACCGTTTGATAACATTAACCGTGATTATAATAAGCGGCTTCTACTGTATATATAATGTTTTGTGTAATAAATTAAATTGCTCATTAACGCCAACGAGCAGTGGTGGAGGTTCGATACAACCTCACTATAACTGTGAATTACAATGAGATCTCTTGTACATACTTGTACGTTGTCGTAAATAATATTTCGTAGTTCTAAGTTTGTTTTAAAAATGTTGCCTACGTCGCAATAACGACCAATGTTGGACAAAGTTATAAAATTTATAGCAATATCCCTTTAATGTGTTTGGCCAAAAAGGACTGACAGCGTCACGTAAATAGTAATCGGCATTCTAAAAAAGAAGTTGCATACGACACTATGAAAAATTAGTGGCTAGTGGAGGCAATACAAAAGCTACAGAATCCTTCGGTGTCGTTAGTGACAAGATGCAAAATATATTTGTGTCCTACAAAGGTTTAAAAGTGTTTTAGGAAAAGATTCCGATTTTTGCACATTAAGACAAATTGGTGAAGGTGCATCAACAGAATGGTTAAGTTGTTACAAAGATTATTTTAACTACGCTAATATAAAGTTATTCGATGTAGAACGTTCGTTTTCTGCATATAAACACATTTTTTCCTCACGCCGCACTCGGTTTGCTGTAGGATATTAATATTTACATGGTTAATTGCCATTAAATAATCTATCATTACTTATAATTGAATATATCAAAATTCACAGTAAATGTTGGGGTTTTGGATGTTCATGTTCAAATGACATTCGGTTTACTTTTGGGTTCTATTTATACTTTTTTGATACCACGCACGCCACGTTTTAAGCGTTTTATTACCCTGCGGGTGTTTTTCTTAAAGTCCAGCCAGAGACGTTTAGGGGAGACAAAAATGTAACTAGAAATAAAATTATGAATTATTATAAAATTAAATTTGAACACACGCATTCAACACCTTCACATCACTAGAATTCCCAATAACCACTGGATATAAAAAACCAAGCATACCTGGGCATGAACAATATAGATCCTTATATCAACGTCACGCCATGATAAAGTGTTATCCATGGTAATAGTAAATAGCTAGTTATTTGAACAACGGAGAGAATGCAGTAAACTTTGGATGGGGAAACCTAGTGGGGGTCCTAGTTTCCGAAAAGAAAATGAGGGAATGTTTGGTTGACGACCGGAAATGACAAGACAAAAAAGTCATTAAAAAACTATATTTGGACCAAAAGGGTTTTAAAGGAAGTAACCATTAAAAGAGCTTCACCACACCAAAGAAAAAGAATTTAAGAGAGAGAATCTATAGAAAATAGAGCTATGTACATCGAAGAAAGATTTTACCAGAGGGAATCCATAGAAAATAGAGCTGCACCGAAGAAAGAATTTAAGAGGGGATCGAATTACATACTGACACACACACAACACAATAGGTAATTATTTTCAATTTATGTCAAATATTTCTAAAATCTTGTAAATACAATTTGTTATAATTCATGCTTTTTATGATATCGTTAATTAAGAGCTAAGCCGGTGCAACTTGTTAATATAATTATCTAAGTTCTCAGTACATTAAACAACTGTGGAAACATACCTAATAATTAATCGAAGCGGGAATAACTTGTTGAAACTCCATAATCATAACTTGTAAAAATCAAAAAAGAGACTTTGTGAGTTTCAAAATTTTTTAATAAAATTGTCACTACAAATTTGTTTTGCCACACAGTGGCTTCGTCAGGTAGATGAAAACTAAAGATAAACGAACGATTAGTATCTACTTATATACAAAAGAATAAAAGGTAATTACCAAATTAGAAATTTAGTGCTAGGAGGGGGAATGATAAGCATCTGTTTGGTCGTTTAAAACTAAGCCTAATCTATTATATATATTAATTTCCATTGATTCCAAAATATTTAGTTTTTTCCCTTTTTCTTGAATGTGAAGTATATCAAAATTACTATTAAAATTATGGTTGTTTTTTAGACAATGATTAGCAATGTTGAGTCAGATTTTTTTGTCTAAAAAACTTCTCTGATTTTCGGCAATCCGGGTAGTGAAAGTTCTTCCTGTTTGGCCAATATATACTTTATTACACTCACATGTTAACCTATAGACACCCGAGTGCGATCCTTTGTCTGTTCTGTCCTTATTATTTTTAATGAATTTCCCGATAGTATTATTAGTTTTGTAAGCAATGATACTATTATTCGCTTTTAATTAATTTCCCGACGATATCAGACGCTTTACCTATGTATGTGATACAACTGTAATTCTTGGGTTCTTTAATTGAAAATTTAGGGTATATTAGGGAGAGAGTATGATTTTTGTTTTTTCGAAAGTAAGTTGTTAATAACGTCTTGAGAATAACCGTTATTTAAAGCTATAGTGTGTATCCTGTTTAATTCTATATCAAAGTTATCTTTATTCATGGGCACATTTATTAATCCGTGTAACATAGCTTGGATACGCGGCGAGTTTGTGATTAGTCGGGTGATACGAGGTCGTGTGTATTGTTGTGTCTGTTACGACGACAGAATGGACTTTTGGGTCGTCTGGTAATTTTACTATTTTGTTTGGTTTAATGTTTATTTACCGAATTCTCACAACCTCATCTCATCGTATCTTACAGTGCAATGCTCTCAAAATGTACCACCTAACCTACACAATTTGGCTAATATAATACAATACAGGTTTCTATCTTCTTTCGTCTTGCTGCCCTCTACTGGACACCAATATGGTTATAATGCGTTAACATACTCCCCGCGTTGAACTTCAAAGTTCAACAACATAAATAAAGCAAGTATTTGACAATACATCTGGTAAGTACATATAAAAGAAAATAAAATACAATATTACAACACTCTGTCTCTAACAATGTTTTCAGGTAATGGTAATAAACACAACTTAGACACTGGTCGTTTCAACACTCCGTGGGGAGTTTTAACTGACACCACTCGCACCATCTTGTCACTGCCTGGATGGAGTTCCACACTTCCACTACTCTTCCAGTTAGCCATTTACATGGGGGCAAGTTTTCATCCTGTAATAACACCAATGAGTTTTCCAGGATATTGGCTGAAGGAATATTCCATTTATTACGCCTGTGCAACGTAGAGATGTATTCTCGCGACTAGGACTTCCAGAATTGCTGGTTGATTGATTGCAAAAATTGCAGTCTGGATAATTTGTTGACTCTTAGTTCAGCTAAGCTCGGATCTGCTACCATCGTCAATGGTTTGCCAATAAGGAAATCGGAGGGCGTTAAGGGTAAAAAATCATTAGGATCCGAGGATAATGAGTACATAGGTCTAGAATTCAGTGTGGCTTCTATTTGAACTAGAATCGTATAAAATTCCTCATACGTAAGATAAGCATTACCTATTACTCTTAATAAGTGATATTTTCAGCTTTTTACTGCAGATTCTCAAATACCCCCGAAATGAGGTGCCCGCGGTGGTATAAATTTCCACGTAATATTGTCGTTTGCACAAATAGTTGCAATATGATCATTTGAGTTTATTAAAAATTCATATAACACGTAAAAATCGTTACTGATAATCTGTGACGCGCGCGGATAACTTTCTATGGTATCGGAACCTAATTGTTTCAAACATCATATTGCAAGATACGGCGCTGATGCCGTGCCATATGTCACAGTGTTCAATGTATAACTACACAAGGGATCATCTGGATGAAATCTCCATATTATTTGTTGCAATGAACGATCATCCTCGTGTACAAGAATTTGTCGATACATTTTCTCTATATCGGCACATACCACAAACCTATGTTGTCTAAATCTAAATAAAATGTCTACTATATCGTTTTGACATGATGGGCCTTTAAACTGGATGTCGTTCAAAGATAATCCTGAATCTGTGACAGCTGAACCATCAAACACGACGCGTAGTTTCGTACTTACGCTATCAGGACGCCAAATCGCGTGATGTGGCAAAAAATATGAGCGAAGTTTAGAAGTGTCTTTGAGTTTGGAAATCTCCATATGACCTAACTCTATATACTCTTTCATAAATTCTGAATATGATTCTTTTAGCTTGTTATCATTAGTTAACTTTCGTTCTAAATGAAGAAATCGTTTAGTAGCCATTTGTTGAGATTCGCCCAATTCATTCAGTGATAATTTTAATGGAATGCGTACTACAAACCGGCCATCACTATTTTGGGAATCATTTTTGACAAAATGCGATTCACAAATATTTTCTTCCGTATTCAATATTGGCACATCAGAGTGTATTTCTTCTAAGTCCCAAAATTTTGTTAAAGCATTAACTCTTGGTTGGTTAATTTGACAAAATTGCAATAGGTTTTCATCATATTTTGACTTATAGTCCCTGACACAATCCAACCAAACACTGTATTATGCAACATTGGCAACCGTTTTCCTATTACATGACTTTCATTTAACAATAAGTTCCAAAACAGCTGAGCACCTATGAGCATATCAATCTTACTGGGAATATTAAAATTTGGATCTGCTAGTTTAATACTAATTGGAATTTTCCACGAGGATATATCTACCTTAGTTACCGGTAAGTTGTCTGTGGTCTTATTAGGCATAAAAATACATGTGATATCTGTTTCAAATTCAGACACTCTCGATTTCAATTTTAAATTGCAAGTAGATTTTAATTCAAGTTCTGTTTGATTTATTCCCACAATGGAAATGTTTGATCTGCTCTGTGGCACTTGTAGTTTATTTGCAAACTCTTCAGTAATTAAATTTGACATAGATCCGTTATCTAAAATAGCTCTACATTTTTGTAAACTCCCGTTATTGTCCTCAACATATATGACAATAGTTGAGAGAAGAACCGCATTTCTTATATTTTGACTGGAAATTAGTGACAACTGTGGAGTATTCGGTTCTTTCTCATGTTCGTCATTCTCAATAGTAACCACTGAATGTGAACTGACTTCATTCAAATGCAGTAATACATGGTGCTTTTTTGAGCACTTCGCACAAGGCTTTGCCCTACATTTTGTATACCAATGCCCATAACATAGACAATTTAAACATAATTTTAATTGCCTTATTTTTTGTAGCCGTTCTGAAATTCCTAAATTTATAAACTCTTTACACTGAGTTATTAAATGATCTTTGCGGCAAAAATTACACTTCCTTACCTTATCTAAATTTGTATTGACCCCTAATAACGCAGCAGATCGTTTATGTTCTATTTTAAACCCATCTGTTGATTTATTAGAATGATTAAGCTCAAATGTTTCCAAGAAATCTGCTCTGTCGTTTAAAAATATTTTCAAACTACTTAATGTAGGCGATTCAACGGCTCCTTTTCCCCTTTCCCATTCTCTCACTGAAGGCTTATCTAGTTTTGCAACTATGATATAAATTAGGACCGCATCCCAATGTTGCACTGGTTGTCCTAATGTTTCTAAAACCCTCAAATGTTTAAAAATGGTATCTACTAAATTCCTAATTGATCGGGCCGATTCTATTGTAACTGAATTAATTTCAAAAATTGATTTAATGTGATTTTGCACTAGTAATCTTTTATTATTAAGTCTTTCACATATTAACTGCCATACCACAATATAATTTTGTGATGTAAAATCTATTGATTCTTAGTTTAGTGCATCACCTATTAGTGAAGCTTTTAAATAATGAAATTTCTGAATACTTACAATTGATTCATTATTATGTATTAAAGATTCAAAAGTGTCTTTAAATTCCAACCAATGATTAAAATTTCCGTTAAATTTTGGTAATTCAATTATAGGCAATTTTATCTGCTATATTATAGGTCCCATTGTACATTGGCCAACGGCATTACGACCTGCAGACTGCCTTGATGCCATGATGATGATTAACATTTTACCAAGCACTACATTTTTTGT